>JAHLJT010004567.1:13136066-13313566 GCA_031308135.1 Acheta domesticus | reverse complement strand
TAGTAGTAGTAGTAGTAGTAGTAGTAGTAGTAGTAGTAGTAGTAGTAGTAGTAGTAGTAGTAGTAGTAGTAGTAGTAGTAGTAGTAGTAGTAGTAGTAGTAGTAGTAGTAGTAGTAGTAGTAGTAGTAGTAGTAGTAGTAGTAGTAGTAGTAGTAGTAGTATAGTAGTAGTAGTAGTAGTAGTAGTAGTAGTAGTAGTAGTAGTAGTAGTAGTAGTAGTAGTAGTAGTAGTAGTAGTAGTAGTAGTAGTAGTAGTAGTAGTAGTAGTAGTAGTAGTAGTAGTAGTAGTAGTAGTAGTAGTAGTAGTAGTAGTAGTAGTAGTAGTAGTAGTAGTAGATAGTAGTAGTAGTAGTAGTAGTAGTAGTAGTAGTAGTAGTAGTAGTAGTAGTAGTAGTAGTAGTAGTAGTAGTAGTAGTAGTAGTAGTAGTAGTAGTAGTAGTAGTAGTAGTAGTAGTAGTAGTAGTAGTAGTAGTAGTAGTAGTAGTAGTAGTAGTAGTAGTAGTAGTAGTAGTAGTAGTAGTAGTAGTAGTAGTAGTAGTAGTAGTAGTAGTAGTAGTAGTAGTAGTAGTAGTAGTATAGTAGTAGTAGTAGTAGTAGTAGTAGTAGTAGTAGTAGTAGTAGTAGTAGTAGTAGTAGTAGTAGTAGTAGTAGTAGTAGTAGTAGTAGTAGTAGTAGTATAGTAGTAGTAGTAGTAGTAGTAGTAGTAGTAGTAGTAGTAGTAGTAGTAGTAGTAGTAGTAGTAGTAGTAGTAGTAGTAGTAGTAGTAGTAGTAGTAGTAGTAGTAGTAGTAGTAGTAGTAGTAGTAGTAGTAGTAGTAGTAGTAGTAGTAGTAGTAGTAGTAGTAGTTAGTAGTAGTAGTAGTAGTAGTAGTAGTAGTAGTAGTAGTAGTAGTAGTAGTAGTAGTAGTAGTAGTAGTAGTAGTAGTAGTAGTAGTAGTAGTAGTAGTAGTAGTAGTAGTAGTAGTAGTAGTAGTAGTAGTAGTAGTAGTAGTAGTAGTAGTAGTAGTAGTAGTAGTAGTAGTAGTAGTAGTAGTAGTAGTAGTAGTAGTAGTAGTAGTAGTAGTAGTAGTAGTAGTAGTAGTAGTAGTAGTAGTAGTAGTAGTAGTAGTAGTAGTAGTAGTAGTATAGTAGTAGTAGTAGTAGTAGTAGTAGTAGTAGTAGTAGTAGTAGTAGTAGTAGTAGTAGTAGTAGTAGTAGTAGTAGTAGTAGTAGTAGTAGTAGTAGTAGTAGTAGTAGTAGTAGTAGTAGTAGTAGTAGTAGTAGTAGTAGTAGTAGTAGTAGTAGTAGTAGTAGTAGTAGTAGTAGTAGTAGTAGTAGTAGTAGTAGTAGTAGTAGTAGTAGTAGTAGTATAGTAGTAGTAGTAGTAGTAGTAGTAGTAGTAGTAGTAGTAGTAGTAGTAGTAGTAGTAGTAGTAGTAGTAGTAGTAGTAGTAGTAGTAGTAGTAGTAGTAGTAGTAGTAGTAGTAGTAGTAGTAGTAGTAGTAGTAGTAGTAGTAGTAGTAGTAGTAGTAGTAGTAGTAGTAGTAGTAGTAGTAGTAGTAGTAGTAGTAGTAGTAGTAGTAGTAGTAGTAGTAGTAGTAGTAGTAGTAGTAGTAGTAGTAGTAGTAGTAGTAGTAGTAGTAGTAGTAGTAGTAGTAGTAGTAGTAGTAGTAGTAGTAGTAGTAGTAGTAGTAGTAGTAGTAGTAGTAGTAGTAGTAGTAGTAGTAGTAGTAGTAGTAGTAGTAGTAGTAGTAGTAGTAGTAGTAGTAGTAGTAGTAGTAGTAGTAGTAGTAGTAGTAGTAGTAGTAGTAGTAGTAGTAGTAGTAGTAGTAGTAGTAGTAGTAGTAGTAGTAGTAGTAGTAGTAGTAGTAGTAGTAGTAGTAGTAGTAGTAGTAGTAGTAGTAGTAGTAGTAGTAGTAGTAGTAGTAGTAGTAGTAGTAGTAGTAGTAGTAGTAGTAGTAGTAGTAGTAGTAGTAGTAGTAGTAGTAGTAGTAGTAGTAGTAGTAGTAGTAGTAGTAGTAGTATAGTAGTAGTAGTAGTAGTAGTAGTAGTAGTAGTAGTAGTAGTAGTAGTAGTAGTAGTAGTAGTAGTAGTAGTAGTAGTAGTAGTAGTAGTAGTAGTAGTAGTAGTAGTAGTAGTAGTAGTAGTAGTAGTAGTAGTAGTAGTAGTAGTAGTAGTAGTAGTAGTAGTAGTAGTAGTAGTAGTAGTAGTAGTAGTAGTAGTAGTAGTAGTAGTAGTAGTAGTAGTAGTAGTAGTAGTAGTAGTAGTAGTAGTAGTAGTAGTAGTAGTAGTAGTAGTAGTAGTAGTAGTAGTAGTAGTAGTAGTAGTAGTAGTAGTAGTAGTAGTAGTAGTAGTAGTAGTAGTAGTAGTAGTAGTAGTAGTAGTAGTAGTAGTAGTAGTAGTAGTAGTAGTAGTAGTAGTAGTAGTAGTAGTAGTAGTAGTAGTAGTAGTAGTAGTAGTAGTAGTAGTAGTAGTAGTAGTAGTAGTAGTAGTAGTAGTAGTAGTAGTAGTAGTAGTAGTAGTAGTAGTAGTAGTAGTAGTAGTAGTAGTAGTAGTAGTAGTAGTAGTAGTAGTAGTAGTAGTAGTAGTAGTAGTAGTAGTAGTAGTAGTAGTAGTAGTAGTAGTAGTAGTAGTAGTAGTAGTAGTAGTAGTAGTAGTAGTAGTAGTAGTAGTAGTAGTAGTAGTAGTAGTAGTAGTAGTAGTAGTAGTAGTAGTAGTAGTAGTAGTAGTAGTAGTAGTAGTAGTAGTAGTAGTAGTAGTAGTAGTAGTAGTAGTAGTAGTAGTAGTAGTAGTAGTAGTAGTAGTAGTAGTAGTAGTAGTAGTAGTAGTAGTAGTAGTAGTAGTAGTAGTAGTAGTAGTAGTAGTAGTAGTAGTAGTAGTAGTAGTAGTAGTAGTAGTAGTAGTAGTAGTAGTAGTAGTAGTAGTAGTAGTAGTAGTAGTAGTAGTAGTAGTAGTAGTAGTAGTAGTAGTAGTAGTAGTAGTAGTAGTAGTAGTAGTAGTAGTAGTAGTAGTAGTAGTAGTAGTAGTAGTAGTAGTAGTAGTAGTAGTAGTAGTAGTAGTAGTAGTAGTAGTAGTAGTAGTAGTAAAGCGAGTATTCTACAGCTGTCGCCGTTTCTCGCTGCCTAATCTCCATTTCTTTCGATCTTCCCAAGCATCATCTTCTACATCTCTCGCCGCCATCATTGATCTTATTGTGACGTACTGGACAAGAAGAACACAGACGACTGATTTGACACAGCTACATTATGTCTTCCACTCCCTTCTTGGTTTTCCTCTACTTCTTCTTTCTTCAGGATGATATTCCCACTTCATCTTTGGCAGTCGCTCACTGTCCGACCTTCTTAAATGCCCATACCATAGCAAAGCCTTTGATCTATCCGTTCTAAGGTTGATTTTCCAGGTTTCATTATTTCTATTATTCTTTGATTTTCTATTCTTTCCTTCCTTGTAACCTGACAACACCGCCACCAGTATTCCATTTCTGTTCCTTGAATCCTACTTCTATCCCTGGCATTAATAGTCCATAACTCAGCTCCATATGTGAATAGACTTTTAACAATTGTTTTATACACTGTAATTTTTATGTTTCTTTTTATGTCTGAATTCCATGTCAATGGATGTAAAGATCTTATTACTTGCCTACCTCAATTCGTTTTGTTTAAAACATCTTTGCTAACACCATCACTTGTAAAAGTTACACCCAGATAGTTGAGTTAGCGGTCCTGGGCGGGATTCCCAGGTCACTAGGCGTGGTTTTCCTAATCATTTCCAAGCGAATGCTGGAGCAGCATCTCTCACAACGGGCCACGCTCCGCGCGCGGTCTTCCCTTGTCATTCATTCAAAAACATTGCAACTACGTAAGAATTTCAACATTTATAAATGATATTGATTACTCTGATTACAAGTGTTTCCTGGCACGTCAACTAATTTGGTCCCATAGGTCATTAGTCCTATAGGTGCACTTACAGTTCCCCAAGTGTAGTGCTTGTTATATCCCGAGAGAAAGATGTGTGCAGGGGAGAGGAGACAAGAATAAGAAAGGAAAGATCTGCTGTATTTCATGACCATTTTCTGTAGACAATTCCATTGCGGGTTCACGGGTTTTGGTCCAAAAATAATAACATACTCTAGTTTGCCGACGTTTCGGAGTTTATTATAGCTCCATCTTCAGGGCTTGCTGTGCGTGGGAAGTTAAGTAGAAATTGTGAAGGTTCACATCATGAGAAACAGCCAAACAAGATAGCATGACCATTCATCCTGACATGTTCCTTCAGGATGTAGTCCTCCTGAAGACCGCGCGCGGAGCGTGTCCCGTTGTGAGAGATGCTGCTCCAGCATTCGCTTGGAAGTGATTATGGAAATCACGCCTGGTGACCTGGGAATCCCGCCCAAGACCGCTAACTCAAAGACGTTTAACACATCAAGCGACCACATCGATATAACCGCAATCGAACTAGCGATCTTCCAGTTACCTGCACCATTACAGGTGAAATTGCTTATTGCGGACATGAATGTAAGATTGCCTGATTTTATTCTCTTATTATCTCCTCGTTTATCATTTAGTCACTTAGTAAGTCAACACATTCTGTGTCATCTACCCTTTAAATAAAGCGTGAAGAGAAGTGTTACATTTATACTATTCTCGTAAAATTCCAATCGATTTATTCCAGATTTTTGTTTAGAATTTCAATAAGAATGTTCTTAAATACTTTTTTGTTTTGCTGCATCCTACATCTAGTGATACTCGTAATGGGATGAAAGCAATTTTCCCTTACATGTCATTTTTTGTAGCTAGTGGATGCACTATATGTCTAGTGTAGAGTTTCGGGCATTTACATGTTTTTGTTTATTTAAAAACAAGTATACTGACATATCACATACTGACGTACTAATAAGATTGAAAACTGAGGTTTTCCTGCTCTACAAACATATTGAAAGGCTTTTATTTGTTCAGATTTGAATTGAATAATGTATTGAATGTAGGATGAGATAAATCAATGAAGACAGTTACATCTGAATTACCGCAGACTTTTCTACACAGAAATTTTTAAACTTAGCAAAATAAAGAGATTCTTAATGCTTAATATTTTGGTGAATAACCGAATATCTCTATAAATAACCCTGTGTCTTTATTCAATTATCTCAACATACATAAGAAAAACAATCTTTTTCATTTCTCTGCTCATTGAACAGTAACTAAAATGCACCAAAAGAGATCGGGAAAATAAACATATTAAATGATTGCTGAAATATCTCATCTACACGAATTTATGACTATACCACACAATACGAGCATCACGTATGTAATGTACGTAAAGAGAATGAACAATTTTAACAAAATTGTTACGTAAATATATCTCGATGTGGAGAATAATACATGTAAAAGTAGTATTTCAATTAGCAGATCGATGCCTTTAGAATGAAGGCATTAAAAACAAATGTGGAAACTTAAAATAAAACAGAAAATATATACAACGGTGAAAGAAATATGAAATATATTATTATGTGCGTAAACAATTGTGATCTTAAAGTAAATTTAGAATTTAGGTTCGTAGCATCACGTATGTTTGCCGAATAGACACACATTTCATTTACTCGAAAATGGGCGATATTTAAGTTAATTTCTTCTGTAGAATTGTAAAGAGGGGGAAAGGACAGCCGACGACCTTCCCACCGGAGAGCCCGCGAGGGTCGTTCAGGAAGGCTCGCCCGGTCAATGGGGGAGGCGGCGGCGGCAGAGGCGCCCGCCCCCGGCGCTTCCCGAGGCGAAGAGGAGCCGCCGCCGCCACCGCCGCCGCCGCCGCCGCCACCGACACCACCATCGCCACCACAGTCACCGCCGGCAACGCCCCCACCGCCACCGCCGCCATCGCCGTCACCGCAGCCAACGCCCCCACCGTCACCGTCCCCGCTGCCGCCGCCGCCACCGTCACTGCCGTCAACGCCCCCACCGCCACCGTCACCGCCGCCCCCACCGCCACCGTCACCGTCACCGCCACCGCCACCGCCACCGCCGCCGTCACCGATGTCAACGCCCCCACCGTCGCCACCGTCATCGCTGCCATCGCCGCTATCGCCGTCACCGCCGCCAACGCCCCCACCGCCACCGCCAGCACAGACACCGCTGCCGACACTGCCGTCACCGCCGCCCCCGCCCCTGTCACCGCCACCGCCTCCGCCGCCGCCGCTGCCACCACCGTCACCGTTGCCGACATCGTCGTCACCGCCACCATCGCCGTTAACGCCGCCCCCACCGCCACCGTCACCGCTGCCACCACCACCGCCATCGCCGCCGTCACCATCATCGTCACCGCAACCACCACCACCACCACCACCACCGTCACAGCTGCCGCTGCCGCCGCCGCCGCTACCGTCACCATCACCGCCACCGCCACCATCGCCACCGCCGCCTGGGCCTGGCCTCCCCGCAGCGGCGCCCTGCCAGGCCCAAGCCCAGACCCAGACCCAGAGCCAGGCCCGCGCCGCGCCGCCCGGTGTCATTACAGGGGCCGCCCGCGTGTCATTTCAACTCCCAGAGAAGAAAAAACGCGCGCGCGGCCGCGCCGCGTCCCGCGCCTAATGGCCACTCTTAATATTAATTACGGAGACGGGATGCTGGCCACGTTGCGAGTAATGGCTAAGCGGAAACCGCGGCGCTCTCACGAGCGAAGCGCCCGCCGCGCGGCTGCAGATTGGTCGCGCGATGGGCAGTTTAATGCGCGATGAAAGAAAAATATGATTGTGGGGATAAACATTTGGTTTGCAGATGCTCAAGCCTTGAAATATATAATTCGGGAGGCGTAATATGTGGTCTGCGTCGGTTGAAGGCGAAGGAGTTACGCATCAGCGAGGAATGCGATGGAGAAATAGTGAAGTGGACTTGAATAATTGTTAGGTACACTTCAAAATATTCTCGTTTCTTTTCCACGATAATTGACTGATATTTATGTACCGTATATCTTAGATACGGTTTTCGATATAAGAGTGTATTACAGCAATATGTGCGTAGTGTATGGTCATTAAAATAATAATTCAAAGGAGAAAAATGGTTTTACAAAAATTCAAGTTTGATTTTTACTTATATTTATCGACAATTAGTGAATACGAAGTAAAACATACATCCCAGTTTTAATCACGAATATTTAATTGTATTGTAGCTTACGATACCTCCGCTCCGTGAAAGCTAATTAATTATTAGGTCGAATATTACTTTCTCGCTCATCTACAGTCAAAGAACCGAACTTGAAAAAAATTTATCTCCTGTCCGTACTTCGCCGAATTAGCCTAGAGGTAATTACGTCATGAAGAGGTGAGGATGGTGTCGCAATCTTATAGAAAATGCAACTGAAATGAATAAGGTTCATCCCGCGTGCGAACAAGGCAGGCGCGGCTGCCGACGGCGCGGCGGCCGAGTGCTCTGAAGGCAGTGGCGGGGACACGCTGCGTGCCGGGCCCCGCGCCCTCGCGCACACGCCGCAGCGCGCACCTGGCCGCATTCCGTCGTGGCGCGCTGGCTCGCTGACATCGGCGCCGTGCGGCGCGTTTGGCGTGGGATTGAACGTGGCGGGGTTGGGCGTGGCTGGGTTTGTCCGGGTGGGGTTTGTCTGAGGCGGGGAGCCGGGCGTGGTGGGGAGAGCTGGAAGGGTAGCGCAGGGCGGGCATGGCTGTCGGAGCGGAGCTAGCAGGGCAGGGGCCGATGCAGAGGTGGCAGGGCAGGGCAAGTGAGGCAGAGTTCGCGGATGGCGGGACGGGGCGGGACTAGAGGAGCAGGGGTGACGGAGTAGGGCTGGCTGAGACAGGCTGGCGGAGCAGGACCGGTGAGCGGGAGTGGCGGGGCAGGGCCAGGGAACTGGGCCTGGGCTGGGCTGGGCTAGGGGAGCGGAACAGGGCCGGCGAAGTGGGTCTGACGACGCGGGTCTGGCGAAGCGGTTCTGGCGAAGCGGTTCTGGCGAAGCGGTTCTGGCGAAGCGGTTCTGGCGAAGCGGTTCTGGCGAAGCGGTTCTGGCGAAGCGGTTCTGGCGAAGCGGGTCTGGTGAAGCGGGTCTGGTGAAGCGGGTCTGGCGAAGCGGGTCTGGCGAAGCGGGTCTGGCGAAGCGGGTCTGGCGAAGCGGGTCTGGCGAAGCGGGTCTGGTGAAGCGGGTCTGGCGAAGCGGGTCTAGCGAAGCGGGGCTGGCGACGCGGGACTGGCGACGCGGGACTGGCGACGCGGGGCTGGCAGAGCGGGGGTGACTGGGGCTGTCGGAGCTGTGGGTCCGGTAGGCGGGGCGGGGCGGGGCGGAGAGGCGCGTTTTTGTGGCGCGCGTCGCGTGAGCGGCGGAGGGGGTGCGCGACGCCGCTCAAGAGCTAAATAAATGGATAAAGGCCGGCGCGATTCGGGCATTAGGCCCGTAACAGCAAGTCTCATGACCTGCGTCCCAAGTGGCCGCCGCCGATGTGACTGCGGCCTCCTATTAGCTGGGGACGGCGGTCGCGGCGCGGCGCGGCGCGGCGCGGCGCGGCGAGAGTGTTCGCTGGCCGTGGGAACGCGACGGGGCTGCGAGGATGAGGTTCCGCTTCGGGAGAACGTGTTGTTTCCAACCCCGTGGTTCCTCGCAGGGGGGGAGATCATTTCTGCGTAGGTGGGCACGGTGTCGGGTGAAGAGTTGTAGACTATCACCCGGATCCTGAGTGGCACTCACGTCGTTAGCCTCAAGTGACGCAGTGAGCAGGGGGGATCGTGTCTGCGTAGGTGGGCACGGTCTCTGGTGTAGAGTTGGAGACGATCACCCGAACCCTGAGTTTCGCGGTGGCACTCAAGCCGTTAGCCTCAAGGTGGAGGAAGTGAGTAGACGAGAACGCTAAGCTCCTGGTTGTCGGTTCAACCCGGCAACCCACCAGTTGGGCTCCAGGGGCGTCGACCTTAAGGCAGGATCGGGTGAAGGAGACCCCTTGGGTGCTGTGGAATCAACATTTAAGAGTCCGACGGGAATTTTCCTACCTTGGTTACGGCTCCAACCAGGTCGGTAGCTTGAAGGAGTAGGCAGTGGGGAGACGGGATGGGGACCCGAGCCGATCGGACCTTCGTTCGGGTGGCTCCCAGTTGGGCTCTTGGCTTCGTTGTGGTAGTGGCCCAATACTCTGGACAAAGAGGAGGGACTTTGTGTCCCGGCGCATCTGAGTGGCGCATTGTCATATGACAATATTGACTCCGGTACTAGCCGGGTAGCTAGGAGCTCTGAGCTGGCAGGGCGGCCCATCACCCAGGCATTCTATGGGGAGGTTGCCGCTAGGGCTACGTGGGTACCGGCCAGGTTCAGTTACCGGCCTGTCGGCGTACTTGTGCGTCGGCGGGGTGATGAGGATAAAGGCTAGCGCCTAGGGGCCAACCCCGGGGACTTGTCCCCCTGGTAGATCAAGAAGTAGTGTGGAGTTGTAGACCACGCAAGGGTTATACTACACGCCCTTGGTTTCATCGGGTTCCACTGCGAACACTATCAGTTCGAAATCCATCCGATGAGGAGTCGCTGTTACTATTACCCTAACACCTTGTCTTCTTGGACTGTTTCAATAAAGCGTGGAATCGTAGGTTCTATTTTCTTCCGCAACTGGACACAGCGAGTTATAAATCTGGACTTAAGGTTCTTAAAAAATAGGTCTGATTAGGTCTAAATGAGTAGGTCACATGGGAACAGGAAGCATGGCACATGGCTTAATCTACAGCAGTTAAAAATGAATGCCTCTCATTATCATTATCATTATCATTATCATTATCATAATTAGTAACATCGTCATCCTCTTCTTCTTTTAGAAATTGTATACATTTTCCCTTATGTTTTTATTATTGTCAGTTTTATCCAACAATACATTAGAACATTATCAGTAATTGCCTTGTAGATAATTTTATTTTCCCAACAACCATTCATTATAAGTAGGGGTACTTGCATTCTTGTAAACTGAAAATATGGGTGATTCAAAAAGAACACAGAACGTATTTCAAGAAGGTATAATTTTGAAACATTGATGTACTACATTTAAGAACATGTTGCATACCAAGTTACGAATGTATAAGATTTATCTACAAATGTTCAATATGTCCTCCTCCAGCGACACGGAAAATTTTACAGAGGTACTCTCAGTCGCCCCACACCCAAGCAAGCATTCCCGTCACTGAGGCTGCAGCACCGGTGATGCGATGTTTCAGATCGTCCTGGTGTTTTCGTAGTGGTGGGATCTTTAATCTACCTCCACAAGAAAAAGTCACAGGGAGTTAACATTTGGCCGTGGTGGTCGACTGAAAAGAACACCAAACGCCTTCTACAGATGGTTCGCCATTTGGCGCAGACTGAACAAAAGGCATTCGAGAGACTAAAATCACTGCACATACAATTAAGCGACAATAGACTGTAACTAGAATACATTTTCTTTCTGCCAGGCTCCATCATGCTGTTCTGTGATCATTGGTTTTTAATGCTTACTTGTTTAAAATACGTATATTCTTTTTGAATCATCCTGCTCCTCTACGTCGATTGATAACTGTAAATCGTTCGTATTCGTATTAAAAATGATGATACGTTTAGTAGTCGGTTGGTTGTTTTAGATTTGTTTGAAGATTGTCCACCAGACGTACTTCTGTAGATTTAATAAACAAACGAATGAAATGTAAAGATTGAAAAGGGATAAATGAACATTTCTAATCAGTTTAATTTGGCATATCGTTCTTATCATCACTCTTGTGACATGCTCATCTACTACTATTATTTTTTTTAAAATTTATTTATTAGTCTGAGTTTACATCGTTCAGCCTTTCGACTCTACAGATGATTGGTGACTTATACTAATTTTAAAAATTACGAGTGGGGAAACTCAATGAGCACCGCCAGAACATCACTTGAGATGAATTTAATTACTGAGGTTAATTATTTCTATTCGAACGTGGAAAAGCAGTTTAAGAGTGAGTGCAGGGGGTATCTGTTTTTTATTCTCAGAAAGGGAGGGTTATCTATGCCGAGGTTGTAAAAGGATGGTCCGGATATGTTAGGTAGGTGGAGGAAGAAATTGTGAGATGTGTGAATGATTAGCTCTTTTATTGATTTTAGGTTGAAATCTGAATGTAGAGTTGAGTTTCTAACAAACCATGGAGCTTTGGTTGCAATGCGGAGGATTCTGTTTTGGAAGACTTGGATCTTGTTTATGTGGGATGCTGCTGAATGACACCAGATCGGGCATGCGTAAAGAAGGAGTGGTCGCAGAATGGATTTGTATAGGAGAACTGTATTTTCAGGGCTGAGGCTGCTTTTACGGTTTATAATCGGTTTAAGTTGACGAAGTTTCTGATGGGCTTGTTTCAATTTGGTTTCTATATGATGTTTCCAGGTTAATTTTGTGTCTAAGTAGAAGCCTAGATATTTGACGGGTGAATTTAATGGAGACCAAGGAATGGGAGAGTTGTTTAACATCAGTGGACGAGGATGGTAAGAATGTCGGAGAGTGAAAATTTTTGCGAGCGATTTTGAGGGATTGAGCATGATTCTCCATTTAGTAGTCCATTGCTCGATTAGGTGCAGATGTCTCTGGAGTCGGTCAGTCAGTGTGTTTAGTTCGGGACCAGAAAGAAATAAGGAAGTGTCGTCTGCAAATTGGGCTGTGTTTATGAAACGGGATGTGGGTATGTCGGCGGTGAAAACATTGAAGAGAGTTGGGGAAAGAGGGGAGCCTTGAGGAACTCCTGCTAAAATGGGACGAGGGTTTGAGAGGTGTGTCTGAATTTTTACTGAGAATGAACGGTCTGACAAGAAACTTTGGATGGTTGAAAGGAGGTAGAGTGGGATACCGAACTTCCGTAGCTTATGGATTAGGCCAAATTCGGATGAATTCATAGAAATTTGGAGGAGTTGGGTATCGAACGCCATACTTCTCGCATGAGTAGCGAGCGCTTTACTAATGGAGCTACATTTCCCCTTTTATTATTTATTTTATTCCGACTTTCTATTTCTTTACTGACATATGGATAATTTATTTTCATCGGATCGAATCGATCGGATCGAATAAAACGTATCGTAGGTCCTTGATCTCGCCGTTGTGGGGGATTGTGCTGAGTTTATAGTATTAGTGGACGTGGGACATGTTCTGGGAACAATTAATAGTTTAATTAGTGAGGCAGCAGTTAATATCGTGACATTCAGCATTCATGACATCGCTTGCGTATAGCTTTTTCTTACATTTTATGTGTTAACTGTTATATAAACATAACTTGATCTTCTTACAAATAATATGGAGTTCATATATTTGTGGCGAACAATCTGAAATTTTGGAACGTCGTCTGTCTTCACTGTAGTATACTTCCACATTCACGATATCAAAATTAATTTATAAATAATGTATAAACTTATTGATTTTAACACTACTTTCACAATAATTTTCGAAACATAGCATTCACTCCAACGTCCCGCTGCCTAGAGGAGAATTCTAGCGACTGACTGCTCTGATTGGTTTCTTCGATCAACACCAGGCGAAGGCCGGAGCAGGACCCTAAAAAACGGGCCACGGACCACACGCATTTTTACCTCCCCCTTCCTTGTCCTATTCTCACCCCTTACACTAACATGCACTATATTACCATACATGCCGGGAGCTTAGAGCTTGTCCCGGTTGGGGTGGGGCTCCGGAGTGGGAGATACCTGTTTGGGGAAAATCCCCGCAAACCAACCGGTAGATCGGCGCCGGACCACGCCGTCCAGCGGAGAAAGATCACCACCACCTTACGCGATTTGAACATGCACTACACTTGCGAGACTAACGCCCTTAGCAGTTCATGTGCCCGGAACCACTAACCAGTCAATGAATCTGTTCTACATGAGCAAATCAGAGTTGCCTGCCTGTGAATGGATGTCGGCGTTTGGGGATGTGGGAATCTCCGTAATGGGCCGACGGGCACGCACCCCCGGGTGGCTGCCCGCGCCCCCACCCTTTCCCGGAGGGGGGGGGTGGAGGAGAGGAGGGCTGCGGCGGCGCCAGGAATCTGTGAATGGAGGGCGAGCGCGCAGGCACCCTCCCACCCACCCTCCGAAAGCCTCAGTCACCTAATCGAGGAATTCATCGTCCGCGGCGCCGCCGTCTGCCTACCTGCGTCCGCGGCGGCGGCGGCGGCGGCGGCTGCAGCAACGTCGTTTGGGACGTTTTGGGTCGAGGGACCCTCCAATACGTTTCCTTTGTTTGCGTAATTGCACATCCGTGCGACTTCTTTCCAGAGGGCCAGAGGGACGTTAAATTAATGTGACAAATTGATCATAATAGAGAGGGTATTTTGGCTTTTAGATGCGGTATAAATAATTCCAAAGTCGTCTATTTCAACTTGGAAGAAAATAACCAGCTCACATTAGACGTTTCTTCGTTCTTAAACAGTTGAAATTATTTTTTTCGACTGTCGTAAATAATTTTTGTCGACATTTTAACACAAAAAATGTTTTCATTCAGTGAATTTCTGTATCGTTTAGACACACCAAGCACTAAACTTGTTTAAATATCATTTTTTACATATTTTACTAATATTCGAATGTGACCACCAAACTTAATGTCTGCAAAAAATGAAAAAAAACTTGTGTGGTACTGATAAATAATGTTCGGGTTAATCTCATTGTTAAAAAATCTGAAACATGATTGTAGCTTTAATGCTTTTATTACTTCTCAATCAATTAGGCGAAAGATGTAGAACAAGTGAGAATCCCTTTAGGATGCGACTCTGGGATGACATCACTGAACACTAAATTTATTCAATATTATTTTATTTATTATTATCAATAAAGAATTCATTTAACTGTCGTGAGGTGAAATAGATATAACCCAGATTCCACTGATTACAAAAACGTATTGATGTAGATGAAAATTAAATGTTCTCTGAATAATTGTTTTCTACAAAATATTAACCGATAAATTAAACATTCGCTCTCTTCTTGTGTACTCATCGTTTTAGAAAACTTCAAAAATTATAACTGTTCTGAAAACATTACCATATCGCACAAAAAACTAATCTCCGCAACATGCATTGCAGAAAATTGATGAAAAAAATGCTTAACATATTGTAACCGTTGCTCAGTTATGAATATGAAAAACTCAGTTACTTACAGAAGCATCTTCGATTATTTTTGGAAATCGAGATATTTACGAAAATTTTGGAACACAGAATGGTTTTCTATTAGTCATATCTAACGCAACGCTTTCATTATGTCCTCTGTATATTTTGTGTGTGTGGATGGGTGGGAGGGGGAGGTCGATGAAGCAAACAATCTTTCGATTCAAAGAAAAAAGGTCGGGGCGCCCGGGGCAGAGGGGCGCCGGCCATAGTGCCCGGCGCGGCCACAGCGCGGCGCGGCGCCCCGCGGTCCGGGACCTCCAATGACACGCGGCACGGCGCCCGCCCCCGCCGCCCCGCCCCGCACCCACCCGCGCCCCGTACCGGCCCGCCGCGCCGCGCCGCGCCGCGCCGCGCTCCTTTGTAATTTTCCTCTCGGACTGCGGAGACCCTTAATTGGCAGCGCGGCCGCTGGCAGAGGCGGATGGCAGCGGCGCTGGCGGTGGCGGTGGTGGGTGCACCCTAATGACAGGCAGCGTCGCCAACGCCGCCGCCGCCGCCGCCGCCGCCGACTCCTCGGCTGCACCTGGCGGGGGTGGCGTCCCCGGTCCCCTGTGCGGCGGTGGCGGTGGCGATGGCAATGGCGGTGGCGGTGGCGATGGTGATGGTAGTGGGGGGTGGCGGCGGTGGCGGGGGCGGTGACGTTACCGGGGACGGCGGCGGAGGCTGTGGCGGTGGCGGCGGCGGGGGGGGCGGTGGCAGTGGTGGCAGTGGCGGTGGTGGCGGCGGTGGTGGCGGCGGTGGCGGTGGCGGTGGCGGCGGCGGCGGCGGGGGCGGCGGCGGCGGGGGCGGCGGCGATGGCGGCGTTGGCGGTGACGGGGGCGGTGGTGGGGGCGGCGGCGGCGTGGCGTCCCAAATCAAGTGCCACTTAGCCGCGCACAATCGACACGCACACAACACGTCGCGCCGCCGCCGCCGCCGCCGCCGCCCCCCGCGTAATGGCCGTTCGTCATAGAAGCAGCTTGCGGGGAGAGGGGGCGGCGCGGCGGCCGGGACGGCGTCCCCGGGACCGCAACGCGCCCCGTCATTTCTATTATAATTTGAACATTTATTTCATTCACTTTATATGTGGCTTCCTTTTTTTCAATGTTGCAAATCATTATATTTTCAAAATTAATTCAAATTCAGATCCAGAGTACAGTGTACATTATGTCACGCTCTAATGAAATTGTGGTTTCAAGAAAACCGTTGTGAACACTCGAGCCCCAAAGGATGTACAAATCCTATCTAAATGTATTAATATAATAATATATAAGATATATCTAATTGATTAATTATTCCGGGTGCATTCAGTAGTAGTGCCGTTAGTTCCGTACGTGTAGCGCATTACTTCATAATGAGATGCACTGGCGATCTCCCCTCCCCCCACTGGATGGAGAGATTCGGCGCCGACTTACACGTCGACTCGCGGAGTTTTCCCCAACAAGGTATCTCCCGCCAGCGAGGCACCGCCCCGGCGGTGACAGGCTCTCAATTCCCCACTCGTCTCCCGACATGTGTGGTAGTGTAGTGCAGAGTGTACGTGTGTGTAAGAGGAGGAAGAAAGGACAAGGAAGAGGGAGGAATGATCCCGCGTGGTTCTTGGCTCATTTGTTAGAGAACACCTCGGACATTCGCCTGATGTTGCTGGAAAAAACGTTGGAAATCTTTCGACCAGAGCCGCTAGAATTCTCCTCCAGTCGGCGACTGAATGGGACAATTGCTGCCCTGAGCCATCTATGCCGGTATGTGACTAGTCGAGCACCGAAGGATAAAACACTAATCTAAATATAGTTATATAATCAAATGTAATAATAATATACATAGCCATCCCTGCGCCGTACCTCTGGTCTTCTCAACCTGAGACGTGAGCTTTCTCATCGTCACACAGCAACATATACTGGGGCATTGCAAGGAAAGCGCTCATTTAACTATTGCCCCGAGCGGGAATCGAACCCGTGGTTGCGATGTGGAAAGCGAGCACCCTAACCAACGGGCCACCGATGGCCACAATGATACTTAAGCTGCGGATTTTTGCCCATTTGACAATTTTTATCCTTCAATTAATAACGCAGTATTTTAGGTTACTTATTCATTTTGAAGCATTGGGTGTTTTAAAATAGAATACTACTAATGCCTCAAAATGAATACGTAACCTAAAATACTGCGTTTTTAATTGAAGAATAAAAGTTGATTTATATTAACGAGTGTTTTACGTGTTAGAAATGTAAACATTATTATAAGTATTGTATATTATTATATTGTAGTGTTAGGTAAAAATGTTTATCCATATTTGCCTCAATATGATTGTGAGTGAATACGTGCAGGATGGTGTGTATGCAAGGGTTTCTATGTCTTTGTATAATATGTATGTAAGCGTGTATGTTTGTATGTATGGATATTGGTGTAATATGTAAGTAAGTTTATTTACTTAAATGTTAGTATATATGTAGTTTCATTTGTTGTATATGTATGTAAATGCATTTGCATGTTCTAGGTAATGACGAAGATAATTTGTTTTTTTAATATTGTTTTTATTTTTAATTGTGTTTTGTAATTGTAAATGTACTTTTATGTTTCTGTATTCTGCCACCGGGCAACAACAAATTGTAGAATAAACCTTATATATATCTATTAATAACAATGTGCACACATGTAAATGTTGAGTACGGCCCCGGCTGTTCCGTCGGCGTCCCTGCGTGGCCCCCAACGCAGTCACATGCGGGCTGGGAGGCGGTAGAGGGGGCGTGCAGGTCGCCTCCGGTGGAGGGACGGTTGGCGGCGGCGGCGGCGGCGCGACGGGAAAAAGCCCAGCGCCGGCGATGCGGCACAAAAAGCGAGCGCGCAGCGTGGTATTAGCGATGTTTTAAAGAATAATTTTATATCCCAGAAACAAATAAGCACCGGCGGCCGGGCGTTCCCCAGGGTTCTTTCGCGCGGTAATGGACTGCGGCGGGGCGGCGCCTTCATTTGTTCGCGGCTTCCCCCCCCCCCACCTCCGCGCCGAAATTGGAGTTTGATACTCTATTACTTACCCACACAGCACACACGCGGCCGAGCACAAGAAGTGGCGCGCCGCGTGTATGTCGCACGTTGCTGCCAACGACTATTCATTCAATTCATTTGCCGCAGCCTATTAATTGCTCTTGGGTGTTGAAGTTTTGCACTTAGAGACAGTCGCCTTAGGGTGAGTCATATTCAGACATGCTCTTCTCACGATGCATCTTTGAGAGCGTTTCTTACGAAACAGAGTAGTTTTGTAAACAAAAACTTAATGCAAAGTCTGTACTTTGTCGGCCCCATTCTCTTTTCCTTTTTTCTTCATCTTCTTCTGAATCTACTCCCTCTCCCTCATTTTCCCTCCCCCTTCTCCTCAGTCTTCATCTTCACCTTCATCATCATCATCATCTTTTTCTTCTTCCAATTATTATTGAATATTTTTCTACTATCAAAATATCAAGATGAAAATCGTGGTGAGCAAGATAAATTCAAATCATTCAAAATCAATTTCTGAGATCCATTACTAACGCCTCATGGTTCATTTCCAATAATCAGCTTCACAAGGAATTCAAGATGGAATCATTAGATCATCATAACGCGTACCTTGCCACACATTTCTATTATAACATCCATCAAATTCCAGCACTCACCCAATTCAGACTCCAATCCATAGAACGAGAATCCAAAATAAATATCCATTCCATGTTCTCCTAATCAAAATTCAAACAAACACAGAACCAGATTAGAGGACCCTGGGGCACCTCCTCATTGTATAGTATGTAAGTTTAGCATAAGTAAGTATCAAAATTACATATATAAAGTTTAAATAACTACCTATGTATCTACCTTACGAAAAAAATGAATAAAAGCAAGATAAATGAACTTTTATTTTATTGTTATAAGGAATAAAGCATTTACCGTCCCTGACAATGAAGAGGGTATGAATTCGTATTGTTTATTTGTATGACATTTATCACTTTTTCAAACAGAACACTAAATGAACATTTCATCTAGTAACATTTTTTACTTTTTATCAGTGTTAAATTCCTCTTAATATTTTATGCTTTTCCATTAATATTGTCCACTATACAGTTTCGAAAAATTTGGGGATTTAAAAGCAATGGTGTTGCAACATGGCACAAAATTTATGAATTAAGTTTTAACGGTGCGGTGAAATTACAACAGGTTAAATTTGTGTACATGGAAATATTTCAATCATGCCTGCGAAACTATCTTCACCAATTCAACATTACCATTGTATCAAAATAGCCTAACATTATTCCCTTACACAGTACTTCTAACACTATGTTCAATTAAATGACCTACTTATAAGAAAAAAATAGACATTCCCATTGGTTGTATGCCCAAAAATGCTTTTTTGGAAGCTACACATTTGAATAACGTTCAACAGATATTGCTAGAATGGTAGAAATACGCAAAAGCTTTTTTTAAACTTTAAATACTTCAACTTTCGCACTTACAATATTGTTTTCTTAAAATAAACAAACTGTTTAGAAAAGCTTTGTAGAACAAAATTTAAAATTAACATTTTAATTAACACGAAAATTTACTGGCCGTTACAATACTGCGTCTAATATAATTTCCCGGGTTCGATATCCACTTCTCCACATCTGATAATTTGTTCTTGAACTAAAGAAAGATATAAGACGAAACTTGCTTGCGGTGTCGATTGCCAGTGAATCGATCAGTAGAGACAGGATTTTTATGTAATTACATATTTTTTGTCTTTCTATTCACCTTTTTCAAAATTTTAATCTTGACGAATTGTCGCCATCCTAACACAATATCCAATTTTTTCGTTATATATTTTTACATATTTGGTACTATATTACATATTTCTCTATTTTCTCAACATTTTTTAAAAATTTTATCAATTGTCTTACATATTTTTATGAAAAGAAGTATCTTTTAAAAATTCAACATTTTTTCCCGCCATTATTACTGCGCACTACTCCGTACTCTGCTCATGGTATGCTCCGTGAAGACACGGTCGGATATTCTCACAGTCCTACTTCAGTTATTTCAGTGGCGCGAAGTGCGCGTCAGCGGCAGATCATTCTCACCTTCAGGTGTGAAAAGTGTCATTGACGCCGATTTTGGCGACCTTTGACATCATTTTCCAGAAACTTTGGCGATCGCTGCCTTTGAACGCTTCGATGAGAATATTCCATCTTGCAGTGATTGTTTGCTGGTCGTAGTTTTCGCCAGTTTGTACGATGGCTTCTATTGCGTCGGGTGGCTACTAAAATACATTCCTGATAACAATTTGTGAAGGTTTTACTACTGATGGGAAAGTTGTGTGGTGCAAGTGTGTATCAACTTGTGCATGATTTTTAAAACATTTTCATTGTTTTTAAAATTTGTACAGACATTTTTTTATATATGTAAGTTCGTATTATGTAAATGAGTTTTATAATTAGAGTATTTTAATTTAATGTATTATATCAGATATAACATATTTATTACACATTCTTACTGTTTTCTTTGCATATTTATGTACATATTTTGACGTTTCATACTACATATTTTTCCGGTCTCTTTCGATCAGAACGGGTGGGACAGCGCCTGGACCGCTCGGTCGTCGTCGTCGTCCCTAATGTTCCCGCTGCCGCAGTCGAGTCTTCTTGCTGCGAGGATTTCATTAGAACTCGGAACAAAAACCTAACGACCTCCTGCCGCCAACATACTTTGTGGGGACGCGGCGCGGCGGCGGCGGCGGCGATGTTTGAGAAGGCGCCGCAACGCGATTGGTTCCCGAGCTCAAAGAGGCTGGACCTCGTCGATAAGGATCTCTTGGGAAGAACAGGTGTGGTTATACGAAAGATCAAATATGGCTAACGATCTCACTACGCGGAATGATGGGACTCGGACGTAATCGCCGGCGGAGCTGAAAAACACTTCTTTCGCACTCAGTTTTACTTCACAAGCAAAGTCGTGACGTCGCTATTCACACATTTACGTCCACACGCGCCGAGTCACTCTCCAGAGAGAGAAAGAGAGAGAGAGAGAGAGAGAGAGAGCAATTACGCAAAGAGGAGAACAATAGAGCTGTCGGGTCATGAAGCAAACGCTCACAGGGAGTAACAAGAGAGGGTCGGGGCAGACGAAAACACGCGGCGACGCAAATGGAGGTGTTGATGCCCAGTCCACTCTGTTGAACGGGAAAGAGTAAGCGAGCAATAATCTCGCACAAAAACGGCGACAGGACGCCCGACGCGTGACCTGAGCATGAAAGGCGGTCGTGAAAGAGGCGACCGCGGACGCGGCTGGGTAAAAAGTGCGCTTAAGTGGCTTCGGAGTTGCCACTCGTAAGAAGCGCCTGTAATTCCATTACGCGGCCAAGCCCTTTGGACACGTTGCAGCAGCACAAGCTCTTCAGCACCAAGTCCCGCTCTGCGCTTCTCCACTTCATTCCTTTTCCCCCGCGAAAGGTAGGTGCCACACAATGTTTGCAATGTAGGTATTTGTTCGCGTTTCCTACATATTTTAAAGCTGATATGCCTTGGATTAGAGATTCAGGACGATCCAGGACTGTGAGCTCGTCTTCAGCTCAGTACAGTACAACTCGTTCAGCTCGTACAGACTCAAGCGATCTCTGCAGACTGTTCGTCTAATCCAGTGTTGTCAAGGTCGATGCCACGAGAGGGAGTCCGTGGCACGAATGCCACGACGAAATCGCCCCTCCACGCAATTCATCACCCCGCCACCAGAGACAACGACATCCCTTTTGTAAAACGGCGTGGTTACTACTACTCGTAATAGTTCCCTTTCCCCACGCTAGTTGCGCAGAGAAACTCGTGGCATGCTACGGTGCCACGAGGCGTGCCACTGTCACTAGTAGAAGACCTTGACACCACTGGTTTAACCAAATTTGAAGTGGACTCGTGTACTCCCACGTTTAGTCATGAGAATGCTACCTGTTGTCTAGAAGACGCCATGTCGAAGGCTATGTTGCCGCCTCTTCGACAATGACGTAGCCTTCTTAACAGACAAAAAGGTAATGTCGACACTGGGAAGTTTCCTGGTGGTTCGTTTCTATTACAATGCTTTTTTCAAATTTTTAGTACAAACAAACTAAGAAATAGAAGGTTTACCTTCATCTATACGACTCTAGTTACTTTATTTTTCTATTTCTTTTTATTTGAAACTGCTTTAATTTTTCATAATTTTTGGACATACCGATGAAGTCCGGCGTCATTATCACATTGCATTCTTTCCCAATTTTTCATGCAATTTCTTCACCTATTTCTTTAACATTTTCCACGCATCTTTCATGCACTTTCTTCTCCTATTTCTTTAACATTTCTTAATGAAATAAAATTTCCTTATAGTAATTTTACGTTTTACGCAACATACAACGTTTTGCAGTTTAACACTCACTTTCTAAGAAATCACCACAACCTTTATTCATTTCATTCACATATTATATAGGCTTTTTTTCAAATTGTAGTTATAACAAGAAAATTTACGAATAAAAGTAGCCAAAGATATTGCAAGACAGGGATGCGAACGGTTTGGTCGATATCATTGTGGCCTTATCAGGACATAAACTAAACCATTTAAGCACATTGGACATAATTCGCAATATGTACAGATGGTTTAGTGTTTGTGCTGAAGAAGGTCGCCACCATATAGGCAGAAACATTGGCATCCCTTTATTTCAATAATTTTGATTATTTATACATTTACTTGTACCTTTTCTTGTAATAACTACAATAGTATAAGTCTCCTGGATTTGGTCAATTCTGTACGGGGAGTGCCACTAACTACCAGTGGCGTAGCGTCAGGGGACGCTGAGATGCTGAGCATCCCCGTATATAATATTAATGAACTCTAAATACTGTATTCATAATCTTACAAGTGGTTCGTTGGGTGAAACACGTTTTGTATTAATTTTTATTTGATTTCCTATGATTGAATTCGGCGGGCTGTTGAAGCTGGTCTGTGATTGCTTGGATGCTAAAATGCTTCTAGCGTCTGCCGCCAGATTGCGACGAGCAATGACGCATGCGCAGATCACGAGGTTCCCCTCTCCCCTCGTCGCCCCTGGCCCAGAGAAACTCGACTGCTTTACGCTAGCATCTACTGCGGAAAGAAGCTGCTCGTTTGTGCACGAGAGCGCAGCACACTTCAGGCGGTCAGTAAATTATCTCTCTCTCTCTCACTCGGGAGTCCCCGCTTGGTCATGGGCACAAACTGTAGAAATAGTGCCCGTCTACTATTTCTTAATTAATATCCAAGAAATTGAATTATCCTTCAAATAGATTACATATTATTTTAGTCTGCAATGTATAAATTAACGAGTGGTCTCACTGCCGTTTGCGTATAAGAATTAAAGCTGAGCCATTGTCTAATTTGCTTTCAAGACATCGGCAGCCCTGACTGCTGTGAGGATTTTGTGGGAAGCGCCTACACAGTCGTAAGCAATCGAGATCGTGAAAGTGTATCTGCCTTGTGTTGCGTTCGCCTGTGAGACGAAGTAGTTGATAGTGACATTTTATGTGTTATTGTTGAGCATCCCCAAACGTGCGAGTCACGCTACGCCACTGCTAACTACGGGCCATCCCCATAACTTCTAAACGGTTCCCGTTATCGAAATACAGTTTTCGCTTAACAATGCGGAATCACGGAGTTAGTGATATGGTGTTGGGATATTGTTTGAAATATTTTTAGTTTTCAAAAACTTTAATCATCTTTGATTTTTTAAATGGAACCATATATGTTTCTCCCTGGCAGCTGAGAGATCGTAAGAAATGGAATGTGTGCTAATGTGAAAAATGCATGGTTCCATTTAAAAATAAGGTGTTTAAATTTCCGGAAAACTAAAAATACTTCGGACAATATCTCTACGGCACATTGCTTGTCCCATGAGAAATACGCATTTCGATATCGGGAACCGTTTAGAAGTTGTGGGTTGGCGGGACTTTCTATATAACTTGTAAACTCTGGTGGTTAACAACAAAATTAGAAATTCATTTCATTCAGATCCAAGTCACACGTGGCGAAATACGAAAGAGCTCGCGAACAACAAACTGCCCCTGATTACAGCCACACTTCTCGCCACTTCGACATGAGTCACTGCCGACAGGCCGATAGTGGCGGCGCGACGTGTGAGTAACGGCCGCAGAACCAGCGGTGAGCGGCGATTTCCGCCCTTCCACAGGCGGTAACGTCATGAAAGGTCTCAATACTAATTGTCGCAAAAACACTACTTGCAAACGTTTCGTATCACGTAGAAATTTGTATGTAGAGGTTTCGAAAGGTGCTGAACAAGCTGCTAAAACTATTGCTAAGTGAATATAGCCACAGATTTTTCACGACAGCCAAAAATGTTTTTTTTCAGATTTTCAGGTAGAAAGATAAGACTTTACCTAGCAACACTTCGGGGTTTTCGACGTTTTTTTATTATATCAAGTACTATTCTTCATTAGATTAACATTTTTCAATACAATAATTTTTTTGTAACTTCTTATTCATAATCTTTTCAATGTTTGGATTATATCTCCTTTCTTTACTATTTCTAGCCCAAAGATGGGGAGAAATATACCTCGAAAGTCGCTATGTATACTTGAGTTTTTCGTTCTTGGCGCACCAAGGTCACGTACGAAAAAAGGAGAGGGAAGGCTTCTCCAACAGGGAGCTTCCACGTCATTACTGTGTTGTGACGTGGAAGCACCCTTTTGGAGAAAGTCTTCCCTCTCCATTTTTCGTCCCTTACCTTGGTGCGCCAAGAACGAAAAACCCAAGTATAAACTCTAATCTTTCTACCCGCAAATCTGAATAAAAACATTTTTGCCTGTCGTGAAAAATCTGGTAAAATTCCATGTCAATGCGAGTATCCAGCGCGGTGAGTGTTGCGTACGAGCGGAGCAAGGTTGGGGGGTGGATGCCATTGAATTGAATTGCCTTATTTTACGTGGCGAGACTCACGCCATGAGGCCCGCTCTTCCGTCTGACCACGCGAATTTCGCTGCGCTCCTTTCACCAACTAGCGGAGAAAGAAGGTATTCCTTCTGCGACGAAACAGGCGATTTTGAATTTTGCTAAGAGGCGTCATTTAGGCTCTAGGATCTTTTACATGCAAGTAAATCTACTAACATGGGACAACTGGCTTTACTTCCCCTCGGAAGGAAGACGTACGAAGGATTTTTTCGCCCTTAAAAACCCACGGCTTCGATCGGGTTTGAACCCGCGAACTTGGGCACAGCAGTCGTCACGCTAACTGCTACACCATCGCAAACCGCTAAGGGGTTGGGGGTGGATGCCATTAGCGGGGCGGCGGTAGCGTCCAGCGCGTCTATCGTAGTGCGGCGCCCCATTTCGCCGGGCGTTTCTTGCGCGGGCTCGGCGGGCAAGTAGCCGCAACGCACGTCATTACGCGCTAATGCAGGCGCTTTTTCGGCGAGAACCCCGTCACCCCGTGCGCCTCGCGCAGGTGTCGGGGTCGATGCAACTGAGACCGAAACGCACAGCGCACTTCTCCTTCCGAGGTTGGATGCGTGTTATGACAAAAAACGCTAAAAACAAAACAACTCGAGCAAAACAAATTAGAAACGACGGTAAATTCAAGTAGAACTAACATCAAAAAAGGTTTAAAATATTATAAGAACAAGAAAAAGGTCACTCTTTGCCACTGTGAAACGTAACTATGGTTCGATTAAAATAAGTTGGTGATTGAAAGTTGAGAATGGAAGGGAGCAACGTTGACAGGTTGCGTACCACTGAGCACGTGTTCCCAGGACATGAAAATAAACACTTGAAATAAATACATATTAAAGTAACCAAATCATACACTCATATTGTATGAAGCTACAGCATGAGATGCACAACTGTCAATCACCAACTTATTTTAATCGGACCATAGTGGTGCTACGGAATGGCACAGACTTTCCCGTATTAGTTTTCTATTTCCTTAGGTCTTCGCTTGCTATATGGCATTGCCACATACTCTTTCTTGCCAGCTGCCATCTAGCACCGCCAAAAGTACATCTTTTTTGTATACCAACATTATAAACAACCCTTTTCCATTAACAGAATCGTTCGTAATATGGCATATTATTGCACGAATCATTACGTCATGCCTATTTCTACACGAAATATGAGCAGGTCATCGCACCTGCAACGTAACATTCCAGTGATGCCAACAGAGCAGCAGAGTAGCCAACCTCAGATTTTCAAACGGCATTACATTCTACAAGGATACTTGAAATACCAACGGGCTCACAGCGTTGTCGAATAACAAAAAGTCTCAGTAGAATTGAAACAAAATGGTGGCACTTGAAAGAACCATCCATCCCCTAAGGATTAAATAGGGCTAGCTGTGCCTCGCGCAGGTGTCGGGGTCGATGCAACTGAGACCGAAAGGCACATCGCACACTCGCTGAAAACGCCTTCCGAGGTTGGATGCATGTTATCACACACGACAGCAAAACAAATTAGAAACTGCGGTAAAATCAAGTACAAATAACATCAAAGGTTTAAAATATTATAAGAACAATTTGTGAAAGAACTTGGCTCAACTCCCTGGTAATTAAGAAGACTGGGAAGTGCAAGAAATTACTTTATTTCGAACAGCCCATACTCTGGGCAGTATTGTAAAGACACCGATAGTCCCTAGACTTAACTCCTCAGGAAGCTGGTTGCAACCCGGAGTAGACTTCGTAATCAATCGATTCATAACATCTTTAGTCGTAAATTAGATGAATAATATTAATAATAATAATAATAATATCAACGATAATAATATTTTAGTAACGACATTTGTATGAAATTTGGCCTTGACATGTGTGCGAAAATCAATTTAAAGAGGGACAAAATGACAATGGCAGAGAGCATTAAAGTTGATAAGCACACTGGGATTCAAGATGCTATTGTCAAGTTGGCTCATTTAGCTACATTCTCCTTCACATTCACATAGTACAATATTATGTCCTTTGAACTCAATACAGGTAGCCTACTGTGGTTTGTAAAATAAACATCATTGTTATTTTATGTCATTTATTAGTAAATTTTATTCGCAACGTTTAGGAAATTCCTTTTCCCCCCATCATCAGGTGTAAGATAAATTAATTTAATTTTATTATTTTATTTTGTTATATATGACTATTTTAAGGTTTTTAATTATTTAATTTATCTAAAATATTTTTTAAACACTAATTTACTCTTGCTAAATTTGTCTAATTTTAAATAAAGTAATTGTATTATTAATTTTTTTAAAAACATGTAACCTAACTTTTTCTTTTTTATAATTTTACAATTATGTATAACAATTTTTGGTAGAGTGTATAAATGTTAGGCTCACCTTTGGATAGTTAGCATGATGTATCCTATGTTATGTTTCTGCCTGCCTTCATTCTAATTCGACTCGAACATCTTGAGAGAGGCCGTTCTTTTCCAACCACGTCATGCTGTACACTGAGAGAGGCCGCGTCTAGTGCCTTACTGGGAGGAGAAGGGGTTGACGGTCGATTCTCAGAGTTTCTATAATTTGGTGTTTAAAAGAAATTTTATATTTGTCCTGTCTCAGTGCATAAATTACAGTATTGTTTTTAGAAGTCATTTGGTAAGTATCAATTACCGTATTCATATTTTTCTTTAATTTAATATTCACTGTTTCAAAAATTAATCTTGGTGCCTTTCTTTGTTCTTTGTAATTTTTACCTCCTCAAAATTTATTTTATGTTGTTCAGTTCTATGATGGAGTTATTTCTTTGATATTATTCTTATGTTCATTTATCCTTTTTACTTTTTCACCTTACAAAGGAATTTCGTAAGAAGAGAAACTTATGTAATCGTGCGCAGGGAAATGGCGAATTTTCGGCAGAAAAATTCTATTTGTAGTTTCCTTTCTGTTTGTCCTGCATATTGCATGTCACAGTCATGGCACTGTCTTTCGTAGACAACTTTTTCATTGTCGTTTGTATCTACTTTGTGTTTGTGAATTTTTACCATTTTCAATTTGTTACTCATTTTACATGCAGTGTTGATCTTCATTTTGTCTTTAAGCCATTTGTTTACTTTGTTATTTCCGATAAATATGGTAATGTTATTCTGTTGATTATATCTTTTTCTTTTTCAACTTGATTTATGTTTAATTTATATTTATTTAGTCTCCTCTTTGCATTTTTTACTGAATTTGTCAGGGTAATTATGTATTGAGTTTTAAAATATTCTGTATTATTTCAATATTCTGTTCTATGCATTTGTTCTCTTACAAAAGGACCGTACTATCTACAAATCCGTATATTACAGCTATATTGTGCGCTTTCGAATGAAAAAACTTGTAATTCAGTGTTTTTCCTTTGTGTCTTTCCTATACCAATCTGTGGTTAGTTAAGTAAATTGTTTCGTAATTACATTTAGTCTGTAAAGCGTTTCATTGATGTGTTCAATGTTTGATTACTGTTCGAATACTGAGTATCCTTTTATTATAGACAAGCACTTCTTACTAACTGATACTGTATGGAATTTTCAAGGACAGTCGGTTAAAAACCAAATATGGAACATCGGTGGGTGGGGAGGGGGATACTTAAAAATATTTAGAGGAAACACTTTTTCTTGATAAAATAACACATGCAATCTTGATCAAACTTGAAAACATTACCTTTCGCGGCCCAATTTTTGGATGATTTTTCAGATAAATATGTTTGGAAAAATAAATTATTGTGAAAAACAATTGCAAAAGTCTAGTTAGACCATACAACATAAATACAAAGTGTGCTGCTTCTTACCTTGCAAACTTTGTTGTTCATTAATCATATTTAGAACCAGTAAAATTACATTACAATTATATTGCAGGCCATCTTAGGCTAATTGATTGTAAATGCACATCAGCTGCACGATGTAGGAGCGTCTCGCAGAGTACTGATTGTATCTGCAGGAACCAGAGAGATAAGGAAAAAGGCGGGAAAAGGGGAAGGGGGGTGGAAGGAGAAGGGGAGGAGGGGGGAGAGAAGACGGAACAAAGAACCCTAGTCCAAAGCGAGGGCAAAATAACTAGCCTGCCAAGAAGCAGAGACAAATTAAAAATTACTATAATCAATGTTGAAATACCAGCAGACAATTTACGATAAAACGGGGGGAGGGAGATGTAACCCATCAGACGGAGAGCCACAATTAATTTTACATAGTAAACCGTCTTTGTTTAATCTTACTCAGAACATAATAGTATACTTAAGTGAAAAGATTATTTTCCAACACTGAATTAATAGTATTATTTAACTTGATATGCAGTGTTTCCGAAATTAAACGCGCATGGTATCGCTGTTCTCTGTCTAGTATACGGGAATTATCAAAATAAAATTTGTGTGACTTCTCTAATCCACTTTTAGATATCGTATTTAGTCTTTTCACAAAATGCACGTACTGAGTCTTTCCGAAATATGCACTTTAATATGCATTTATGACCTAATAATTCTTAAATATGCACTTTAATATTCAATTAAAATTAACAATATTTCATTTTCTGTATGAACCTTTCTTGATAAAATACAGGAGAAGCATGCTTGGAAAAAAAATTGTGCAAATATGATACAACCTAACTTATTTCACGATAGAAATAATTCAAGTAAATATGGCACCTTAGTGAAGAACCTACATTGCAGGGCTTTCACTTTTTCTGTCTGGTTTAAAAAAATATATCAAGAAATATTCTACATTTGCACAAGTGCTTTATCATCTATAGAAAATAAAAAAATAAAAAATTCTGACAAGCTTTTCTAATAAAATGAATTATCACAAATAGATTGTATGAAAACACGAAACATTTTCTCTAATTTAACAAAATATGCAAAATATGCTCCCATAATTACACGAAATGCTCCACCAGCAAAAAAATCGGTCAAATATGCACAAATATGCACTAACAAATTAATCTACAAAGCAACCAATTATAACCAAATGTCAAGAAATTACTCTTAGCTATGTCCTGAACCAACGGACAAAAACATGCAAAATCATACAAATCCACTCCCTAATTATCACCTGATTGTGTATAACAAATGGAACTTAATAATAAATGCAACTAAATACATTTCTGACGTGAATTTTGTGACATTGAAAATTTTATTTAAGAAATCGGTATGGCAAATCTAAAATATTATCTCGTTTCAGTCTATACACATGTTCACTGTTGTCTAGCAGTTTTGTTGAAAGGTAATTTGGGTGCTCGTACAATCTCTTGTGGAAAGCTTGGCTCTTCGTGGTGATAATTTTTTCCAGCGGGATGATGTCGAGGTCTCTGTATATCGTCTATGCAACTAAACTAAACGTGCGGGAGGTGCACCTAAATCCACTTTACATAAATTAGAAGTTATACAAAATAAATTTCTATTCAGGGCACTAAAAGCTCCATGGTACATACGGAACAATCAAATTCTAAACGAACTTTTTATTGAACCCTTAAAGAAATGGATTTCCAAATTATCCTTAAGGTTCTATTCAACCTTACCCTCCTGCCCCGCTACAACAATATATAAGCTTGGCAAAACTTCAAATCCTTTCCCCAGAATTAAGACTCGACATAGCAAAGATCTCCTTCATCCTCCATAATTTGCAGTTATAAGAGTCTAATTATTACTACAGACCATTTCCTTTCACATTAAGATAGAATAGAAACTCTTTGCTGCAAATATTCATTGTTTTTTTTCATTTACTGTTGTTTATATTCATTAACAAGCAGTTAACAAGAAGTCCCACCTTGGAAGACCCTCGAAAAGTTATGTGTAAGCTATTTTTGTAAAAATTGTTAAAAACCTTTGTAAGGCAACAACTGCCGATCAAGGATAATAATAATAATAATAATAATAATAATAATAATAATAATAATAATAATAATAATGGAAATCGTGATCAGCCGAATGTGGGGCGTAAAAGCACAGGTCGTACCGATAGTTATCGGAGCTCTGGGATTTGTTCCGCAAAATTTGAGTAAGAACTTGTCTAAACTCCCAGGTAATTCAAAAGACTGGGAAGTGCAAGAAAGGGCTTTACTTGGAACAGCCCACATTTTGCGTAAAATATTGTAGAGGCACTGATAGTCACCGGATCTGCTCCTTAGGTAGCTGGTTGCAACCTGGAGTAGATCTTATATCCAACCGACTCATAACATCTTTAGTCGTGATGTAATGGGAAAATAATAATAATAATAATAATAATAATAATAATAATAATAATAAAAGAAACTCAACGCGTATCTTTCTATCGCGCGGAAGAATCCTCTCGCCTGCGCCGGCGCTTGGGCCGGCACTTGTTCCGCGGCCCCAGTACAAAGGCCGGCGCCCGAGACCTTGACACCGGCCGAGGCGCCGCGCCGCCCCGCCCCCTCGGAGGCTGCGATCAGCATAACAAAAGGCGGGCGCTCCCACGGAGAGCGAGCGGAGTGCTGGCGGCAGCCCCGTGCAGAGACAGGCGGCGGCGGCTCGCGACGTTAAACGGCGATACGTGCGCCAAATGATGGCAGCTCCAATGCCAGGTGGTGGGGCCGTTGCAAAGGACAGATGACGTCACACTCGACACGGAGTTCTGCTCTGCATGAGCTCTCAGACTGTGATGCGATACTAGAATAAAAAGAAGTGCGAAAATGTTCCTTACCAGAGGCGTAGCTGGGAGGGGAGGGGGCAGGGGGCGGCGCGCCCCGGGTGACACCATTCTAGGGGGGGACACCAATTACATTATTTTATAATTGGAATTATAGAATTTAAATCATTTACTTAAACATTTTATAAATCTATAGTTAGTTTTAGTAGTTTGAAAATTTTATGTTGAAATTATATAAATTTTATGGTTATTTAAAAATTATTTATATTCATTTAATAAGTATACACTTAAATCAAGCATAGATTATGAATTAATTCCAATTATATTGCAATTATTCCTAATTACATAGTTATGTATAATATATTAAAAAATTCTATCATGTGCAAATATGTTTGTATTTTTAATAAAATAATAAACAATCTATGCAGCAACAGATATTTTTATACTTCCTTTATGTGGGGGGGGGGGACACCAGTAGTTTTTCCCCAGGTGACACCAACTGAAGGAAGAAGAAAAAGAATTACTTTTGGTTCAAAATTTTCATTTTTTTATACTTAATATTACCCATGACAACAACGAACTACCAATTACAGATATAAATACCAATATAAATATAGGACCAATAAACCCATTATACCCATCCGCCGAGCAATGCAATCTTTTAAAATTAAATTCATGTACCATGACATAATAAATTAAACGAAATGTAAACCAAAAGTAATTATTTTTCTTCTTCCTCGACATTCCTCCTTTAGGAGTTCGCAGTTGACTTCACAGATGACTTCTCGGATTCCTTTATTTCTACGTCTTAAACTTCCATCCTCCATGGCTTCTTTAATGTACTTGTATTTTACCCATTCTAGATTTAACCGTCCTCTCTTCCTTCTTCTTGATGGTTGTTGTTCCAATATGTTCTTTGGCCATCTTCCTTGACATATCATATGGACGTGTGCATACCACCGGAGTGCTTTATTTTCTCTTCTATTAGTAATTGAACAGGTTACCTCCATCTGCTTCCATACATCCTCATCAAAAAAATCTCATCAAAAATAATTTAACAATGCCCTAATACGGATATTTCACATTACGAATATTACATACGTATATTTCACTGATTTTGGAATATCTGCGAAGTGTTTTCATTATTCTCCACACATTTTATCAAAGAAGACTTAAAAGCTACAGCGTGCAACAATGGAGTTCTCAACAGAGAAACGGTAAGAATATTTCCAGACTTATAAAGAATAATAATGATATCAGACTTTGGATGCGTTTGATTTGCATGAAATTTATGTTTAGAACACTAAGAAAAGGAACATTAAGGAGGAGTTAGGAACAGAGGGAATTAGAATACTCTACCAGTTCGTCGTGCGGCTCCATTCTGGGTCAAATGTACGTGGCGCGCAAGTATCATGTTTCCAAAATTCGCCTAAGAAGGGTAAAGGAAAAAATGTAAATTCTGCCTTTTATAAACATTTTTGTGAAGGGACAGGAATATGTTGGATTGACGATTTCCCCCCTTGTTTGAGTTATGTAATGTTTTCATTAAATCTTTCAGTAAATTGTTGTGAAGATTAATAATAAATTGACAATTCTTGCTTACGGGCGGTCAGCTTTTTTAACAGACAAGAATATTTGTTTGTTAAAGCTCCTAAGCTCGACATAGTTAATGAAGTTATTGCACTCCTAAGTAAACTGAGAAATTTTTGATTTCATTTTAGTGCATTATTTCTTTGAGTTAGTAGGTGACGTGGGAATTAAAATCGTCTTTGAGGCAATAACTGTCAAGTAGCTTCACTAGACTATCATATGTCACGTATCCAGAGACGTACAACCACTCTCACTTATGAGTAAATGTCGATCCAGTTAAAGCTGTTCTGCACTCAGTGCAAACTCTAGAAAGTTGGTTAATTTGCCGCGTCCTTGACAAGCCTGATCTAGAAAGTTGAAAGCCAGATGGCTTGGATAAAAGCCGAGCTTTCCCGAGTGTCTTTTGTTGCAGGAAGTGACGATTTCGACATGGATGAAATATCCGTTTCAAACTCGCCGGTTCTCTAGTTCCTTCAAGTCAATCAGGGAATATAGAGTGATGTAGAAGACTGTCTGAATGGTTTAGGTGCTAGCGTTGGCCAGAGTCAGACGTAGCGATGAACGGACGGACGGACGGAGAGACCTTTTATCGTCAATCAATTATTTGGTAAGAACCCACAAAACAGTGATTCTGTTTACACAACGTGCTAGAGGACGTATTTTACTACATAGGCGACCAAGATTTATCCACTCTTTCGTTACAAGGACCTGGCAATAAAACTTTTTCTGTCAAAAAATCGCCGATTTCTGGCGCACGATTACAATACTTTTTCTTACGAAATAAAGCGTGAAAGAAAAAATTGCTCGAAACAGCTAAAAATACGAAAAAGCATAGGAGGCCATCCCGAAAAATGCAGCTAATTCGGAGACGATTCCTTCCAGAAGTGGCTAAGATACTTTCTAAAAATTCAAAAATAGACTGAGAAATTTTATGCAAGAACAATGTTATGAACTATATGTAAATAAAAATCAAGGGGCCCAGAAAATTTGTTGTCCCCTTTATTGTTTTAGGCTACGCTTGACTATGATTATCCCAATATCCAATATAAATATAGGCAATCATACATAAAAGTTTAGATATTCGTAAACGTGTTACAGTTATATAAAATAGTAATTTAATAAAAATAATAACCCTATAAGTAAACTTCACCTTTTTTTAAGCATGTGGCCTAATTTTCAACACTGAATCTCTGTATGGCCATGGCCAACGCAATTTGTTACATTAGCAACAAACTAACTTCTTTATACAGGAACATCACACGCAGCAATGATCATTTTTTTAAAATGAAATAACTTTCCAGAAAATGTCGTAGAAATAAGTATGTAGAAAAATGTAACTTATGTGTGTTATTTCCGCAGTCCGCTCCTGGCGTCCAGAAGCGTCACCGACGTGGATTTTTAAATTATTTTTCTACAAGATTCGTTTATCATGCCGAGAACATTAAATGAGCTCTCAAGGGAGTGTGAGGCATCGTGCGATCAAATATAATATTGTCTGAGAATAATAACTGCCCTATTCATATAACTTTGAAGTTTGATTCCTCGCCACTTCGTGCTTGTAGGGTCGCGGATATGACCTTAGTAGTTGAAAACGGACCTTAAATAATGATAATAATAATTGTATAAGAACTTGTCTAAACTCCCAGGTAGTTGAAAAGACTGGGAAGTGCAAGAAATCGCTTTATTTGGAACAGACCACATTTTGCGCAAAGTATTGTAGAGGCACCGACAGTCCCTAGATCTGCTCCTTAGGTAGCTGGTTGCAACCTGGAGTAGATTTTATTTTCAGCCGACTCATAACATCTTTAGTCGTGATGTAATGATAATAATAATAATAATAATAATGATAATGATGATAATAACAATAATAATAATAATAATAATAATAATAATAATAAGATACCAGCAACCTCGAAACAACGCACAAAAATAAAATTCAGAAATACAGAGAACTAGCACAAATTGTAAAGGAGCAGTGGCATGTATTGGACGTGGAGATTGTACCAATCGTCCTCTCAGCAACAGGTGTGATACCTACCGTCCTGAAGCACTCTCTGAATAAACTGGGGATCGAGACGAACATTACCATCAATCTACAGAAAGCTGTGATCCTGAGCACGTGTTCTTTAGTCAGAAGATTTATGAGTTTCTAAAAATTTGTGTTAAAGAACTATTTACTTTTAATTTGTAAATTAATTTAAGTGTCAAAATTTATATTTATAGAATTGTTTACTCGCTGATTAGTTTAATTAAAATTATTGTACTACGGAAGTCATGCTTTGATAGAAATATCTGTATGACTCCTACAACTTGTACCAGGAAGCTGTGAAAAATAAATGATAATAATAATAATTAAAAAAGAACTTTTTGTTCCTGGCGGTCAAGAACCCCTGTCTTTTGGAGACTACAGGACTCAACCAAGTGTGAGCAATGTTTCTGCGGAACACTTGTGAAAATAAGTTTCTCACTGACAGTTGTGCCAAACGCGTCACCGTTTCACTGGAGAATCTGATAGGTGTCTTGGCGGGCGTCGGCGGCGGTGGGCGGTGGGGGCGGGCGGGGGCGCCGGCCTTAGCTCTCCCGGGCGCTTCCGGCGGCGGCACGCACCGGCTTATGTAAGGCGGGGGCGGGGGCGGGGGCGGACGCTAATAAAGACGCCATTATGTAAGCAAGGCCGTGTCGGAAGGCCCGCGCCGGAGCCATGAGGGCCGCGCCGCCCAGTAGTGTTCGCCGCCGCTGCCATGCCGGCCGCGCCGCCGCCGCCGCCGCGGCTACTGCTGCTGCTGCTGCTGCTGCTGGCGGTGACCGCCGCCGCCCACGCCGCCGCGCAGGTGAGTGGACAGCTGCGCCCCAGCTACGCCAGCGATGCCATGTGCCAGCGGCAGCAATGTGGACCACAACGAGTCCGCTGTGGGTGGTGTGTGGGTGTGTGTGTGCGTGATATATATGTATATAAACAGCGAGAGAGAGAGAGACTGAGAGAGAGAGAGAGAGGGAAGACAGCGAGAGAGAGAGGCAGCGAGAGAGAGGCAGCGAGAGAGAGACAGCGAGAGAGAGAGACAGCGAGAGAAAGAGACAGCGAGAGAGAGACAGCGAAAGAGAGAGAGCGAGAGAGAGACGAGAGAGAGACAGCGAGAGAGAGACAACGAGAGAGAGAGAGAGAGAGAGAGAGAGAGAGAGAGAGAGAGACAGAATATTGTGTGCTACACCGAAAGTTGTGTACTGACTGATCGATTGCTGATACCGGACGCGTCAACTGCTAAGACCGTTAGTTCGGAAAGTGTAGTCGATGTTTTAACGCGGGAGATAGCGGCAATCTTCTCCCAGCGTGACAAGACCCGGCGCCGACCTACCCGTCGGCTAGTTGAGTGTTCCCCAACCAGGTATCTCCCACCAGCGGGGCACCGCCCCTGCCGTGATAGGCTCTAACCTCCCGACTGGTCTCGCGACATGTGTGCTAGTGTAGTGGATTAGTTAGAGTGTGGGGATAGGGCAATGAAGAAGAAGAAGAAGAAGGAAAGATCGCGCGCGGTGCGTAACTCATACGTTTAGGTTCTACTTCGCCTGCCTTTGTTCGGAGAAACTACGGAAAACTTCCAATCAGAACAGTCGCCGCCACAATTCTGCTCCAGACAGCGCTTGAACCCGACCTAGCTATGTAGCTAGAGTCGAAAATCCTGCCACCATCAGCACTCGATCCCTAGAAGCTCCCGGTCAGACGCACTGCAGTGGCATCAGTTGTTGCACTGAGCTACCTAAGTCGATGGCCAGCGATGTGATGCAAACGGCAGCAGTGTGTGTGTGTGTGTGTGTGTGTGTGTGTGTGTGTGTGCTAAACGAAAGTAGTGGAAAGAACTGACAAAACAGAAGTGAAGAATAGGAATGAAGATCAATCAGTGTTCCAGTGATCTAAAATGGTACAGATAGATGGATTTGACATCCATGGGCGTAGCATGAAATCCAGGAGCCTTCACTTAGATCCTGAGCTTGTTACCTCATTCTTGTCTTGTTCACTTGAGTTCAAATAACTTACACATCGTATCTGAAAACATTTTGACCGATTATTTTAAAGGGAAGAATTGACGACTGCAAATGCCAAAAAAATGTTAAAGGAAGAAAATCAAAAGAAGGGAAGGGAAGGGAAGAATAAAAAAAGAAAGGAGGGAAAAACAATAAAAATTAAAGTGAAAGAAAACAATCGGCATGTTGAACGGAAAGAAGAAAAGACGGCAGTTAAACAAATTACTGTCGAGCACAATGAAGACAAGAGTACTGAGAATTACGACGAGAGAATACTTGCGCATTTTGAATGCACTGGCAGCAATTTTCTGAAGAAAGCTTAGCGACGCACTTCCTGTGCCAGCCAGGCCACAGCGGATACGCACGTCGAGGAAACCGCTTTTCGTAAACCGCTCGCTGGACATCGGAAGAAGTCTTACGAAAGTGACGTACCACACTGTGACAATCTCATAGATCAATCAGAGTTGTTTCTTATTTTGTGGTGACAGCTGCAATTTACATGAATAGGAAATTATTCTATTTGCATACGCGAGGGTCGAAGTAATTAGTTTCTGAATATTCCAAGCATAATTCCCACTCGAGATTGTGGAAGATATCACGTACATTTTATGATATGACAACCGTCTATACGTTTGTTGGGTTGGTTCTCTGTTTAAAGGAAAAGACAATTTAACGAGTACCATAATACTACAGTAGTTGGGTAATCAGTCTGTCCGTCCATTCGTCCGTCCGTTTAAACAGTTAAATTTTATGCGATCCATCGTTCGACATATATAGGCCTTCTGGTGGGGAAGTGACATTTTTTCAGATCCTTTGAGAAATTTCGAAGAGAATTATTAAAAAAATGATTTTGAAAGATTTAAGGCATCTACAGAGGTAATTAATTGTTTATTCGGTTGGTCTCGTCAGGACAAATCGATTGGCATTATTTTTTTGCCATCGCTTTTTATTCCGGAAGAATTCTAGAAAAAAAAATGTTTCTCGAGGAAAGTTACAGAGCATCTACAGTTATGAAACGCTGTGAATTACGATACTGCCTCTCCAGCATAACTTCTATCCTTAGAACATGATTTATAACACTGAAGAACCTAATTATGAAATGAATCACGCAATTTTTTAAGTGCTTTTATCGATACTTTTTCGTGTAACTCCCTGTTCCTGGAGATAGACCCGCAAGGCAAGTATTTAGTGTTTAAAATTTCTGTTTATTAAGAACTTTCGAAGCACAAATAACAATTATGAACGTGAAAGCAACCGGCGCAGGGACCACGTTCTGATTTTTCGATACGGCCAGCTAATTTCTGGATACTGCCAGCTAATTTTTGAATACGACACCGCTGCCTCGTGGAGAAGAGATAATTTGAGAACGTAGTTGACAACTCGTTTTATTCATAACTGTTGGAAAAAGTCATGTAAAACGCTATCTACCGAGAAAAAAATAACGCAAAATCTCCCACGGCACCTCGACGATAGACTTCCGGTGATGTCATGCAGCGTTCGTCATAGACCTCCGTAGAGCGACTGCAACGGCAAGGCCGCCTACAAGTTCTCGCGCCCCTCCAGGATGAATGTGATATAAGCGATAATTTTAATTATAATTATTTTATTAGGGCTTCTGTGCAGCCGACAGCCGGTTACCCCCTGCGGCCCGATGGGACGCATATTCGACCATGCACTAGACATCAACCAGTGTTGCCAGGTTGACGATTTTATCACTAAATTTGGTGTTTTTTGCCTTTAGTGGAATTTGGGGGAGAAAAGTTTTTAGGGATTTTTGTTGGGGATATTATTTTCATTACACTTTTAAAACATTTTTTTTCAAAAGAAACAGAAGAACTTAAACGAATCTGAACAAACTTGATTCATTCAAATCAAAATGTTTATCTCTGTTTCAGTCATTAGAATGAGTAAAAGATACCTCTTATACTATCTCTTACTCAACAACACCCCTGTAATTGTATACGTATCGCTAAGTAAATGGTGGTAATTCATATTTTTATACATAATAAAAATGTAGGTGTTTGCTGTAAAATATAAATATAATCATAAATAATAAATAATATTTTTCGTATTTCCTTAATTTACAAACGTCCCCGTATATTTTAAACATGAAATAATCATTATTTGAATTTACTGTTTTTTTGGTGACTTTCGCAGTGCTATCTAGCGGGGAATGCTTAAGACCACCTGGCAACACTGCCATCAACACACTTGCGGGCTCCTCTCTTCGCGAGGCCCTCTGCGACAACACATACATGAGAGACAAGGGACAAACAACCACGCCCAAGGAAGGACTCAAACCCGCGACCATCGGACCAAAGGACTCGAACCCGCGACCCATCGGATCGCTGATTCGATACACGCTTTTAGCCACCTCGGCCAACCAGGTCGGCTAATTAGAATTTCACACAATAAATACTATCTGTTGACTCTTAACCTCTTAAGACTTTAAGCTTTAATTTATTTACCAAGATTATTAGTTGAGGTAGTGGAGTCTATCGTAACTGAAGTATTATTTTATCCGTAACACAGTTATTACTTCTGTAAATGTATTTCAAGGTATGAGATTTTTAATAAAAAAAAATTGGTTTTGTGATGAGAGTCTGAATGTAAATTGGGGAGATTTGCATTTATCAAGTTTTTAAAGTACTGTGCATATCTGTACATCATTGTAATTAGACGGAACCTCGAAATTCTAAAAGAAACTTTTACCATCCGATATAAAGATATTGCACTTAGATGTTATGAATACAAGGGGGCAGTAGAGGTATGTCAGTAGAGTCAGTCGATGATGGCGATACTTTTGTTTGAATTACGAGGGAAGAAATGACTACAGCTAGTTATTACAGATTACCGCTATTGTCCTTCAACTATTTCGTCGACATGCGTCGCGGTCACGACGTGCAATTAAGCATGAATGAGTTAGAGATATCAATATTAGTTTCCCAAAGACTATTAGGAAGCACCTGCTGCGACGAGCAGGGCCTTGGACAGATGCCCAAGTATGCAAGCCGAAGGCTGTTCGTTAGAGTCTCGTTTAAGGGATGTTTAAGGGTGTTTCCTCCATGTGATTGTGCAGCCGTTGGCTTCTCACAACATCCGTATACCATTTGCAGATTCTTCCATCCATAACCATTCATCCTTTATCATCATTCATCTCTCCTGTTTACCTTCTTTCCCATCAGTGGAAGCCAATGGTAAATAGCCAATGGTGTCATCTGTCTAGAAACGAAAGAACGTTACAACATAGTAACTTACTCTTCCTGCATTTAGACACCTTCTTTATCCAGAGTTCAAGATTGTTTGAAAGACTTCGGACTCCAGGTCTAAGACTTACCGAACAGAAATTATTGCTACAGAAATAGTGACTAGAGATAACTACAGATGTTACTCTGTACCATATGGGTTTGAAGAGGCCATAGTTAACAATATATGATAATTATTATTTTCTAAAAATCGTATAAAAAGACACCAGATCGAGGGCCAAAAGTCCAAAAATAGAAGGTACTGTAAGAACCTACCGACAAAATCTTACTGATCGCAATGAGAGTTACTGGGATAATTAATGCAATTGCGAAATGGACTGTCGTGACGTGGGAAAAGGATGGCACCGAGCCACATAAGGCCACTTTCTTAGCCAGATGTGGCACACACTTCGCATTTCACAGGACGTCGAACAGAAAAGTCCTTGTTTACGTATGCTCCTCACGCGCGGACCTCGTCCGCTTTCGCCAGCGGCGTCAAATGGCGCAACGGAGGTGGCAACGCGTGGCGACCACTGCCATCGCTTCGAAGCGTCTTGCGCGACCGCCGCCCCGCGCCGCCACGCCCCCCCCCGCCACCGCCTCCGCCCCGCGCAACCATGCCCCCCCTCGCCTCCGCCTCCCGCCACCGCCCCGCGCAACCATGCCCCCCCGCCTCCGCCCCCCGCCACCGCCCACAAAACCACCGGCACCGCCCCCGCCAGCCGGCAATGACGCCCGCCCCGCCGCCCTCCCCGCTGCCCCCGCCACCGCCCGCGGCGCCCTCGCGCTGACCTAACGTCGGGCAGCGGGCTTTTCCCCAAACACATATCTTCCACCAGCGTGGCACCGCCCCAGCCGGGACAACCTCGAAGCTTCCGACCGGTCTCCCGGCATGTGTGATAGTGTAGTGCATGTTCAAGTGTGCAGTGGGTGAGGATAGGACAAAGAATGGGAAGGAAAGATCTCGCGCGGTTCGTGGATCGTGTCTCGCGGCGTCGCCTCGCATTGCCCCGCGCAGCCGCCCCCGCCCCCGCCTGCGCCGCCGCCCATGCCGCTCCGCGCCGGCGCCCTCGCACCCACACCGAGGGAGGTGGCTCAGGGCATCAGCTGATGTCACTGCAGTCCCGACGGTGCGGGATTTTCGACTCTAGCCACATAGCTGGGTCCAATTCTGTCGCTATCCGAAGAACAATTCTAGCGGCCGGCTGCTCTGATCGGTAGTTTTCCATGGTTTCTCCGATCGACACCAGGGAAATGCCGGACCCTACAAACGGGCCACGGACTGCGCGGTATCTTTCCTGTCTCTTACTTGTTCTATCATCTACCCTTACACACACACATACACACTAACATACACTATACTAGAGCTTGCCCCGGCTAGAGCGGTGCACAGCTGGTGGGAGATACCTGGTTGGGGAAAACCCCGCCAGATTCAACGGTAGGTTGGCACAAGATCTCGCCATCCGGCGGGGCAGGATCATCTCCCGAGCAAAAACATGCACTATACTTTCTTACCTAGTAGTTGACGCGCCCGGAATGAGTAGAAATCAATCAATCTCCGCCCTCTGCCCCCCCCCACCCTCGCCGGTCGCTCCGTTTTCGCGCGGGGTTGCGCAGCGGAGAGCGTCGTGCGGTCGCAAGGAAAACGCGCCGACGCGGAGCGAGGGCAGTGGGCTCCCACGAGGCGGTGGCCGTGGCGGGCAAGCAGTTAACGCCGCGCACGGAAGCGGGTGGCAGCAGGCAGAACTGGGGACAGAGCGTTTTCTTAAAATTTGTTATTTCAGGTCGCATCTAGGTCATTAGCGACCACTATTGGGTTTAACGTTATGGTAACTGTGAAGATGACATGATATGGTGACGATAGGGGGGAGGGAAAGGACGAACATAAATACAACCATGCCCGAGGCGGGACTCGAACCCGCAATCCTTCGGTCCGAGATACCTACGACGCTACTGTCTTAGCGATCTCGGCCGCCGGTGATCGACTGGGGAGAGAGATTGACTGGAAGCTGTACTTGAGTATTTATTTCCTGGCGCGTAGGGTCTTGTCTTGACAATGGTATATCTCACGGTATTTCGCGTCCTTCTCCGTCGAGCCGCTGGAAGTCGCATGATCGCCAGCACTGCTCGAAACAGTCGCGAGCATGCGACTCCTGGCGGCACGACGGAGAACGACGCGAAATACCGTGAGATATTCCATTGTCAAGACAAGACCGTACGCGCCAGGAAATAAAAACCCAAGTATAAGGCCCTATTTACACCCTTCCTTTCGACGAACGATTTCAAGGTGTTAAGCGAACGCGCGCATGCGCAGTGGCGCTTTCTGCGCAAGCCCGCGCGCGCTCACACTGCGAAATCGTTCGTCAAAGGAAGCGTGTAAATCGGGTCAAAGAGACATTCTCAGCTCGGTTTGTCGAGGCTCAACGCCTTGCCGTCTTTGTGAGGTAGATAATTTGTTCTTTCAATGCAGTGTTCTTTCAGGAGAATGAATGACAACCAATAACCTGATAATGGGAATAAGCCGTGCTCAAAACGTTGCGATAATGAAATAGAAATTGTTACAATAAATGAAGAATCAGGTTTGAATTGTGTTACATTTTCCAGCCAAACGTTCTTTACATTGGTATAATGAGATCATTAATTACTGGATAACTGTTAAAAGACGTAACTCAAATGAAAAACAAACTACTGAATATTGTTCATACAGTTTGAATTTAAAATGGAGAAAGCAAATAGTTCGCTCAGGTTTGGGAAGGGTCCCTGAAAACAAGGATGACTAGAAAATCGCTCACTGATAACATACGCCTGTTTACTTCTCTCCCCTTCTCTCTCTCACACGCACTCATTCTCTTTATCTCACTCACTTCTGAATTTTAGGGCAACGGATTAACTTTATCAAATAAACTACATCTCCATCAATGTTCTAGCAAAAATATCAAAAATTTCAGCATTCGTTTCTTCTTACATAGTATTTGCATCGAAAAGTGGTGAAACTGAGTTTGCTGATGGATTATTTTCGGGCTCCATTACAGATTAATTTGAGAACAAGGCCAAATAATAGTTAAATAGCACTAACTTACTGATAATATTTGTAATTTTTGCAGTTTTCAAAAATTCAGAGAGTTTGCCGGAAATAATACTTGCGCCATTTTTAAGTGTCCTTTGCTCTATCAAAGGAAAAGCCCTAAAGAAAAATCGAGAATTATTTTTGAAACCGGTCCGCCGGCGATCTTCCCTTCCTCTTGCCCTATCCCTGCCCCTTACGTATATACATTTACCCTTACAAAAAGCTACACTATCACATATGACGGTCGGGAGCTTAGAGCATGTTCCGGTTGGGGCGGTGCCCCGCTGTTGGAAGCTATCTGTTTGGGGAAAATCCCGCAAGCAGATGGGTAGGTCGGCACCGGATCTCGCCATCCTGTGCCGTAGAAAATCACAGCCACCTCCTGCGATAAAAACACGCACTGCACTTACGGGACTAACGATCTTAGTAGTTGACGCGCCCGGAATCACTTATCCATTCAATCCTTGTCACAGACGCACAGACACACAAACGGACGACACAGACGCACCCTTGTCACAGATATCTGTGACTTCTTGGTCATAGAAGCTGCAACGACATGATAACGCTGGCACTGAGCTAAGTCACCCATGTGTGGGGGGGCGGATGTAGCGGGACAAGACGGGCAGAAGGAATGAAGGAAGATGGAGGGATGTAGACGGAGCGAGTGGCGTGGGTCGTGTGGGCGGGAGAGACAGAGCAGTGCGATTTTTGTAACTTTGCCCCTCAAGACCGGTCTTCACGATGCAATATGTCACGGTATTTCGCGTCTTTCTCAGTCTTGCCGCTAGATATCGCATGATCGCGACCGTATCAAGCAGTGTTTGCGATTATGCGACATCTACCGGCACGAGCGAAAAAGACGCGAAATATATATATTTCCCGGTTTTGAAATGTTTTACATTTTTTCCGGTTTCCTAATAATTACACAATTAACATTTCCATATTAACAACAACAATAATGATATAATTAATAATACAAATTTTAATAATTTACTTAATTAATTTCTTCCATTGTTCTCTACTGTAGCTTTCATCTTCGTTTATACCTTTTTCTTTCAATACATTTACAATTTCTTGTTTCCATGATACAGGTGGTCTTCCACGTTTCCTTTTTCCACTTGGTTCCCAATAAAACACTAATTTGGGTAATCTCCATTCTTCCATTCTTTTTATGTGTCCGAACCAGGTTAGCCGTTTTTTATTTATATATTCTATGATCGAATGTGATATATTCATATTTTTCCTAATAATTTCATTTCGAATTTTGTCCTTTCTTGAAATTCTTGAAGATCGTCTCCAATAATCCATTTCAGTTGCCAATAATCTTTGTTTTAACTGTGAATTTAAAGTCCAAACTTCTGAAAGACGCGAAATGCCGTATGATATTCCAACGTGGATAAAGGTGCTTGAGGGACAAAGTTACAAAAATCGCACTATAGTAAGAGCAACGTAAAATCTAAAGCATCCACCACCAAGGGGGGCAAAAATTGCCTGCGGGATTTATTTCAATCAATGGTTGTAAATGTGTCAATAGGGAAAGATATTACACAATGTCCTGTTCTAGTATACTTTTAATTTATTCGCAGTTAATAAAGATTTATATAAATTATAACATTTTAAAATAAATATTTCAAATTTTATCACACAACAATATTCTCTAATCACTTCCCTTTCTGAAACGCAGTTGCATCTTTTATTTTTTTTTCCTGAGAATGTGTTTTGAAAACATGGTTGCCATAACCAGCACTAATTGTTACTTTACTCTTATCGTCTCTAAATAATTCAAGAAAAAAACCTGCTCGTTTTTATAACATTAGAAAGGAAGGCGTCAAAGACAAGGTGTTTCCCTCAAGGGAAGTGTCAAAGAACCCTAATACACAACTACAAGGAACAATACTAATTTTGATCGAAAGCTACCAATGTATTAAAAAGATAATACTGAATTCTGGGCATTGTTTCTCACCACCGTTGTGCACGGTAAATACCCTAGCAACGCCGGGTCATCAGCTGTATACACACACAAACACGCATACGTGTGGCCGTGTGTTGGCCGCCGTGAGACGAAGAAGTGCCACGCAGATCGTCAACGTGTCACAAGAAGTGCGGTGGGTTGCAGGTCGTTGCGTTTACCACGCCACCCCAGCCCCCCCCTCCCTCTGGCGGCAGACCATCTGTCGACGGGCACACATGTCGCCGACGCGGCTCGTACCCTCTGTGAGAAAGCAAATGGGCGCCACTTACGGAATGACGGCGAAAAAAGATTCGGCTCTCGCCCTCTCTCTGCCTGGGCGCCGCGCCGCCCCGCTGCGCCCGCAAAAAGGGAGGCGGATGTGGGCGCAGGGCAGGTAGGGGAGCGGAGGTGGCCGCCACGCGCTGGCAACGGACCTGCAAGCGCCCCACGGCCACTCGGCTCGGCTCGGCGCTGTATAAATAAGCGCAATTCTCACAGCCACTCTATTAACATGCAACCTGTGTGTGTGTCAGTGTGTGTGTCTGTATGTGTCAGTGTGTGTCTCTGTGTGTGTGTCTGTGTCTGTGTGTGTGTCAGTGTGTGTCCATGTGTGTGTCTGTGTCTGTATGTGTGTCTGAGTGTGTCTCTGTGTGTCTGTATGTGTGTCTGTGTGTGTCTGTGTGTGTGTCTGTGTGTGTGTCTGTATGTGTGTCTGTGTGTGTGTGTCTGTGTGTGTGTCTGTGAGTGTGTCTGGGTGTGTGTGTGTGTGTGTGTGTGTCTGGGTGTGTGTTATTTAACCTTCCAGCCGGCGCGCTTAAAATGTTCACACCAGCAGGCGCGTGTTGAAAATTTTACGACATTCAATGACTCCCGAAAAAAATCAAAGACATTGTAGAACAATGGAATTTTATGTTGCATTATAATATCAAAGAATCATATTTACTACCAAAAAACATATCCGTTGATAAACGTTCGTATTTAGCATCAAAAAGATCTTGTTCCGATCCAGTATCGTTCTGATGCTCGTCTATATTTTCAGCATTCGTTTACTGTCACTGTCACTACGGGAAAGTAAAAATCTGCTATTGTAAAATTTACGGCAGCGCGCCCGCTGGAAGCTTAAGGTCGAATTAACATCCAGATCATTAGCGACCACTATTGGGTTTAACGTTATGGTTTCATCAATTCCTTATAAATTGTTACTTTCCCGTATACGTACGTATACACGGAGTGATATACGTAGTATAGGGAAAGTTATGTAATGCTGCGCGAATAAATGGCCAATTTTCGGCGGAAAAAAATTAATTGCCGGGCCGTGATAACGAAAAAGTGGATAAAACCAGATGCTAAATTAAGAAAAAAAATCCCCTAACACGTGGTGTAGCCAGAAAACCCTGTTTTCTAGGTCCTTGATACCGAAAACCCAATTGTCTGTCCACACTGCTAGCGCCTAAACCATACGTACGATTTCTTCCAAAATAGATATTCCCCGGTCGATCTGATTCTAGACGAAGCTTTGAGATTTTGAAAAAGATTCTTCAAAATTTGGGGGTACTTTATATTATATTTGTGGGTTCCCCCGGGGATTTTCAACATTTTCTCAAAAACGGCTCCAATTTTTTTCTTTAAATTTCTTGTATGAATAGAGGAAAATACACTTTTTAACATGGCATGGGTCCGATTTTCACGTACAGCTCTGAATTTTCGAAAATTGTGAAAGTTTGAATTTTTTTCGGCGTCTTTCTCCAACTACAAAATTGAAGATAGAGATTTTTCTTCAAGTAAAATTTGTTCTGCATATTGAGTTCTTTAATAAAGGTCATGTAAATGTTTTTCAAAATTTTAGTAGTTTTCGTGCAATATTGCGTGCAATATGTGCAATTTTAAAAAAAATTACAAAAACAAGATTTTCTCAAAAACGGCTGCAAATTTTTTCTTTAAACTTTTGGTAGGGATAGTGATAAATGTACTCTATCAATGGCATAAAAGCCATATTGGTCTATCGGTTGGTTTTTTCAAAAATTACAAAAATGTAAATTTTTTTACTTGTCTCTCACGTCGTTAATATTTACATTATCGGCGATTTTTTCACATTATTATATTTACGAATATATATGCTTTAAATAATGTCAAGTAAAGTTTCTCGAAAACACAACTGTTTTCTGTGAAAAGTAGCTCAATTTCCGCATTTTCAGAAATGCTCAAACGCCATTTTCTCGTATATGGCTGCAATTTTTTTCTTGAAACTTTTGTAACGGATAGTGCTAATTACACTCTTTAGTATAGCTTAAAGTTTATTTTGAGTTATTTTTTTGTTTTTTCAAAAATTACATAATTGTAATTTTTTTGAAAGATCTCTCACATCTGTAATATGCACATTACCAGCAATTTGTAAAGATGATTATATTTGTGAGTGAAAGTGCTTCAAATAACTTCAAATAAAGTATTTTGAAAACTCAAAACTTTTCTGTGAAAATGAGATTCAAATTTCGCATTTTTAGTAGCGCTAAAACGCCATTTTCTCCTAAACGGCACATAATTTTTAAAAGAAAATTGCCATTTATGACTAGGTTTTTGTGTTTAATATTCTACAATTAATGTTTCCGTTCTACCAATAGGAAACCGAAAAAGTAAGAAAATGACAAAAAAAATATACTTTTGGCGGTGATAGATGGTAGCTGGCAAGAAAGAGTATGTAGCAATTCCGAATAGCTAGCGAAAACCCAAGGAAATAGAAAACTAATACGGGAAAGCCATTCTGTAGCACCACTAGTTGTCTTCTCATTTGGTATTTTGTAGGTTAGACTGCTTCAATACTGCGTTTATATAGATAACACGTTAGTTTAATATACAATACATATTTATTCTTCAAATCTTTAACTACATTTATTAAAAATAAGTTATGAACTACGTTTATTGTAATACATGTAGTTCAAGATTTGAAGAATAAATATGTATTGTATATGAATCTAATGTGTTGTCTATATAAACACAGCATTGAAGCAGTCTAACAAATAATATTTAACGTTATGTGTAACTGTGAAGTAGAAGAAATGATATGGTGATGATGGAGGGTGAAAGGACGAACACAAACACAACCATGCCCGAGGTGGGTCTCGAACCCGTGATCCTTCGGCCGGAGATCGCTACGACGCCAAAAATCGGCAAAATGCAATCTAAGTAATATTTTCATTCACTCCTGACGGTATTCATGTTACTCGTTTATGAACTAAACAAGGGATGTTACCAAGCAACGGGTGTTAGGTTATGTTGTAAATGTACAATTGTCTGAATATCAAGTGAGTTGAATGTATAATGCTAGAAGTTAAAATGATGAACGAATGTTCAATTGCAATAAACTTATAATGTGTTATGTGCGCCGCGACCAGGCGCGACATAACTTTTGGATGTGGCGCGCTAGCGCCGAGGCAGCGCGCCCTGGCGGGAGCCGGCGGCAGCAGCAACTGGCTGCAGCCACGGTTCGGCGAACTCGAGCCGGGAAGCGAGTCTCGCCGCAGGGCACCGGCCCTTTATAAGGAGCCAGCCGACACCTGATCGGCAGTCTGCAGTTGGGAGCGAGCCCTGAGAGCACGAGTGGGTGGACGAGCCAGGTCCGGAGAGTCAGCCGCCATACGGAAGCCGTCGTGGGTGAACTACAAGCAGCAGCAGCGTGGAGCGTCGAAGAGGCAGACGCAGCACCCGGAGGGCATTAGGGATTTGCCCGGGGTACGAGAGACGGCATGGGTGATTGTCAGTGAACGGCGTTAAGGCCGATTGTAATTGTACATGTGTGGGAATAAATCATTGTTAATTATGCGTGCAATGTTTAATTTATGAACATAACAAAACTGGCGACGAGGAAAAAGTGACAAAGTGCTGCTGTGGTAAGTCGCCATAACAAACTGGCGACGAGTATAAACGTAAGAAAGTGCTGTGGTAAGTCGTCAGATAACAATTGGCGACGAGGAAAATTAAGAGTATTGTTGCTGCCGGCCGTCGCCAAAACGGGCGACGAGGAAAATTCAGGGAACTGTTGCTGTGCGGTCGCCAGATAACATTTGGCGACGAGGAAAATTGTGAAAAGTAGTGAGCGCTGAGACTCTAGTGAAGAACTGGCATACGGTATAAATAATTAGTGATAAACATGGAGGGAAGCCTCGAACATTTTAAGATAACACTGGAACAGCAACAACGACAATTTGTAGAAAAAGTGAAGAACGCACCGGCCCAGTCAGGGCTGTTACTGCTACAGTTTATGCACCAGCAAAACCTGCAACTAATAAGAAGATTTGCAGCGGGGCGAGAGGAAGAATTGGAGCGGCAGTATGAGGAACAAGTGCAGCAACAGATTACAGCATGGAGAAGATGCAACAAGTCCTGGTTGAGCGGCACGCCGCAGCAGGCGTGTGAGCGGCAGTCGCACGGGGGTGCGGCGCGACTGATAGAGGACAAAACCGTGGCAACAGGCGCTGCAGCCCAGGCGGTCGCGGGGCAGGCGACACCGGGCGGCGCGGCATTGAGCCGCCAAAGCGGGGAGACGCCATCCAGGAGCGAGTCGGGGAAGGCCGACGTCGCGGGAGCGGCAACCTCCAGCAAGGTTGCTCGGCGGGCTGCACGGCGAGGTGCGGCTGAGGGCCGCGTAACTGATAACGCGGCGAGGGCAAGCAGGCGGCTGGGCGAGAAGAGAAGCGACCGACCGGAGGAGCGGAACGGGACAGCGAGCAGTGGCCACGTCACAGAAAGAAGGCGCGGTGAGCAGCATCGGAAGGGCAAAAGTGATCCGAGCTTGGCGGAAGTGAAATTAGGAAAAATGCTATTAGGAGCGGACAGTTATAATGAAATGTATAAAAGTGCTCTGCAGGGAACAGTGATAGGCCAGGGGATATTAGTTACAAAGATGCAGGCCGAGGTAAACAGAGACAGGGATAACCGACAGCAGTACGGTTGCGCTAGTGAGAAAATAGAGCGCGGTAATAAAAATACAATTGAGAGTTGGCGCGATTCGATAAGTGAACTCGCGATATTAAAAGAAAGTTTATACGAAAAGGGAGCATCGGAATGCCAGGATGTAGATAGTTGTGTAGCTAGTGAGGGATCACCGGAAGGCGGTGTAAACACAGAGAAATGTGAGACCGAGGTTAGTTTAATGTGCGATACGGAAAGAGTTAGCACGGACATTAGAGAGTCTGCGACAGGCAGGGAACGTCCCGTAAATAATGAGCAATCGGGCAATGACGCAGATAGCGTTAGCACGGAGATTGGGGAAGTAGCGGCAAGCGAGGAGAATCGCGAGCATAGTGAGCAAGAGTGTGATGTTCGCGAGCACGAACTGCAGGGGAAAATGGAGCTACGCTTTCAAGAGGTTGGCAGTATTTCCGCGCGGAGAAGTGTAGAACGCAGTAGTATGAATAAAAGGAAACGGCAAGGCGGCAAGCAGAGACACAAGGCCAGAGCGGTGTGTAGTGAGAAAGTTACAGTTAGTGAGATGCCAGTTGTAAAGCAGGCGAAGTCTAGTCAAGGGGTGATGAAATGTGACGTAGTGGCGACGCATCAAGACGAGTTGCAGTACCAGGTAGAACGAGGGTTTCAGAAGCGTCAGCGCCAGCCAGTTAACGGCAGATGTACCAGACATGAGGAAGTGCGTAGTGAATTGTCAAGCTCGAATGGTAGGGTTATGCCAGGTGTATGCAAACGTACATCAGAAGTGAGTTTAGGGCGAAAAGCAATAAAATTGAAACACGGGACTACAGTGCAGGAAACTGGTAAAAGTGGTCAGGAACTAGTTTTTGTACGGTTTAAAGTTGTAAGTGCGAAGAATGTACACTTATTACGCTATCAGAAATGGTGGATGGAAAAGCTGATAGAGGTTTGGCAGTATGAATGTATTATGTTTTGGTTTTTCATTGTTTAAAGTTTTGAGATTTGTTAATTCTATCAGAGTTGGCACAGGAAATTGTTTAACTGCCATTTAGTTGTGACACGAGTCGTGTTATGTAAAAAAATGTGATAACGAGTATTATTTATTTTGTGGAAGATAATTGTTTCACTGGCGGAATAGTAGTAATGGGTGATCATGATTAATTATTATAAAGTGAGGCAGATAATCTATGGTAAAAAGTAGTTTCTTTTGAGGGCACGAAGCTAGGTCCAAATGTTTAATAAAAAGGATGTTGAGTTATGTGATGGTTGTATTTTGTTTATTCTGAATGTTCTTGGTTGACATGGAAACTTTTGGCAACAAAGAAGGCTATTTTTGTAATATTGCATTAAGTATTTGTTTAATTGGACCAAGATTATATGTATATTGTTTAGGAATTATGGCTATGTCAGTTTGTGGAACTTAAGGATGTAAATAGTAGTAATATGAGAAAGTTAACGTTGGTTCCGAAATTTTGGTAATTATGATACAGAGGGAGCACATAGAGATATGAATGTGTGAGATAGGGCTGTAACAAGTTTCTTAGGAATGGTTTAGTTCTGTTGCAGTTATCAGGCCCCCTGGAGTGACTTGCGCCGAATAGAGAGAAACACTATTCGTCGCATTTAGTGGGGGAGGGATGTTATGTGCGCCGCGACCAGGCGCGACATAACTTTTGGATGTGGCGCGCTAGCGCCGAGGCAGCGCGCCCTGGCGGGAGCCGGCGGCAGCAGCAACTGGCTGCAGCCACGGTTCGGCGAACTCGAGCCGGGAAGCGAGTCTCGCCGCAGGGCACCGGCCCTTTATAAGGAGCCAGCCGACACCTGATCGGCAGTCTGCAGTTGGGAGCGAGCCCTGAGAGCACGAGTGGGTGGACGAGCCAGGTCCGGAGAGTCAGCCGCCATACGGAAGCCGTCGTGGGTGAACTACAAGCAGCAGCAGCGTGGAGCGTCGAAGAGGCAGACGCAGCACCCGGAGGGCATTAGGGATTTGCCCGGGGTACGAGAGACGGCATGGGTGATTGTCAGTGAACGGCGTTAAGGCCGATTGTAATTGTACATGTGTGGGAATAAATCATTGTTAATTATGCGTGCAATGTTTAATTTATGAACATAACATAATGTAATAAAAGAATTATTATCTAGAACAATTCCCAAGAAATGGTAGGAGTTTTAGATGGAATTAGTGGATTGCAACAGTAAAAATGCTGACGAACAAAACCGTCAAAATAATTTTCGAAAAAGCAGCACACACACTCCTCAAGAACAAGAAATAAAATACTCTCGTATAGCACTGCAGTCAATTAAATATTTTAACAAAAACAGTCTTCATGGATACTGGAATTGCAAACGAGTAATATTTAAGGATACACAGCACAGTAGTCATTTACGTACTTTTCTCAAATAAAAAAAAAAAAAGTTTGGCGCAGTGGCATGTGCTATACTGCGATTTTTTAAAAATTTTGCCCCTGACAAATCAGCTGTTTCGCTGCCATCCAATCGGAAGCTTAAATTTTGCTAAAGTGACGTCACTGTGGTGACGTTCAAGCTCCCGATTGGATGAAACCGTCAACACCTGATTCCTGTCAGGGGCAAAGTTACGAAAATCGCAGTATACGCTTTCTGCCTTTGTCGAACGAACTGGTTCGTGATCGGCTGCACCCCCTCTTGCCATGGACTCGGCGTTGAGAAAGCAACTGTAGCTCTCCAGATTATCAACTCCGAAACGATGCGAATATATCGCCGGCGCACAAGAGAAGCGACATTTATAAAAACAAATGCCGTTTTTGCACGAGAACGGTTTTCATCTGAGGGGTCGTCCATAAATTACGCCGGAGAGGGAGGAGGTCTCAGGAAGCGTTACGCTGCGTTACATAGGGGTAGGGGGGAATTAGTTAAGAGTTACGTCGCATTGGTATTTATTTTTTTACATTTTTCAGCTCTCTATCTTACCTCTATGACACCTGTTTCAGCTCTCTATCTTAATTTGGAGAGGTTCTACATCAATTAAAATTTTTTCGGGAACCCAATTTTGTAAAATTTTACAAGACTGTATTTCACAAACGAGTGGAAATATTTTACTCAAAATTTGTAGTTTTCTTGTTCTTCATTCATACTACCTATGTGTCAAATTTCATCTGAATCTGAGATGGTGATGTAAAATGACTGTGTTGGTTTAATATGGAATGACCCAATAGACTATCGCTCTTGCATCACCCACGGCGGCATGTGCAGAGCTTGTGGTCGATCATTTCTCGCCCAAGCAATCTTCTTTCATTCACTACTTGCCCCAATCTTATTGTTAGGTGCAGCCAGCATCGCCAACTAATTTCTACTTTAATTATCATTAATTTTAATATCCAACACAAGTAAAATAAATATAAAATATTTTCACTGCGCTATAATTTATTTTCACTTCTTGCATATAAAGGGGTTGTTGCAAGCGTTATATAATTATTTAGGGGCTTCAAGGGCGTGTTACAGGTTCGTCGCACATGGGAGAGGGGGGTATTGAAAGTACTCGAAATTTGCGTTACGTAAGCAGATCGGTTTATTTCGGGGTCAAAGACAAATATATCTAATCTAGCATAGTAAAACTGGAGCCTTTTTGAGATCTTTGTACAAATTGTATTCACGTCAACAAAACATTACGCAAAACGACAGGTTTTTGAAAAAAAAATAAATACATGACCTCTATTTTTTGGAACAGATTTTCAAAAGGAAAAAAATTTCTATCAACAATATTGTAGATTTGCAAAATTATTTTGTTTTTGCAATTTTCGAAAATGCAGAGGGATCGATGAAAAAGGGACCAGCACCACATTTTTATCGTTAAAATTTTCATCTCGACTAATAGGCCATTTGTTGCCTTTTCCATAATTTTTAAAGCATTTTCGCTGATTTAATCGATTTTAATATCAGTTTAATGGTACTTGCTTTAAAAAATATTTGCGAAATGCAACAAATATTCTACACAGAATTTTTGAGTTACTTGTTCGATTTCTTCGCTCTGTAATTGTAATGTGAGGCGTTGTGAGTATTCATCTAAGTTTCTTGTGATGTCTATCAGCACCATTGTCGATTCGGCCGATTTCGCGATTTCTAAAGCCAGATTTCCTGGTAAAGTACAGGCAAACACAAAAGTTCGCAAGTTGTGAGTTCACTTGAACGAAACGAAAAGGCCTCGATTACACCAGTAACATTTCCAACGAATTGAGTGGTTCATCTGAACTAGTTTTGATCAATTCTTTACGTCATTTTCTTTTGTTGTTACGGCAGTTTAAAAACATTTTAAAAGCATTTTATGGATCATTTTTGGCGATGATTTAGGTCATGAAAATCCGCCCCCCTAGTAATAACTAATGGCACTGGGAAATTGGCAGCATTCCATATGCATATTATTTACCTGTATAAATTCATTACCTGCTTCGTGTGAAGAATTTCTAAAACGCGCGCGGTGACCTAGACATACATGGGGACCCCCACGCGTCTGTGGCATGCACGGCGCTCATAAGCTCTTTTGTTGGTTTTGCTTGCGAGAGCAGGAGATGCACAGATATGCCTTTGAGTCAGACTTCGTGCGTAATTATACAGCTCTGCTTCCTACGAAGGCGTAGAATCCGCAGGAAAGCAACAGAGGTCTAATTTGCACCATGTGATCCCGGCTTCATACACACAACTCGTTTACGAAAAAGGAAACACATTACATACTTGAGAAATCACAAGGCCAGTGGCGGCTGGTGCTCCAACAAACGGGAGATTATGTGGAATGACGGAAATGTAATTCAAAAATTCAGAACACTAATATATAATAAAACGTAATCAGTTCAGATGGGAAATGCAGATCACGAAATTTGGTCGGAGTAAATTAAAACATTAACAAACAGTTTGGCGAAGTTTGGCAATATTTTCATTTCATCCTCAGGGCTTACTTAAAGATACAAAAGTGGATACAACCTCTCAAAAACATTGTGGCAAGATTTCAACACAACTACACAGAGAGTGGTTACAAGACAAGTGCCCATCCGGCATTGGGGTCCTGACACAACGTTATTCGAAATTTTTAGTTTTATAATACATTGCATACTACGCCGGCAAAAAGTTTCGTTTGTTTTTAAACATATTAGTTGCATTTGCGTAATTCGTTTGGTTTTGGTTCAATTAAGAAAAATTTTAAAAAGGAATTAACGGTAAATAACGAATTGGTTTTGTTCATGAAAAGTAAAGGGGTGTTAAGCTGGTCTAAAAGAAGAATTGATCGTGATAATAAAATAAAATCAGATTTTGTAATTCTGACTTTTGTAATTATACTTTTTGTAATTCCATAATTTTGTAGTTTGTAGTTCCGACTGACGTATTATATTTCTTGTAACATTTGATGAAAGGTAGATAAGTGACATTTAGCGGAATATTTTCATAGCTTCGGTAAAAGTTCATTCGCATCAAGAGCAGTAAAACTTCATTCGCATCAATTCAACTGCTATCTATATTACTATTTTACAATACGCGCAAAAAGTAAAAGAAAACTATGCAGCTGTGCATTAAATTAGTGATTACAGGTGCTTCAAATGATTCCTCACTAAGTTTCTCAAAAGCTCAAAAGTTTTGTGTGAAAATGAGCTCAATATTGCGCATTTTTAGAAACGCAGAACCACCATTTTCGCAAAAACCACTCCTTAATGAAAGTTGCCTTTCAAGACCAGGTTCCACTATTCTAGTACGAGTATATACTGAGATGACAAATGGAATAGCATGGAATCATGGAATAGCATCGTGGAAATCATGGAATAGCAATATGCAAATATACGGATGGCAGTAGTATAGCGTGCAAAAGCCATGAAAGGGCAGTGCATTGACAGAGCTTTTATTTGAACTCTAGTATTGCAAGTGAAGAAGTTATTGACATGATTATGGCCGCACGACTGGAATTAACAGACTTTGAAACCGGAACCGTAGATGGAGCTAAACACATGGGACATTCCATTTCGGAAATCGTTAGGGAATTCAGTATTCCGAGATCCACAGTATCACGAGAGTGCCGTGAATACTCAATATCCGGCATAACCTCTTATCGCGGACAACGAAGTGGGAGACGGCCTTCACTTAATAACTGACCGCTAACCGATAGCTAACAGACAAGCAACATTGCGTGAATAACCGCAGAAATGAATGTGGGCGTACGACGAACGTATCAGTTAGGTTAGTGCAGCGAAATTTTGCTTGAATACGATATGACAGCTGAAGACCAACTGGAAGGCCTTCGCTAATATCACATCGGCCTTTGCTAACATTACGACATGTCGATTAGAACCTAGACTAGAAAACCGTGGCTTTTACTGCAATTTTTCTAACTTTGCCTCTCAAGGCTATTCTTCGCGATGGAATATGCCACGGTATTTCGCATCTTTCTCAGTCGTACCGCTAGATTTCGCATGATCGCGACCGGATCAAGCAGTGCTTGCTTGCGATCATGCGACTTCTACCGGCAAGACCGAGAAAGACGTGAAATGCCGTGTGATATTCCATCGTGGCCATAGAGGCTTGAGGGGCAGAGTTAGAAAAATCGCACTATAGTAAGATGAGTTGCGATGTGAGTTGGTAAGAGCTGATGGTAGGGTTCGAGTGTGGCGCAGACCCTACGAAGTTTTAAATCCATGTTATCAACAAGGGACTGTACAAGGTGGTGGTGGTGGTGGCGCCATAATGGAGTGGCCTGATTTTACATTGAATGAATTGGGTTCTCTGGTTCAACTGAACCGATAATTGAGTGGAAATGGTTTTGTTCAGCTACTTGGCAGCCATTTGCAGCTATTCATGGACTTCTTGTTCCCAAACAATGATGAAATTTGTATGGATGTCAATGCGCCATGTTACCGGGCCACAATTGTTCGCGATTGGTTTGAAGAACATTCTGGACAATTCGGTCGAAAGCTTTGGCCACCCAGATTGCTCGAAATGAATCCAATTTGTACATTTATGGATCATAATCGAGGTTAGTTCATGCACAAATTCCTGCATGGTAACACTTCTTCAATCATAGACTGCTATATCGGCAGCATGGACAAATATTTCTCCAGGGAACTTTCAACACATGCTGATTACATGCCACGTCGAGTTGCTGCACATCGCTGGGTAAAAGGGGATCTGATTTGTATCACATCACCGTATTTACATAATCAAAATATACACAATGGGATTCATATCGGGCGATCTGGGTGGCCAAATAATTCGCTCGAGTAGTCCTAAATATCCCTCAGACCAATCGCGAACAATTGTGGTCCGGTGACATGACGCATAGACGTCCTTACAAATTCCATCGTTGTTTGGGAACAAGAAGTCCATGAATGGCTGCCATAACCATTTCCACTCAATGATCGGTTCAGTTCAACCAGAGGACCCAGTTCATTGCATGTAAAATACACATTTTCAATTCTGCTATAAGGGGGCCGAAAAATTGAGAATGTGTGAAACAAAATTTCTTTTAGGCGTCAATAGGAAGAAGCTGGGAAGATGGTAGGGGAAAACCGAAAAGGTAGCCTTGACAGTAGAGTAGAATTCCAACTAGTACGATTAATTGATTGTTAGTGATTCCGGGCGCGTCAACTTCTAAGATCATTAGTGCCGTAAGTGTAGTCCATATTTTCCTCGGGAGTTGGCGGTGATAATTCTCCGCTGGATGGCGATGTCCGGTGCCAACCTACCGCCGGCTAGCGGTGTTTTTCCCAGCCAGGTATTACCCACCGGCGCGGCATCGCCCAAGCCGGGACAAGCTCTAAGCTCCCGACCGGTCTCTCGCCATGTCTGGTAGTGTAGTGCATGTTAGTGTAAGTGTGAGTGTAAGGGGTGAGGAGAGAACACGGAAAAGGAAAGATCGCGCACGGGTCTTAGCCCGTTTGTTAGGGTTTTACTCGAGTATTTGCCTGGTGTCGATCGGAGAAACCACGTAAAACTAACGATCGGAGCAGCCGGCCGCGAGAATTCTTCTCCAGATGGCAGGGGAACTTGACCTAGCTAGTTCGTAACTAGATACGAAAATCCTGCCGCCTTCGGAATTGGAACCCTAGGGCCCGCCGGTCAGAGGCACTAAAGAGACATCAGTTGAAGTCCAGAGCCATCTCTCCCGGTAAACTTGTACGAGAAAGTCTGTGTCGTTCTGTAGCACCATTTGTTGAAATTGTTCTTGTGGCCTAATGACGAGGCTGTGGAAGCTTCTCCACTTTCCCAATCCCGCCAGAGACTGCGCTGATGTGCACTGGGCTCCTGATGTTGCGACCTATTTCTAATTATTATATTCGCCGCTATGGACCGTCGCAAGTGTGTCCTCAGTAATCTGATCTGCATGTTCAGGAAATCCCGGCTGAGCGTCTAACGGATCTCAGGGTCGGCATTTTCGGATTTAATTTTACTGGGCATTTAGGCATTGGTCTTTCACTTTCAATTTATAAGTGTAACATGGGGGACTGTGGACTATCCAGTCATCGACAGCTCCTAGACCCAACTGCAATTTTACCCCAGAACTCGGGTTAAATCTTAACCTGCAAACCACCGGGTTCCGGCGTATGAAGTAACTTCTTTTGAGCATTCTTTTGAACATCTAGGTTGGGGTGAACGATTCTTTGCACAGATGTAATTATTGAAGTACATTGTTACACTGTTACCAACATGGTCACTATTTGGATTTCTTTACGATTGCAGATCATATCTCGAAGCGTAATTGCGTTCAACAAGGTAACGGGCAAGGTGACAATTACACTCTGGAAATGTTCAACTTTTACGATTTCGAGAAATTTTACGATAGATTATCTAAAGCTTTGCATGTTTTACCTTATTGTTGATTGTTGGGGGATACGTTGAAACGGTTGATTTGCATATCAATCTTTCGAGTAATTATCTGTGTGTTTATTAAGATGGTCCAGCATGATGTATATCACTTTACAGAAAAGATATTAGCAAAGAGTCCAGGTAAAATTACGCTGGGATACTTCCTATTAGCTGAAGGTGGCGTTGGTGACGCCTTAAACTGTTCTAAATTTTCCAATGTTGGAAATTCTACTGTGCAAATTCTAAATAAAACGAAACTTTAAAAACACAATTGTCCTCGAGCGTAGTCTGTGAATAAGTATCTATTAAGAATTAAAATTAAATAATAAAATAATATAATTAAGTGTAATATTTGCTCTGGAAGCGTTCGGATTAGGTTTGTTAGATCGACTATTGTTGGATGCTATTTCAGTCAATGAACACTATACATTCTACGGTGTACGAGAACTGAGTCCGAACACTTTTAGAAAGGTTGTTCTGGAGACAACATTCTTTCAGTGTATTATCAGGCATCTGTTTAAAGAAATGTATACAAGTACAACCTTCTGTTCTAGAACATACCGTTCCATTTTTATAGATTTTATATTAGAATGTAATTTCGCTAATTCAGCTTGTCAAATTTTAAAATATTTGATGGCGTAGTCGTCAAATATCGTGATTACAAATTGGTGCTCTCTTCTGACACCCTAGAGTTAGTAGAGAATTCAAAAGTTTGAAATTGGGTTGATTGCATAAAAAATATTGGCCAGTGGAAAAACTTTATACTTTAATAGGAATGCAACCTGAGGGTCAACATTTTCATGTCTTACTCGCAAAGTGTTTTAAAAGCCAACGTCGATGGAGAGTTACAAGAACTGTGTGCTTTGTCACTTCCTTTTTGTCGCAAAAGACAGATGGTGCTGGTGCTAAGTTCAGAATTGTACTGAACAGTTTTTTGTCACTTTTCCAAAGAAATGTTTTTTGGCACTTAAATCACTTCGCCGCGTCACTCTACACTGGCAATAATTCGGAAACGTCTTTGTGTGGGTTAGAGTACACCTTGGTGACATGCAATAAGGAAATAAAGTTCTTCTTCTTCTTATTTTATTTAAAATTGTTTTTCAAATATGGTCATTAGTAACTTTAGATATTATATTAACAAAAATTTGATTTACGCTTATGTACAATAATTTGTCAAGTTTAGTGTTCCTTAACAGCTATAAACTTTTGAAGCATACCGATGGGGAATTAATATTATTAATGATTAGTCTATTATTAATATTATTATTATTATTATTATTCAGAAGAATGTAATTTAGAATAAACGATGATGGAAACGTTATGCAATGTGAATATTAATGGAATACGTAACGAATGAAACAACAATACTATAACAATAACTAGAACAATTTAATTTCTAATAAATCTCGGATTATTGAGTAACTTTGCAACAAAGTAGTTTATAGAGTTTTATTTTTGAATGTCCTTAAACCTAAAAATTCTGACGCATTATTGGCAAAAGATTAAAAATCTTTGTTTTTCGCTCATTAAATATTTCTGAATGTTCCTATTCAATTCTCTGCTTTCATTACTTTGTTTTGTAACTTTTCTAATAACATGTCAAATAAAAAACGTTATGTATAATAAAAAATGTTATGTAAAATAAAAAATGTTATGTAATAAAGCGTCATTTTCGAAGATCTTTGACAAAATGTGGAGCTGAAGACGCCATGCCGACTTTGACGAGGAACGACTTCAGAACGTATTTCATGGGAGACGATTTCCTTACGCAACACAGTTGTTAGTTGTAGCTAGGAACTTTTACGAAATGTGTATAAGACTGATCTTTTATTAGGCTATGAATCCGTCACTGGCCCCAAATACGGTGGGTGATGGTGGCTTATATATTTACTTCTTATCAAAGTAGGTCTTTTGAAACCTCATGACAGAACACTGTAATTTACCTCCATGACAATGAAAGATAGAGAATATAGATTAAAAGACAAAGAAAGATTAATACAACATAACTCCAAATTGTTTCGAAATTGTAAGATGACAGCAGGGATTCCCAACCTTTTTTTTATTGACCTCTTTCAAAAAATTTGTTCGCGTCTTTGACCACTTTCAAATTTTCTGTAATATACAGCATAATACAAAATCATAATACAAATAGTTGCAAGAAAATAGCAAAGATCGCTTTTTAGAATAATGTTGTTTTACTTTGGCACTATTATAATTTTCAACTTTTACAAATTAATACACGTTTTCAGACACAAAATCACAGATTCTATTTTCACAAAAAGTTAGATTTTGTCATTCATGGGAATGATATTTACTTAAAAAAGAGGACGGAATTTGTAATTTGTAACTTTAGATAGAACAACAATTAAAAAAACATTAATACACTGTTTTGTAATCAATAGGATCTTCATCTTGATTATACCTATCAGTTCGGTGTATATTTGAATACCAACCCCAATCTACCCTTAAAACCATTTCAAATCCTTTCCTTTTCTTTCCTTTTCCTTTCAAATCCATTATACTTTCACATTTCATCACCCCCAAGGAGGTAGATAAAGATTCTGTTGGGAACCTCTGCCCTAGAAGAAAGAGTCCAAAGACTGTCGCACGCAGCTTCCTCCAGTCCCATATACAATCCACGGGATACATCGAAATATGTCGGACTTCCTTTCGCCCGACGAAGAGCAACAACTCGGCGTGGCATGGCCTCAGCAAGTTGTCGCTAGTCCCCTGCAGAAATATTGAGCCATACTACAGTGCCCCAGGAAAGTCTCTCCACAGTGGGACCAGTGGCTTGCGAGAGTGCTGGCAATAGAAATTACGTTTGATAGCACGAATTGAAGCTTGTTAAAAAATGAAAACGAAAACTGCGTACTTCCCACAATCTTAACAGATGATGGAAGTGTTGTCCCTTTCACTTGTTTCCTAGTTACGTGGTTGCTACGAACATACATGCAATTGTTAGTAACAGCCCGTGGTTTGGCACAGTACGGAGAGACTTTCCTGTCGCATGTTACCTCTATAGACATTCATAACTGCAAAAGTGTTGATGGTGCAGGATTTTTTTCCCAAACTGACCTCTCGGTGGGCAAATTATTCGCTCAAATTGTTCGTGATGTTCTTCAAACCAATCGCGAACAGTTGTGGCCCGGTGACAAGACGGATTGTCATCCATAAAACGTCCATCGTCGTTTGGCAATATGAAGTCCATGAATCGCTGAAAATTGTCTCCAAGTAGCTGAACATAACCATTTCCAGTCAACAATCGGTTCAGTTGGACGAGAGGACCCAGTCCATTCCAAGCCAAAACAGGCCAATCCACTATGGAGCCACGGCCAGCTTGCACAGTGCCTTGTTGACAACTTGGATCTATGGCTTCAAGGGCTCTGTGCCACACTCGAACCCTACCATCAGATATTACCAACTAAAATCGGGACTCATCTGGCCAAGCCACGGTTTTCCAGTCGTCTGGGGTCCAATCGACTTGGTCACGAGCCAAGGAGAGACGCTGCAGGCGATATCGTTCTGTTAGCAAAGCCCGTCGAGTCGGTCTTCTGCTGCCGTAGCTGTTGTCATTAATTTCTAGTTTCGACACTGTCCTAACGAATACGTTCGTTGAACGCCCCCATTCATTCCTAAGGGTATTTCACTCTACGCAAACGCAACTGTCCTCAGTCATTAAATGACCATCGACCACTGCGTTGTCCATTGTGAGATGTTATGCCTGAAATAAGGTATTCTCGGCACTCGCTTGTCACTGGATCTCGAAATATTTAAGTCCCTAATGATTTCCTAAATTAAATGCCCCATGCGTCTATCTCCAATTACAATTCCGCGTTTCAGTCTGTTAATTCCCATCGTGCGGCCATTATCACGTCAAAAACAGTTTCACATGAATGACTTGCGTACATATGAAAACTTTGCCAATGCAATGATTGTTTGTACGCGATACCTACTGGCATCCGTATATTTTCTTAACGCTATACTGCGATTTAAACACAGAGGCTTTTCACTGGAAGGAGAGGGGAACATTGTCATCCAATCGGGAGCTTCAATACCAAAAAACTGAGCCGTAACGAAGCTCCCGATTGGATGATAGTGTCCCCCAGCTCGTGAACTTCAAGTGCCACAATGATTAAATCTGAGTGTATCCCATGACTGGCATTCATTGCAAGACTAACGATGAACCGCAACGAAACCAAATTACAGTCCAACAGACCATCTGACAAAATTATCATCGAGGAGCAAGTAAAATATTATGTGTACCGCGGCCAACTCGTCACCCTAAACAATAAAATGAATAATGAAATTAAGAGACGAATAGCCCAAGTATGGAAAGCCTTCTTGGCTGTTAAATATATATAATGGTTAAAACGTTAATGTAATTACAAATTCGGAAATAAAAAATTTCGTTGGGTTTCTGTAATAGAAACAGCTTGTTATAATTTCTCACAATTTTCAATAATAAAAATAATAATAACAATAACACAAAAATTACCTGTAATAGAAACAGAAAACAACATTTAAAAGTTTTTTACTTCAAGTTAAATTACTTCGTTCTATCACAAACGAGCGATCACAAGCGAGCGATCGTCACTTGGTTGGTAGCGCGGCAGATTAAAGAAAGCAAGTGTTCTTTGTTTTCTTTACATATATTCTGTTGGACAAATTACTGAACAGGAAACTCAGATTAGAAGCTCTACATACATGCACTATTCCTCTACTAATCTACGGTTGTAAAGAGGTGAAGATCAATAAAATAATCTACGGTTGCCAGACGTGGTCCTTAACCGACAAACAAAAGAGCTCATTAGGGATCTGCCAAAGAAAAATCCTTGGTATTTTACTATAGGAGAGAGTTTCAAATGCAAGATTCCAAGTTATCACATCCTTCAAGAAGCAGACTGCAAGAATTGAATGGAAATGGGAGGGTCAATTCACAATACTTCACCAAGACAGATGGGCGCAGAAGACAACCATGTGGGATCCATACATCGGAAACACGCCGAGGAAGATCAAGAACAAATGGGCCGACTATTTCAATATACTAGTGGGGCCACAATGGTCAAGTGCAGCGAGATGTAGAACAATTTGGAAGGATTATGAAAGACACCTGTTTGGAAGTACTGTTGTTCCATGCTAATTTATACTTACGTGGAATAGCCCATAACGTGAGTTTTACAAGAGCTTCCCCTCTTGCAGCAAACCTTTGCCGTTTATGGGACACTGTCTGGAGGATAATTCTAACGGCCGGCTACTTTGATGGGTAGTTTTACTTTTTTTCTCTGGTCAACACCAGGCGAGTGCCGGAGCAGTACCCTAACAGACGGGCCACGGACCGCACGCGATCTTTCCTTCCTCTTCCTTGTTCTATTCTCTCCTCTTACACACACACTTACACTAACATGCACTACACTACCACACATCCCGGGAGACCGGTAGCGAGCAGAGAGCTTGTCCCAGTTGTGGCAGTGCTCCGCGGATGGGAGATACCTGGTTGAGGGAAAACCCCGCAAGTCGACGGTAGGTCGGTGCCGGATCTCGCCATCTACTAATAATCAATCATTTATGGGACACACTAGGCTCATTCATTCATTAATTCAAATCCCATGACTTTTGTCCCCTCAGTTCAGTTCTGTTAGTGAGGGTGTGTTTGTGTGTGGTGTTCGTTTGCTGGAGTCGGCGCGCGGGTGGGCCGCCCCGCTGTTCTTTTTTTTCCCGCTACAGATACATAACTAACTCTGTTCCTCTTCCCGTTGGCGTTTATTGTGAAGCGCACGTACCTCGCGTTCCCGTTCCCGTCCTCGCCTTCGCGTTGCCGTTCCCGTTCGCGGGCTGTGGTAGAGCGCAGTGGCGTAGAGTCAGGGGACGCTGAGATGCTGAGCATCCCCGTATATAAGAACCTTAAATACTGTATTGATAATCTTACAAGTGGTCTGTTGAGCGAAACACGTTTTGTATTAATTTAAAATTGATTTCCTATGATTGAATTCGGCGGGCTGTTGAAGCTGGCCTCTGATTGCTTGGATGCTAAAATACTTCAGCGTCTGCCGCCAGATTGCGACGAGCAATGACGCGTGCGCAGATGGCGAGGTCCCCCTCTCCCCTCTTCACCCTTGGCACAGAGAAACCCGACTGCTTTACGCTAGCGTCTACTGCGGAAAGAAGCTCGTTTGTGCACGAGAGCGCAGCACACTTCAGGCGTTCAGTAAATTATCTTTCTCTCTCTCACTCGGGAGTCCCCGCTTGGTCATGGGTACAAACTGTAGAAATAGTGCCTGACTACTATTTCTTAATTAATATCCAAGAAATTGTATTATCTCTTAAATAGATTACATATTATTTAAGTCTGCAATGTATAAATTAACAAATGGTCTTATTGCCATTCGCGTATAAGAATTAAAGCTGAGCCATTGTATTTGCTTTCAAGACATCGGCAGCCCTGACTGCTGTGAGGATTTTGTGGGAAGCGCCTACACCGTCGTAAGCAATCGAGATCGTGGAAGTAGTCCCAGTGTATCTGCCTTGTGTTGCGTTCGCCTGTTAGACGAAGTAGTTGATAGTGACATTTTGTGTGTTATTGTTGAGCATCCCCAAACGTGTGAGTCACGCTACGCCACTGGTAGAGCGGACTTAACCCTTTGCACTCGTAGGGCATAAGTGACACGCCACCCATGAAAGCTCTCTGCGGTCGGAGGTTTCTGAGCACTGCAAGGTCCTACAACTGGTAAGACATGTCTTAGATGACAATTGAAAAAGGCTGCACAGCTCGAAGCCGATACTCGGCATTTCTCCGATACAGCTCGTTTTCACTTTGCGTTAACATGGTTTAAAAACAGAATAGTAGCCAGGATGTATACAACAATGAAAGCTTTAAGAGGAAAATACGTGGGCATCTGTGGCATGCCCTGCGAATTAATTAGGGGTTTTGGTGCGGCATATGAGACATGCCCTAGGTGTTGTAGGACGTGTCACATTACAAACTGCTACGAGCTAGTAGCCATTATTCTCATGGCATCTCTGACATGCCGTATGAGCTGTAGGAGGTGAATTATGCTCGTGGCTTACGAGTGCAAAGGGTTAAGACTTCGCGCATGTGGTGGTCGTTTGCAGGAGTCGGCGCGCGGGCGGGCGGCTCCGCAGCGGCGGCCGGCGCTGTCCGCCTTACACGTTCTTTAATATTCTTAAAGATATTTTTGGGTTCTACTATTAGAAAACCGAAGAATTGGGAAAACAAAGTACTTGGGCGGAGGTGGATGGCAACTGGCTAGAATATGTGGCAAGTCCGGTAGACTAGACCAGATGAAAGAAAACATAAAACTAATACGAGAAAGCCTACGCCATTCTGTAGCACTACTAGTTATGTATTTGTAGTTCTTTTATCTGTATATTTTATTAACACTTGCTCATGTACCACGCACATCCTATCGGATTGTGGGTAGCTTTCCTTTCAGCGTGGTACCTATTCCGTGGCAAAGGGTTGGACTTGACATGTGTGGTGCTCGTTCGCAGGAGTCTGCGCGCGTGCGGGCCGCCCCCTTGCGTCGGCCGGCGCTGACACTCTCCGCGCCGCCGGCGCCACCCTCACCCCTCGCGGGGCTGTCCCCGCCGCTCGAGCCCCCACCGCAGCCGCTGGACGCGCCGGTGTCGTCTTCGCCTTCGTCGTCGGCGGCTGCGCGTGTGCAGCGCGCGGAGCTGCGCGCGCGGGCGGCGCTGCGCGCGGTGGCGGCGGAGGCGCGCGCGGCGCTGGCGCGCAGCGTGCGCGCGCTGCGCGAGGCGCACGCCGCCGCGCCGCCCGCCTCCGCCGCCGCCGCGCGCGCCGCCGCCCACGCCGCCGCCGCGCTCGCGCTGCCGCTGGCGCAGGTGCGGCAGGCCGCGCGGCACGCCCTCGACACGGCCCAGGGCCCGCAGGTACGTTGTGTCACACTGTACGATATTATTCTTTAAATACACACACACACACACACACACACACACACACACACACACACATATATATATATATATATATATATATATATATATATATATATATATATACACACACATACACTAGTGAGAACCCGTGCGATTAAATCGCACGGTTAGTCAAATAACCAAACTGTTTTCTGCTTAAATTCTTTTTTTGTATTCCAGCATTATAAACGACCTAACCTCACTAAGATCACTAACCTCTCATATTTCAAGATTTCTATTCAATGTAGAAAATCACGTTCACGTGCTTACACAACCTACACTAAATTGAAACAAACAAAAATGCTTGAGATTGCAACATTCACTTGTTTCCCGCCACCGTCCGAGTGTAATTTTCTTCCGATAGATCGCGCGGCAATCAGATATTACAGATCCCGAATTACTACTTTTTTTAATATTTAGGTATTTTTAACGCCCTTTTTCAATACGAATGTCCCATGTGCAGGTGAAAAGAAACACGATTTTTCAATCCATTGCTTCTTTATACAGATCGGTTTCGTATGTCGCCCTATTTATTGAAAAGACCAAACAGCCCTTTGAGAAATAATATATAAGATATATATATATATATATATATATATATATATATATATTTATATAAAGAAAACAAAGTATAACTTGATTTCTTTAATCTGCTGCGCTACCAACCAAGTGACGATCGCTCGCTTGTGATGGCTCGTTTGTGACAGAAAGATATAATTTTTAACGTGAAGTAAAAAAACTTTCAAATGTTGTTTTCTGTTTCAATTACAGGTAATTTATGTGTATTATTGTTATTATTATTTATTATTGCTATTATTGAAAATTTTGTGAAATTATAAGAAACTGTTTCAATTACAGAAACCCAACGAAGTTTTTTATTTCCGAATTTGTAATAAAATTAACGTTATAACCATTATCTTTCTCTCTCTACATATATATATATATATATATATATATATATATATCTTAACGCGCAACCCATGTCTGAGAGCACTTGTTCTTGTTTTGGTAATTTGGCAACCGCGTCTCTTTTCCACATCTCAAGACAGCCCGGCCGGTCAGTGCGAGCCCGCTGAGGAGGCGTCGACCGTCAGGTCATAAGATGCAGCAACATCCCGGTTTCTGTGTTTCCCCCTTAGGCGGGCACGTACGCGGCTTACGGAAATCTTTACGCGCTGCACGGAGTGTGTGGGGTGGGGCAGGGTGGGCTGAGGCATGAGCAAGGAAACAAAAAGTCTCTTTAAGAGATTCTGTCCAGCATGCTTAAGAAACAAAACTGTACACTAAGAGAGTCTGAATTATCGATTTATTAACACCAATGTAACAATGATTAGTATTTATTGTGATCCAGCTAGGAGGGAAATCAGAGAGATATCTTGTGAAACAGCCGGGGGTCGCTAAAAGTGAAAGGGATGCGGAAGGAAGGTATTTCACGCGTTGCCAAATCGCGAAAAAAAGAGGTGGTGTTTTCAGACATGGGCTGCAAGATACGATAAAGGCCCGGTGTATATATATATATATATATATATATATATATATATATATATATATATATCGAGAGAGAGAGAGAGAGAGAGAGAGAGAGAGAGAGAGAGAGAGAGACCACGCGCGATCATTCGTCTAGCTGACAAGCTAGTGTCGAAAACAAGAACATAGGACCTCCCGGTCAGAGGGACTGCAGTGACATCAGTTGATGCACTGAGCCATATCTCCCAGTAGCAAATTTGAGCTGACCAGAATTATGACACGCTGGACACTTACGGGTTAAAACAAAATCGATTTCATTAAAATGCAAAATGCAAGGTTCCTATCTGTTGTGTTGGCAGGCGCAGAAGGCGGCGCGGCAGTGCGGCGCGGAGGCGCGGGCGCGCGCGGAGCGGTCGGCGCGCGCGGCGGTGGAGGCGCTGGGCCGCTGCGCCAGCGTGGCCGCCGCCGCCGAGCAGGAGGCCGCGCGCCGCCTGGCGCTGCTGGTGCAGGAGGCCGAGCGCCGCGCGGCGGAGGCGGCGGCGGGCGACGCCCTGCGCCGCTGCGACGGCCTGCCGCGCCTCAAGGCCGCGCTCGACTGCCTCACGCGACAGGTGAGACGACGCTGCGCGCAGTTTGCGTCCGCTAGACGCATCGGGAGAGGTGGCTGATGTCACTGCAGTCACCTCTGACCGGGAGGGCCTAGGACTCCACTCCCCACGGCGGCAGCGCTTTCGACACTAGCTTTGTCAGCTAGGTCCAATTCAGTCGCTGTCTGGAGGAGTATTCTAGGGGCCGGCTGCTCTGATCGGCAGTTTCCGTGGTTTCTCCTATCAACGCCAGGCGAATGCCGGAGCAGTACCCTAACAAACGGGCCATGGACCGCGCGCGATCTTTCCTTTTCCGTGTTCTTTCCTCACCCGTTACACACACGCTTACACTAACATGCACTACACTACCACACATTCCAGCACGAGACTCCGAGCGGTGCGGACCTGCTCTCTAGCGCTCCGCATAACCGACAACGTGCTATAATTTACACCAAGTGTTATAAGTGATATTACACCTAGTGTTTCTACTCAAACAAACAGTGCAAAGCTTCTATGGCATATGCCATAGACTCATCCACAGGGCAGGCAATTAGCCAAGCCCTTTACACCCTGCACAATGCAGACATCAACCAAGAAGGGCATTCAGAGCTGACCTCCTTGGAAACCAGCGTAGATATGGACACCAGCAACGCAGCTTCGCCAGCTCTACTCAATGGCGAGGGCATCGTCAACCAAGCCTTGACTCAGCACAACGCGTTCTACGGGACTCCACCGCCAGCTCCTGCCCCACATCAACAAAACAAAAGGTCAGTGAGTGTTAGTGACAGTGAAAGTGAAACCGAAAACAAGAAAATCAATCGTTCAAGTGAAAGAGCGGGCGAAAATTCCAAATCATCCACTGATTACGAATATAATGTACCCACTAGAAACATGTTCGGCGAACTTGGTGAAGTCGGTGAAGGCCCTGAAAGCAACAGATTTCCTTATCTCAAAGAAACGTGCCACGACCAGATAATTCCAGCTAACAGAATTCCACCCATTTATGTAGCCAACATTCCTAACGTCAGCAATTTCATAAATGAACTCAAAACCAAAGTTACCAAAATTTCGTTACCGATGTTAAAAACAATAAAATTAAAATAAATTCAAGTTCAGCAACAGACTGTAGGAACATTGTAAAATACTTAATACATTCACAAAGAAGCTTCCACACGTATAAAGATCCCGCAAATAATAAATACTCGGTTGTTTTCAAAAATCTGCATACATCAATTTCCGAAGACGACATAAAAGAAGATTTAAAATCGCAACACCCTTCAATTATAAAAATTACAAGGTTAAATAAGGACAATAAACCAATCCCAGTAGTAGCAGCAGAATTTAGTGGCGCAGAACCCATTGAATCAATATTAACTATAAACTCAATTTGCAACCACAGAGTCACCACCGAAAAAAGAAGAAAACCCAAAGGTCCAATACAGTGTCAAAGGTGCTTAGATTATGGTCACACTAAGAACAACTGTAATCACAAAATTCACTGCGCATTTTGCGCAGGTAATCATTACACCGCAACATGCCCCCGCAAGAATGAAGATCCGCTTTGTGCTAACTGCCATGGGAAGCATAAAGCAGACATTAGAGACAATTCGTGCAGATATTATAAGGAAATTAGTGACACAAAAAGTCAGCGATATTCTAGGAAAAACAATAATGAAAATACGAAAGCCTCTACACCCCCACCCTCTACTCAATCCCTCTCAGACTTCCCAAATCTACCCGAAAGAAATTTAATCAATAATTTCACTCATATCTCAAATCCTCAAAATCAAACTCAACCCATCACTTCGAGACATCCACGTAATAACCCTAATCAACCACCAACTCGTACTAATAATTCAAATTACCCACTCCTAAATACAATTATTAACTCAATTTCATCCTCCATCGTAAATTTCATAAATTCTCTAATCCCCACCATAATAAATGCAATTCAAAACTCAGTCTCAGCTTACTTAAGTAATAATTATAATGGCAATACAGGCCCATAAAGGATTAGTTCTAGTAAATTGGAACGCCAATGGCGTATCTAACAAAAAGACTGAACTAACCCAATTTCTCCATGCATACAATGTAGATATTGCAGGCATTACCGAAACCCACCTAAATAAGAAAAACAAATTATACATTCCCAATTATTCAATTTACAGGTCAGACAGATCTGAAAGCAAAGGCGGCGGAGTGCTAGTAGCAATTAAAACAAGTATAATACATCATCAAATTGACGTGTTAAATTCCCCAAGAACTGAATCCATAGCCATCCGCGCCATAATAAATAACAGCATATGGAACATAATAACTGTATATAATCCCCCAACTTCGAAAATTAAGGATATCAATTTTAGACACCTTTTTCAATCTTCGAACAACACATTACTAATTGGCGACTTCAATGCTAAGAATACTAACTGGGGATGCCGACACAACAATCAAAATGGACTCATACTATCACAAATCGCTAACATACTAAAACTCAAATTAATCACTCCCGCTGAACCTACATATTATCCATTCGACCGCAATAAAAATCCAGACATTCTCGACATCGGCATTACCAACTCTAATATAACATTCTTTTCTACCCCTATATTCGAATTAGATTCTGACCACATCCCAGTGTTAATAACCACGCAGCAGCTTGCACCACAACATGCCCCAGCACCCAAATCTAAGATAGGCAGAATAAATTGGAACCAATTCCAAAAAATCGTTAGTGTAAAAATACCCGCTTTCAAATAGTCAATAGCCCTATCGAAATTGAACATGCTCTCTCTCATTTCAACACAATAATTCACACTACCGTAGAAGAGTCTCATATAAACACTGAAGAAACTAAAAAAACTAAAAATCAAGAGCTCCCTCCCGAAATACTCAAAGCAATCAAAGTTAAAAACAAAACAAGAAGACTATGGACCCACTTAAAAACTCCTGAACTTAAAAAAGAATTAAATATCATAACAAATGTAGTAAAAAGGTTAATCAATACCCACAACAATCAACAATATCACAAGTTAGTAGAACAACTCACCACTAAAAATAATACGCTATGGCAGTTTACAAAAAAATACTTAATAAAAAGACAATTATACCTACACTAAACACGACAACGGGCAAAGCATACACCTCTATTCAGAAAGCCGAAGAGTTAGCTGATTACTTCGCGTCAACATTTAAAACAAACGTAACCAAACCCCATCCCGAACACAACACAATTAATAAAAATCAAATCGAACCCTGCTATGGTCCACACCCGAAAATACAATATACATCCCCAGCAGAAATAAATATAATAATAAAAAAGTTACCACGTAAAAAAGCACCTGGACATGATAACATTAATAACAACATATTAAAAATTTACCTCCTTACGCAATTGCATTCCTAACCAATATATACAATTCTTGTTTCAGGAATTCATACTTCCCCCAACAATGGAAACACGCAACAGTTATCCCCGTACCCAAACCTAACAAAATTGCTACAGCACTAAATAGTTACCGTCCTATAAGCTTACTGCCCACGTTAGCCAAAGTATTTGAAAAAATAATTCTGAAACGTCTAACCCAGTTCTTAAGAGACACAAAAACCATCCCCCGCGAACAATTTGGATTCACCAAAAACATATCAACTCAGCATCAGTTACTAAGAATCACAGAACACTTATACTCTTCATTCCAGAAAAAATTTCATACAATAGGCATTTTTATTGACATAACCCAAGCTTTTGACAGAACATGGCATCAGGCGCTACTATACAAAATCAAAAAATAGGAACCCCTCATTACATCACCTCAATTATCCGCAGTTTTCTATCCAACAGAACATTTTCAGTTAATGCCAATAACCATCACTCAAACCCAAGGCAAATAAATGCTGGCCTCCCCCAAGGATCACCATTATCTCCCATACTCTTCAATATCTATGTAGCAGACTTACCAACACTAAATTCAATAAAAATCGCTCAATTTGCCGTCGACACGGCACTATTTTCTTCAGGACGTGACTTACACGAAATACGCAACAAAATGCAATTATATCTTAATCTAATCGATAGCTGGGCCACTAAACTGAAAATCCAACTGAACCCATCAAAAACCGCTGCTAAAATATTCACCTCAGACCGTACTCTCCACCCACTCCTCTGACATTAAATAATGAACCAATAATCTGGCATCCACAGAATAGCACAATTAAATATCTTGGATTGCACATAGACACGAAACTCAACTGGAAAAAACACATACAAAATAAAGTTAATCAAGCAAAAGTAAACTACTACAATTAAAACCTATCATCAATAGAAACTCCTCACTGCCATATAACACAGCTATTATAATATATAAAAGCATCTTAAGACCCCTCCTTTTATACGCATGTCCCATCTGGATCAACGCCGCAAAAACCAATATCCACAAAATTCAAATCTTCCAAAACCAGTTCCTCAGAATAATCACTAACGCCCCTTGGTTTGTCACCAACGATCAACTACATAAAGAATTATCCATAGAACCCATAGCCAACCATATTAACTACCTCTCCACTAATTTCTACTACACCATCCCACAAATCTCCACCCTAAAAGCTCTCAACCTCGGCCGTAACCTAACCCAACCAACCCGAATTAAAAATAAATACCCATTCCACATTTTCCTACAAAAATTCGCCGAAATTGACAGTTAAGAGGTACCAATGATGGTTTCCTCACCTATGTATTAGATTAAGTTTAGTATGTAAGTTAGTTATAAGCAACAAAAAATATGTATAGTGTAAGTTCCACTGAACTATGTAATACCCAACAAGAACATTTTAATAAAAAAAAAACACTACCACACATGCTGGGAGATCGGTCGGCTTACAGCTCCAGAGGTTTACATTTTAATTCTACCTGGATTGGTATAATTTCACACATAATTAGTCAAGAAAGAGGAAAAAAGGGAGCATTTGGTACCCTTGGCATAATTTATGCAATATTAGCTATTGGCCTATTTGGTTTTGTCGTATGGGCTCATCATATATTCACTGTAGGTATAGATGTAGATACTCGAGCCTACTTCACTTCAGCAACTATAATTATTGCCGTATCCACAGGAATTAAAATCTGCGCTGGGGCGGTGCCCCGCTGGTGGGAGATACCTGGTTGAGGGGAAAACCCCGCTAGTCGACGGTAGGTCGGCGCCAGATCTCTCCATCCAGCGGGCAAAAGATCATCGCCACCTCCCGAGGAAAAACATGCACTACACGTACGGGACTAATGATCTAAGTAGTTGACGCGCCCGGAAACACGAGTCAATCAATCAATGGAAAACGGAAACGAAAAGTCACACTTAACGGCCGTCGTCCGTTGAAGATTTAGCGGACTGTTAAGAATAAAGGTAATAACCGAGTTATAGCTTAAGAAGTCCCCGCAGACTGCTCAGGAAAGGGCTAAACGCTTTTGCGTATACTGTTTTTTTTTTTTTTTTAAATTCTGGCTCTCAAGAAAATGTGCGCAGATAAATTTCTTTCCCCACACGTCATATACAGTTTTTACTGTTTGTTTTACAAATAAATAAAATAATTACTGTTATTTTCCACAAGACGCTTCAAAGACAGGAACGAAATGTCACACTTAACGGCCGGTGTCCGTTAAGGTTTTGAAAGTTTTCCGTCCCTAAGGAAGTTCAGTTGTAGCTTAAGAAAGCCCTCCGGGGACTGCACAGGGAAGCGTTAAAGGTTTTTGCGGAATGCTGCACTGTTATTATCGAATTGCATGAAACAAGGAACAAAGTCACTCTTTACGGCCTGCGTACGTTAAGGATGTAACAGTCCAACGTCCGTTAAAAATATAGTTAACAAACCAGTTGACGCTTAAGAAAGCTACCGGAGACTGCTCTGAAAAGGGCTAAACTCTTTTGCGGAATGCTGTTCTGTTATTATGCACTAGATTCATCAAAGAAGGAACAAAAAGTCACTCTTAATAGCCGGCGTCCGTTAAAGATTTAACAGTCCTTTGTCTGTTAAGAATAATGCTAACTAACAAGTTGTAGCTCAAGAAGACACTCTGGGGTCTGCTCAAGAAAGGCCAGATTGCGGGGCCTGGGTGGCAGGGTGGGACATTGCAGGCGCTGGCTGCGCGCGCAGAGGCTGCAGTGCCAGAGTGCAAGGCCTGAGTGACGGGGCGGGGCGTTGCAGGCGCTGGCTGCAGTGCCAGAGTGCAGGGGTGAGTGGCGGGGCGGGGCGTTGCAGGCGCTGGCTGCAGTGCCAGAGTGCAAGGCCTGAGTGGCGGGGCGGGGCGTTGCAGGCGCTGGGAGGTGCTGGGGCGCGCAGACTCTGCAGTGCCAGAGTGCAGGGCCTGAGTGGCGGGGCAGGGCGTTGCAGGCGCTGGCTGCAGTGCCAGAGTGCAGGGCCTGAGTGGCGGGGCGGAGCGTTGCAGGCGCTCGCTGCAGTGCCAGAGTGCAGGGCCTGAGAGGCGGGGTGGGGCGGTGCGTTGCAGGCGCTGGCTGCAGTGCCAGAGCGCAGGGCCTGAGTGGCGGGGCGGAGCGTTGCAGGCGCTGGCTGCAGTGCCAGAGTGCTTGGCCTGAGTGGCGGGGCGGGGCGGGGCGTTGCAGGCGCTGGCTGCGCGCGCGGAGGTGCTGGGGCGCGCGGAGGCCGGCGTGCGCGGGGCGCGGGCGCTGGGCGGGGACGCGGCGCAGGCCGAGCGCAGCGCGTTGGGCTGCGTGGAGCGGCAGGTGGAGGCCGCGCAGCTGCAGGCGGCGGCGCTCGTCTCCTGGCTGCCCGCCTGCGCCGCCCCCGCACCGACGCCTGCGCCCACGCCCCCACCCGATACCTGAGCGACAACGCTGCCGTCGCTGCCGCACGCCGTTGTGGCACAGCGTACAGGTGTGTACGAGAACCTACGATCCCTCGGCATTGCCATTAGTCTTTGTGTTTATACCAATTTTCTTTTTCGTATTTTGAATGCTATTAATCCTTTTTCACGTGTTTATTTTCTGATGAATATTGATTAGTAACTGCTTGTGTTAAATATTCGGAACTTATAATAATTATGGGAAATTGTTAGCATAAAATAAAACATCTTGAATGCATTGAAAATTTCTTGTCAATGCAAATGGGAGACTATGATAAATAGTAAGTAGGTGGAAGACTATGATATTTTTTCAAGGGAAGAAATATGTTGTATTCAATTAATAATTTACTTGTAATTTTGAAAAACGACTTCATTAATATTTTGACTGTTCTGTTTAAGACGGCAATTTTTTAACGTTTTATCTCGTGATTTTGTTATTTGTTTCTATGGTAAAAGTTTCAGTTTAGGCCACACATAATGACTTTTCAAGAATTTTCTCGAAGTTCTTGAGCTAAAATACTAATTTCCTCAAGAGAGACTCAGTGGGCTATTGTCCCACATTTTTATGAATGGATCCTTTACCTATAAAGCACCAATTTTTAATTTATTCAATTTTTATTTATTTCTAAACCCCCGAATTTGTTACAGTTATGTCCATGTAAAAAACCCGGAATTTTGGTATTGGTCAGATTCTCGACTCAATAATAGCCAATCGATATTCTACCTCCTGAACGTCTCTGAGATCAAAAATGTCTAAAAAACCTTTACGGTTCATTATTGCAATGCCAAAATTAATAATGTTTCCAGCTTATTTTTAAAATATAAAATAATGAAAAAATAAATAATATTCACATTAATCTTCACCACTAGAAGGCATAAGTTTTACGTTCAGCAAGTTTGAAGACAATTGGTCTCTAATTTTAATTTTTCGAATTTTTTGCTTGATTTGGGTACTACGGACCTGCAACTTTGTCTTGCACTTTTATTGGTAGCTCACGATATTTTTAGCGTGGAACTTAAAACAGTTAATTAAATTTACCTTCTCGATGTTCCAAAACAGACAAGAAGCATTATTATTAAAGAGAAGCAAAATACTGATTAAATAAAATAAAGTCCGATTTTTAAATACTTACTTTTGAAACTCCTCGAATGCTGCTTTTGAAAGGAAGGATTAACTTGTCAATGCGAGGCCATTTTGACAAGTTCAAATGGTGTTTAACTTGTTTGAATTTTTTGTGTAAATAAAACGTGGGAAAATATTCACTTTGACATTGATTATTTTTATTCCACAATCTCGTCGAAATAATGTGACACCCTATCAAGGCCTGTGCCAACCAGTCACAAACGTGGGGGTGGGCGTATTTTGACTTTAAACGACTATAAATTTTCGATTGTCGAACATTCACAAAAAAATACAAGGTAGCCAAACGAAATTAATTTCCGTTGATATAAACAAACTTGTCAAAGAGAAACCGGAGTGGCGTAAAAATTTAAAAACTGCCAGCTGGTGCCCACCAGCACCGATATCCCCTTCTGGAAATGCATGATTGTCTGATACAATACTACGTTGAGTTGGTCAAAAACTTTACCATAAACGATTGTCACTGTTGGATATTAAAGATTTTGGTGAACATGAAATAAAATTAAAATCACATTTCACTCACTGAATTATGAGTATAATTTAGGAAAAACAAAATTAAAAATCTGAAATTACCTACCACTATTTCTTCTCAAAACTTTGCCAAATAAATTCTAGGGTAATGAAGAGCGAACATTGGCGCAGTTATGAATTTCGTGAAGATTAAATGGATTGCCTATCAATAAAAATAAAGTATTTTGTCGTTTGTTGTATGTACGTTCTTTATGGGACAAATATTTTTATCTGCTAATTCTAAGGTTATCTATATTTATAAAGAAAATAAATATCTCTTATAATTTGATCATGAAAAAAGCTTCGGAAATGATGGTTGTTAATTTAATTTCTTCATGCTTGCAGTATTAATAAAATCAAGATAATTGAAAAAAATGGCAAAGAATTACGAGACCTCATGGCGTTTTTTTATTGAACGATGGACAGCAAAGACGTGATGACTTCAATTAGTGGTTCTCGTTAATGGAATTATAAGAAGAAATCAGGAGCTGATGCCAATTACAGATTTGACGTGTGCAACGAACAAAGCAAGAGTTTTGTGAATGGCGATGCGGATTACACATCATTTCCCAGGTAGATAAGGTAACGCGGTCACACTGTATCTATCATTTTGTGTTTATTGGTGACGACGCGTTTGTAATAAGAAAAGACCAAATTTGAAAACTATGAAACCAAAGACTCATAAGTAGTTAAAAGAAGCAAAGTTTTGATGGGACTATTCACAACACAGCGAGATAGGAAGAATGCTTCTATTATCATTGTAACAAGTTTCAAATTGTTTGTACAGTTCGTTTTTAACTAGACTATAGAAACAAAGTGTTCCCTGCACCTGATGGTTTTGCAAAGGAACATGCATTTTAACAGAGAATAAGTTATTCTTTGTAAATATAAATTAATTTAATTTTAGATTCGCTTTATTATTGATTTGTACATTTTATTATTTCACTATGTTTAAGCTGTGTCAGGTAAAACTTATGAGTGAATATAAAATGTTTACCTGTTATTTTATTTTTATTTTTCTTCCTCTTGCAAAACGATTCCTTTTAGGAAAAACTTAAGTGTTCCATATATTGATAATATGAAATGTTTTCGATGAATAGAATTTACTAAATAATTGGTTTCAATGGTAAGTACTAATTTTAATTTTGCAGTAAAGATTAAACATTTAACGTACGATCTTTTCTCGGTCTGTTCAGGATACACCTTGAATTAAAGAGCTGTCATGAGAAAACTGGCTACCGTCATGGAGTAATATTGCTTTCATACTCTTTGATGAGCTGACTATAAAGAGACGCCACGTACTAGGATGAGTAATTCCAATGTTTTCAAACAAATCAGGTACATCGTGGCAATCGCAGAGTTCAACTTCCTTAATGATAAATATGGAAAATTATTATGTTGCTTCCTACCATTCGTCACTTTCACAGTTCCATCAAAGTTTCACTGCTTCAGTCTGAAAGCTCAGCATTGGACTTTGTAAGACAAAGGTCCCTGATCAAATCATTTATGTTTTTGGTTATGATAGCATTTTTGGTTATGAAAGTATATTTTGTTTTCTTTGATTCCTAATTACATAACAGTGATTAGGGTCTTCAAAAATGTCCGCATTTTCCGAATTCCTATTACTGTTACATCTGGCTCTGGAGGATTAGGAACAGGAAGTTTAGGGTTATGTGGCACAGGAACAATGGATTTTGCCATGTTGGGATAAATGACTCCAGGTACTTTCTTGCCAGTCCGTCTTTTAGAAGAAAAGTAGCAGTTCGTATATTGGTCCTTGGGTTCTCGCGAAATTTTTGGAACTTGGAACAAACAAATTCTTGAACCAAACTTCTTAGCCCTCTTTTCCCCTCGGTAATCTTCTGCCAGTGTTCTTACAGGTCGCACAAGCTCTATGTGAAGCCCAGGATTTGACCTGGTCTCCAACAGACAACCCGAAGTAAGCCTTCTACGCTTCACAAGTCTTCACCAATGAAGAAATGTAGAATCATCCCCCCTCTCGTTTACATAAATTCCCCACAAATCTGCAGCATTCAAGCACTTTCAACATCTGTTCCAAAAGTATTATAAAGCAATAGTTAATGCTGGTGTCTGGGGATACTTGGAACTTTGTTGAAGCCATGCCTAAGTAGAATCAACAGAAAAACAATTATGAAAAAAATTTCGTCTCTCTGGCTGGGAGTACCTAGAAAATTGAAAAGATATCTTTATTAGCATTAACTTAACTACACGAACAGAAACAAATTTGTATTCAAATAAGACTTTTCCACCGTTAGAAAAAAGTCTATTAAAAGGTGGTGCCAAAAGAATAGAAAAATGCAAAAGTCGGCAGTTATGTAAATATCATTGTGACGGCCACAAAAGCGACGTTTACTGGATATAACTACTATTTTCTACATGCATCAGGCTTAATTAAACAGAAATCAATATTGTCAAACCAGAAACGTACTTTTTTGAAAATTTGTTACATAGTTTAGTTTGTTCAAGCATAGGGCCATTTCCCCCTGTGGTTCAGCTTTAAACTGTTTATCATCAACCTACAGAGTCAAGGAAATCACTCAGGTGTTATTTCTCGTACAAGCAAGTCGATGGCAACTTAACAAATGAAATTGGATACATTTAACAGTAAAACTTTATCTTACGACTACCTTTCACTAATCCATTCATTGATTTTTGATTCACGTTAATTGTACTAGAAAATAATATATCAACCTATATGGGCAAAATTATGATCATGTCAAAGGAAATGTTTATTAAAATCAGTCTCTTGTGAGGACTTCTAATTCATGTAATTTCTTTAATCTTCTTTTAAGACATCAAATGAAGTTTGGGCCTCGTGTCGACTTCTAAGGTTTCTGAGGAAATATGTCATGAAAAATGTAAGCAAAATGCCAGGAGCGTGAGATTGTTTCTCACCAAGAAAGACTAACCAGTTTTTGTAGCATGTTGACTTACGCCATCAGCAATTTCCAATATTTGTCATTCCTCGCGAAACAAAGCAGTGGATTCACATTTCAATAACGATCAGTTTTCAAAAAAAGCCACAGTAAAAACCACTGTCAGAAAATGAATTTGAGATAAACGTGCTTGCCAACATGAGACGTCAAACTATAACAATTCTACAACACTTTTTGCAAACTGCATCAGTAATCCCGAGACACTGGCCTGGCTTCCCAACTGCCGTACAAGCTAACAAAGAGAGACCAGACGTCCTAGTCAGCTGTCGGCGTCGTTAGTCGAATAGCTTACCTACGCTCTACTCTACGGAAGTCATGAAATTCGAGTCACCACGGATTCCTGGACGCCGCCAAGCCCCTGCCCGAAGGGATAAAAGGCACAGATCGACGGCGACGTGGCGAGACAAAAAGACAAAAATGAAAATAAAGGTAAATTACTCCAGATTTATCCACGCTAACAGATGTTTGTAAAATAGATGCCAACAAATTAATTTAAAAGCTAGTGGTGCTAAAACATCATGTACTTCCTCGCGCGTATATTCACCCAAAATTACGCCGAAAAATTGTTCATTACCTTATTTACGAAACTATCTTTAAGGAACAGATTTCATTTAGGAAAAAAATATGTATCTTTAATAGTTGTATAACTAATAAACGTATCTTCATTAATTGTAGGAATACTCCCAAACATTTCTGAACTTTTGCAATTTTCGAAAAATCAGGGTTTTCAACGAAAATGATGCATGCACCATTCTCTTAAATGTCCTTCACACAATCTAACAATCAAAAAAGAAAAAGCCTTTTTTTGAAAATTTTGAAAATGTCCCAGGAGCTTCAATTAAAGTAACTCACAAACTTAAAATATCGGTTTCACATTTAAGGAGCCGCGACATGAGCAAGAGTCAGATCAATTGGGGAATATCAATTTTGGAGAAAATTGGCTGAAGAGTTTAGCCCCTAGCAATGTTCACAGGCCGACAGGCGGTTTGCCGTCATTCAATTTTTCGGTGACAAAGGCCCTCAAAACACGGACTCTGGCTACACCACGTGTTAGAGGATTTTCTTTCTAACGTCTGCAATAGGATTTATCCACTTTTTTCGTTACCAGGGCCCTGTAGTAAGAGTTTCCCTGCCGAAAGTCCGCTGTTTTTTTCGCGCAGCATTACATAACTTTCTCTTTGCTGCGTAAGCGGTAGCGAGAAAGCACAAACGCTCGCAGGCGGCCTCCAAGGCGATGGCCTTGGAGCGTCACAGCCGCCCCGCCCCGCCACGCCCCCCGCCCCCGCCACGCCCCGTCCCGCCCAGCCCAGCCCTGCCCCGCCCTCTCCCGCCGCGTCGCGCCGCGCCCCACCCCGCCTACGCCAACCCGTCCCGCCCGCCCCTCCCGCCCCGCCCTCCGCATCCCGCCCCACCGCTCCCCGCCGCGCCCCTCCCCGCTCCGCCCGGCCCGTCCTGCCCCGTCCCACCCCATCACCCCCGCCCCGCCCCGCCCAGTCCCACCCGCCTCGCCCGGCCTCGCCCAGCCTCGTCCCGCCGCGCTGCTCCCCGCCCCGCCCGTCCCGCCGCCCGCAGCTGAGCTCGCGGTCCGCTCCCACCAGCGGCCACGATAAGGAAGGCGGTGATAAGGCGCGGCGCGTTGCGTTGCGGCGCTCCGCCGCCGCAGTAGGCGACGTGTCCGCGCCATGGCCTCGCGCGCGCCGCCACGTCGCGCCAGCGCTCGCCGCCGCCGCCGCCGCCGCCGCCGCACGCGCCGGAAATGACCCGCCCCGCACGCGGTAAGTACGCCTCCTGGGCGCGCCTGGAACAGCCATTGGTTAGTCATTCCGGGCAACTGCTAAGGGCGGTTGTCCCGAAAGTGTGGTGTGTGTTTATATCGCGGAAGGTGGCAGTGATCTTCCCCCGCTCGATGGCGAGATCCGGTACCGACCTACACGTCGACTTGCTGTTTCCCCGAGCAGGTATCTCCCCACCAGCGGGCAGCTCTACGCTCCCGACATGTGTGGTTTGTGTAGTGCAGGCAAGTGTGTGTGTGTGTGTGTGTGTGTGTGTGTGTGTGTGTGTGTGTGTGTGTGTGTGTGTTGGTAAAGGGTGAAGATGGGGAAGGAAAAATTGTGCGCGGTCCGTGGCCCGTTTTTTAGGGTTCTCCTCCGGCATTCGCCTGGTGTTGATCAGAGAAACCACGGAAAAATACTGGACACTAGGATTCTCCTCCAGACAGCGACTGAATTCGACCTAGCTGACCAGCTAGTGTCGAAAATCCTGCCACCATTGACTCGAACCCTTGGATCTAGTAATCGGAGGCACTGCAGTGACATCAATGGCGTCAATTGATACCCTGAGCCACCTAACCCGGTGTGCATTGTTGAGAAGGGAGGACTGTTGCAGGTGCGGCTGTTCTGTTTGTTTGGAATTTAGTTGAAGTAGGATTGAGTGAGAGCAAGTGTGAATACTGTTCCTGAAGTAAAAAATATTTGATGGTATTCAGAGAAAAAATATAAGGAAATATTCATTACCCTCAGAGGAACGTTTTAAATGAAAAATGAATGTCCACAACAATCCCAATTTAATGTGTGGTACAATAAGTTATCACTCTACGAATTTTTCAGTTTACCTGGAAGTACCTATTATTCGCAATTTTACGTTCAGAATTTCAAGCAAAATTTGACTGTAAATCCGGTTAATAAGGGAAATATTTGGCCTTGAATGGGAGGATTGGATAAATTCCTCCCGTCTTTTCGTTTCTTTTAGGCTATAATATAATAAATGTAATTTTCAATTTATTTTTGACAGGTATTTGTATTGTTTCGAATCATCCAGCATTGTTCAAGATTAATTATATTTCCAAATATATTTAGCAAACTAATTTAAATATTCCAAATATATTTTGCAAACTAATTTAAATTAATTTTCCAAAACAACATTTAATGATCATACTAAATTAAGTAGTTTCGTTATTGCTAGTAGATAAGCTTACACCACGTTTTCCAGTAGTATTCAGTTCCGAGCAGGACAAGTTAGATGCGATGATGAGGCCTGTCATAACCTCACTTGCGAGTCGGTTGCTCCACCATACTGCGCACGCAGCGCCTGCCGCCACGCGCCAGCTGACACAACTGCCGGCGGCGTGGCGCGGCGTGGCGCGGGGGGCGGGGGGGGCGGTGCGGGGTCAGTGCGATGCGGTGTGGGGGCGGTGCGCGGCGGGGCGGGGCGGGGCGGTACGGTGCGGGGTGGTACGCTGCAGGGCGGTGCGGGGGCGGTGCGGGGCGGTGCGGGGCGGTGCGGGGCCTTGCGGGGCGGTGCGGGGCGGGACGGTGCTGGGAGGGGTGTGGAGGGGCGTGGCGTGGCGGGCCCCTGTGAGGCGGGACGGGCGGGGTAAGGTGGGGAGGGACGTGGCGTGGCGAGGCGGGGCGGTGCGTGGCGGGCGGTGCGGGGTGGGCAGGGGCGGGGCGGGGCGGACCCGGCCCGGCCCGGCCCGGCCCTCGCGTGCGGGCTCGCGGGCGCCGCTTGTAATCACAATGCGAGCGATGACACCTTCCACAGCTGCTTTTTTACAACCTTTTCGCTGGTGCGCACATCATTTGCTTTCACGCATACACGATAAAATAGTACACGATGAAACGATGATGTAATGATGGGTATTGATATGCGAGTGCGATAATACGATACGAGCGGGGAAGGAGCGAGTATCGTAAACTTCACGCGAATATATTAATACCCATTACATCCAGTTTCATACGGTACTTTTTCTACGACTTTTGTAACTTAAACTTTTACATTGAATCGTTTCGTGGCATTTGACATGCAGAATTCAGCTAAGGCCCGCCTAGCGTACTCCCTAACCCTACCCTCGCATGCTGCCCTAGGTGGCTGTTGTTACCAATCCGCCTGCGAGGGAGTACTGCGCTAGTCAAATAAGATCAAAGTAAAATTACGATTGAATTTATTTTTAATAATATTCCACGAAAAAAATACTACTAATGAAATAAATTAGAACTGATATGCGTAATATATTATCAAATACAATTTTAATATACACAGTCGAACGAAACATTTACTAGAACGATTATCAATGATTAATTAAGCACCAATACTTGGTTTGTAAACTTCTCTGTAATTGGTCAAAAATCTGTATCATACTGAAATTGTATCTTAATGAGTATTATTATGCTGGTGGTTGCAGCCATCAAATGACAGCATTATGCAATGGGAGTAGAAAAATAATATGTAAGTGTTTATATATTTTTATCCAATGCTCTTAGTTGTCATCTCAAATGTAACCATTTTCACTCTGTATATCTGCAGTTTCTTTTGAAAATGTGCATACGTGATGCACGAAACGTTGAAGTACAACAATAAATTATCAATAAGATGCATTAATTCCTGGTATCTGTTGAAGATTGATCCTATATGGTCCAGTGGTCCATCTACATCCAGCATTCCACCTACATCAACATCATTAATAAAGTATCATTAGGAAAAAACAATAAAACTCTACAAATAATAATAATAATAACAACAACAGTATTAAGTTTTAATTATTTAAGAAATAATGAAGCTCCATATAACCATAAACGTTTGAGATGTTACCTATTCATGACCACAAGCTAAAGCAAAAAATGTACAAAACGTTATTTCAAATAATAATTCTATTAACTAATATCTGCTGTAAAAGTTCCTTAATGCCATGTGTATTTTTGATCAATTAAACAAACTAACCAAAAAGTAGTTTTTTAAGAAAAATATTACGTACGAAATAATACTCGTACGAAATAATAATATACATATTATAGTTAGAATAATATGCAGCATTACACAATGCATTGTGTAATGCTGCGGAAAATAGATTTCGAGATTTCAAGGGAAATACTCATTTTCGGGTCATCTAATACCCAGACAGGGTTTTTTTCCCCTTCGCCTGACCGTCTGTGAACACCACTAGCGCTTAAACCACTTAGGAATTGTTTTCCAAAATGGATATTCCATCGTCGATTTGGCTCGGCTCGAAGAGCTGCGATTTTGAAAAAAATATTCTTTAAAATATGCGGGTACTTTACCTGAAGCCCCAGGGATATTTTCAAAGTTTTCTCAAACATGCTCCAAATTTTTTTTCCTTAAATTTTTACGAAAGAATGGAGTCAAATAGCGATGGGGCAGAGGTCCGTTTCCCACTGTATTTAATCATGCCTTGTTCTTCACCCTGCGTCAGCGGTGATCTTTGCCCTGGTGCTTCGGCGAATGAACGGCCGCGCTGACTGCGCATGCACTGCACAGTGGAGCCAAGTGACAAAAACGTCGCGAAAAGTCCAAAACATGATTTACTTTTCAGAAACTTCACTACAATAGGGTTTTTGGTGTCGGTGAATTCAAATTTTTTTTTTGAAAACTTACATATAATAATGTTTTTGGTATCGCTTTTTCATTTAACAACCTCCTATAACCTCTCGTGAATGGCGAGTCGCATACCGCCCCATTGAGAGGCTTCAGGTATTTTATATTCGACCGCGAAGAGTATTTCTTATTTTTTACTACTTTGGCATACATTCAAATAGAAAAAAACTGTTGAAAGTACATTCATTGTTATTGTATAATTTAAACAATTAAAATAAGTTTGGAAATTGTCGATTTTCAAATGCCGTGATGCAAAAGTCAAAGTCCCACGATGTCCCACCATCAAATGACTTGTTCTTATGACCAACATAATTGTTGAACATTGTACTACAATGCCCCAAGCCCGTTCGTGCCCGTTTTGTATCGTTCATATTTTATTCAATAACTTTTCCATTTTGGAGCCATTAAAACTTTCGCTGGGTTTAGTTCTTGAAATAATTGTTTGTTGATCAACATTGTTATTACGTTGATTTTTCTTTTACTGTTAATACTAAAAATATATTAGCCAATTTTATTAACAATATTTCTTTATTAATAAACATATATGTGAATAAAAAAATAAATAAAAAAATTATTATATGGAATAAGCGATGCCAAAAAACATTATTATATGTAATTTTTGAAAGAAAACATCAATTTTCATTTATTGAAGAAATTTGTCAATTTCATATCCAGCATACTGGATCCGCCATTTTGTTTTTTGAAAAAATATTGTCAAATTTGAATTCACCGACATCAAAAACCCTATTGTAGTGACGTTTCTGAAAAGGAAATCCTGTTTTGGACTTTTCGCCACGTTTTTGGCACTTGGCTCCACTGTGCGCTGCACGGAAAACACGAGTGCTGCGTACGCGCTTTTGCAGGCAGCCGCTTACGACACGAGGGCGCCATTTCCCCTTGTCCGCCAGGCTGCGATCGCATCGCTACTTTTGAAAAGCTGCAAAGAACCCCGCGCAAATCTTATGGAAATGAGGTTACGCTCAAATTGTATGAATATTTAGTACTAGCTGAATGTGGCGTCGCCGACGCTGTAAATTATTTTAAAAGTATCTTCATGTGTAGAAAATTTATTTCATACTTCATTTCGTTTTATTTATTTTATTTACGTCAAAAACAGTTAAAAACTGCGTATGACGAGCTATGGGGAGAAGTTCATGCGTAACGTTGTTCAAATATGTTTTTTTTAAATTATTTTTATTTTTAGTCGCATCAACATCGCGGTTATTAGCGACTTTCTGTTATAATACAGTTACAATATAATTATAATGCAGTTACAGTTACTAACATGCAGTACACTACCACGCATGCCGGGAGACCGGTCGGGAGCTTACAGCTTGTCCCTGCTGGGACGGTGCCCCCCTGGTGGGAGATACCAGGTTAGGGGGAAAACCCCGCTAGTCGACGGCCAGATCTCGCCATCCAACGGATAAAAGATCATCGCCACCTCCCGAGAAAACATGCACTACACTTACAGGACTAATGACCTAAGTAGTTTACGTGCCCGGGAACACAAATCAATCAATCGCTGTTAGAGGTGGAATTACGGAATAACTGTGAGAAAAACATCGCGTTCCACACACTAAGATTACTTGAATCATAGCCCGCTAGTATGGATAGATTTCGCGCACGCTACTATAGTGTTAATTTGAAGTATGGACTTCACAATTCTTTTAAGCAAACTTCACAGAGATATATTATTTTACTATTGTTTAGTCGTACCCTAAACATGAGTTTGCAGTGCCTCATATCAATCAAGTTATCGAAATTGCCCGACTTTGGGGTATTTCTCCATGTGTTAATGCGGCCCGAAGGTCTCGCGAACAGTCGGCGACCAGCGCTCCAGCGGCCACAATGAGCAACTTCGTCCGTTCGCTAGCTCCCGTAAGAAACGGCGAAGTGCCACGGCTGTTAAGGTGGCTCCACACTTTCGGCATTCGCCGAGCAGCGAGCTACTGCTCGCCCGATCCCGACCAGCTGATGTGTTCGGCGAATGTTCGCTCCCTTTGATGTGTCCAAAACACCGACACGCGGTGGGTAGGGCGAGCGCCGAATATTCGTCACTCGGCAAATAGCAAGCGACCCATCCATGCTACCCGGGATTCGGCGAGCGGTTGCTCGCTGTTCGCCGAATAGCGAATGTGTGGAGCCGCCTTAAAAGACCGACACGCGGTGGGCAAGGCGAACGCCGAATGTTCGTCACACGGCAAATAGCAAGCGACCCATCCATGCTACCCGGGATTCGGCGAGCGGTTGCTCGCTGTTCGCCGAATAACGAATATGTGGAGCCGCCTTAAAAGACCGCCACGCGGTAGGCAAGGCGAACGCCGAATGTTCGTCACACGGCAAATAGCAAGCGACCCATCCATGCTACCCGGGATTCGGCGAGCGGTTGCTCGCTGTTCGCCGAATAACGAATATGTGGAGCCGCCTTAAAAGACCGCCACGCGGTAGGCAAGGCGAACGCCGAATGTTCGTCACACGGCAAATAGCAAGCGACCCATCCATGCTACCCGGGATTCGGCGAGCGGTTGCTCGCTGTTCGCCGAATAGCGAATGTGTGGAGCCGCCTTAAAAGACCGACACGCGGTGGGCAAGGCGAACGCCGAATGTTCGTCACACGGCAAATAGCAAGCGACCCATCCATGCTACCCGGGATTCGGCGAGCGGTTGCTCGCTGTTCGCCGAATAGCGAATGTGTGGAGCCGCCTTAAAAGACCGACACGCGGTGGGCAAGGCGAACGCCGAATGTTCGTCACACGGCAAATAGCAAGCGACCCATCCATGCTACCCGGGATTCGGCGAGCGGTTGCTCGCTGTTCGCCGAATAACGAATATGTGGAGCCGCCGAGGTTCAAGGCACCATGAGTGAGTGTGTAATATTGGTTCAGAGTATTTTATTTCAGAATTTTGCTTCTAGTGCAAAATTCCATTTTTTACTTACATCACTATTCGTTGGGGTGAGCGATATGATAGACCCTTCTAAACTCTATTCTTAATATCATGACACATACTAAAAAGCGTTTTGCAGCTTAAGTGTACGTTCACGAAAACACAGAGTTTATTACTTTCGGGCTCGCAGTAAGAACTGATACTTCAGCCGGTTTCATGTTATGTAGTCCTAGGATAACGATATACTGTTTTACATAACGCGATAAATGTTTGTCCAAGAGTTACAAAAGCCTGAAGACATTCTTCTCTCAGTGCGGTCTTAGGTAGATGGCAGTATTTGTCATCTATTAAAGATTTTCTCATCCTCGCGTATAACCATCTAAAGGAATATTAGGAATTTGATGAACTAAAATCTAGAAAATTGTTTTGGGTAATTCTGTGGGTTGATATAATGCACTTTCTGCTGCGGTAATGAATGCTTTCAGAAATTCTTGTTTTTGCTAAATTCGCCCCAGGGTGCTTTGAAAAACATTGAAATCGGGAACAACAGCGCCGGGAATCTCTTTCTTCGAGTTAAATGTACATTCTGCCTTGCGCTTTCCTGTCTCGTAGGCGAGATGACACCATTCCACTTCCTCAAAGGTAATTTCGTGAAATCATTTCAGTGAGAAGTTGGCAGCGGCTAGGGAAAATTTCTGTTTGTCTTGATGTTCCTCCTGAGTTGTAGTTACCTGACTCTTATATTAAATATGTGTCGAACGTTTGTTTATTTGAATATTTCAACAGTACCATTGCTCAATTTGCTCTACAACCTGTTCTCGAGAATGCTTTTGTTCCGTTCTCTCTGCAAGCAAATTTTTGACTTTTTCATCTTGAATTATTATTTCTTGAAGTTTCCCAATTTAAAGGAGAGATTAGAATTGTTATGCTTCACTCTTCCAAACATGATATTGAGACTCGAAAATGAAGATCAAGTTCCACAAGTCTTCCTGTACAAAAGTTCAAATGCGACTGAAATAATGAGAAGTGATGCAACTCATGATTAATCCGGAGTTCAGACAAGAGGGAGATCTATTTGCAGCAGCAGTGTAATTTATGTATCATTAAATGTTAAATGCTAAACAGTTATAAAACGTATAATTTATGTAATCCGAATTTAATGGTAATCCTTAATTGAAAAGTTTAGGGGTAGTTTATTAGTGCAAAAAGTTACATACTTATTAAAGGGCTTCTCATACTTTTTTGAGGAATTTGGGATAAATAATTGATATTTGAAGGAAGAAAAATAATATTAGGATACTTTGTGGGGAACAAATTTAGACAGATATTAGTAAAAGCAATTAATTTTACTCTTCTCTTTTGACTTCCATATTTACAAAATGGGTTGCAAGTTGCTGGTTATTTATTTCACACGTCGCAGCGGAAAATTCAGCCCCAAACTCTTTTTTACATTACCCAATTTTCATAAACCTCATTCTTACTAACGTCCTGCTACAATTCTTTTCGAATGCACAAGCTGTCTGTCTGCCTCTTCAATGTGTATGTGTCTCAGAGATGTGTCGCTTGCGTTTCGTGCGCCGTCTCAATATCCAATCAGGGAGCTCTTAAGTCCCATGCACAAGTCTAGGGCAAATTCAAATCATGCGTCCCGCCTGAGGCTGTTACTCCCATCCTCCTGGGGACAGATACCTGAATGGGGAAACCACCGCGAACAGATGAGTAGGTCTGGATCGGAACTCGTCATCCAGCAGGGAAGCACTAACATCACCGCTTGCGATAAAACGTGCACTAAACTTTCGGGACCAACGCCCTCATCGGTTGACGCGTCCGGAATCACTAACCAATGCATTCAGACGTCAATGTATGATGAAAATCAGCGTCGTTATTAAGAAGTGCGTGCGCCGCAGAGAGTTGCTTGTAGGCAAATGCCGTCACCCTCCGGCCAGCGCGGCCCCACGGCTGGCGCGTGCTGAGGCGGCGCCAGTGCGCCAGGCGACCGCAGGGAGCGCTGCCCCGCCGGCGCCAAGCGACGACGCCGACGCCCGGCGAAAGCGACGCCAACGTGGACCTGTCGCCCCTGCGCCCCGCCGCACGGCCTGGCCTGACGGCGCGGGGCCGGCTCCTCGCAATCTTATCGCCGACGGCGGCGGCGCGGCTGTCGATAAGGCCGCTCACCTGTCTCGAGGCGAAGACGCTCCGCGGCGCCTGATACGGACGCCGCTATGCTTGCGCTGGCGCCCGCGCGGCTGCTGGCGCTGTGCTTGGGGCTGGCCGCCGCCTTCGGGACGGCCTCGGTGGCTGTTGCTCAGGTGAGAGCTGCCCTCATCCCCGACCTGGTTGACATTTTTTCTGGGTTTACTCAAACGCTTAAGGCGTACGCCGGGATGGGCACTTGTTTTGCACTTCCAGTCATAAATGTACAGTTGTCCCCCCTTTTAGTCTTTCTCCTTCTTCTTTCTCTTTCAAATTTTCTTCCTCATTTCCGTCTATGTTTCCCCTCTCATCCACTTCTCTCTTCGTTTTTTTGAAATGTTCGGCCTTAAGCCGCCATCCTGACTGAGATTTTCTGGTTTTACTCAATCGCTTAAGGCGTACGCCGGGATGGTCCCTTGTTTTGCACTCCCAGTCATTATTGTACAGTTGTCCGCCCCCTTTTAGTCTTTCTCCTTTCTTCTTTCTCTTTCAAATTTTCTTCTTCATTTCCGTCTATGTTTCCCCTCTCTTCCACTTCTCTCTTTGTTTTTTTAAAATGTTCGGCCCTAAGCCGCCATCCTGACTGAGATTTTTCTGCGTTTACTCAATCGCTTAAGGCGTTTGCCGGGGTGGTCCCTAGTTTTGCACTCCCAGTTATAAATGTACAGTTGTCCCCTGCCTTTTAGTCTCTCTGCTTTCGTCTTTCTCTTTCGAATTTTCTTCTTTATTTCCATCTACGTTTCCCTCTCTTCCACTTCTCTCTTTGTTTTTTAAAATGTTCGGCCTTAAGCCGCCATCCTGATTGAGGTTTTCTGGATTTACTCAATCGCTTAAGGCGTTTGCCGGGTGGTCCCTAGTTTTGCTCTCCCAGACGTAAATGTACAGCTGGTCCTCCCCCTCTGGGTACTGCTCGGGCGTTTGCCTGGTGTTCATCGGAGTAATCAAAGAAAACTAGATATAAGACTAGCTGGCCGTTGATTTGTCTTCCAGACTACCTCAATTTAACCTCGTTGACTGACGACATCTCTGCACCGTCGGGGCGTGAACTGAACGCTAGGACCTCCGCAATGCGATCTCTTAGGGGGACATAAGCTGATGCCACTGCAGTCCCTCTCACTGGGAGGCCTAGGTCCGAATCCCGACGGCCGGCAGGATTTTCGACACTAGCATATCAGCTAGGTCGAGTTCGGTCGCTGTTAGGAGGAGAATTCTTGCTGCCGTCTGCTGTGATCGGTAGTTTTCCGTGGTTTCTCCAATGAACACGAGGGGAATGCCAGAATACCCAAACAAACGGGACACAGAACCGCGCGCGATCTTTCCTTCTTCCTTGTCCTATCCTCACCCCTTACACACACACACACACACACACACACACACACACACACACACACTAACAAGCACTACACTACCACACATGCCGGAAGACCGGTCGGGAGCTGAGAGCTTTTTTCGGCTGGGGCGGTGCCACGCCGGTGGGAGATACCTGGTTGAGGGGAAAACCACGCTAGTCGGCGGTAGGTCGGCGCCGGTTCTCGACATCCAGCGGGGAAAAGTTCATCGCCTCCTCCCGAGAAAAACACACGCACTACAGTTACGGGACTAATGGCCTCTGTAGTTGACGCACCCGGAATAACAAACAACAAATCAGTACCTGAATTCAACCTCGTTGAATGACGATATTCCTGCCACCGTTGGGGCGCGAAGCCTAGGACCTCCGGGTCAGAGGCACTGCAGCGGGATCTCGAAGGGGGGAATGGGAGGGGGGCTCCCGCATGGGCGGTGGCGCGCAAAATGCTCGTTGGAGGGGGGAGGGGGAGCGAGGTGCCGTTCCGCCGGGCGCCGAGTGAAAGTGGTCGCTTTCCCACAGATCGTCGATGACGACGACGCCGGCGACGACGGCTATTACGACGACGACGACGACCTGCTGGAAATCGAGAACGACGACGACGAGTACGACGTCGCAGAGGACGACGAGGACGACTGGGAGGACGAGGACGTCCTCCTGGAGGACGAGTGGGAGGCGCTGCCCAATGTCACCGCCGACGACTCGACGTGCTGAGCGGCGTGGCCGACTACCTGAGCAGCGTGCACCACCTCCTGGGCGACGAGGCACGTGATAAGGTGAGACGCAACTCCACACGACGTTGCCACACGCAAGGCAAACAAGTAGTCGCTGGTGTTCCAAACAACAAGTTTATTTACTATACTAGCGCAACCCGGCCGATGTTGTTCAACCCTTCATCTCCCTCTTTCCCCTTCCGTCTCCCTTTCTCTGGTCTCTTCCTCCATCCCTCCCTTTCTTTCTCTCACCGTCTCTCTCTGTCAAAGTCTCAGTCTGTCTCTGTCTCTGCTTCTGCCTCTATCTGTTCCTCTCATTCACATTTAGTTACAGATTCTGCACGCCTCTGAGCAGGTGAGGTAAAATCGCAAAGCGCCGGACCAGCAAAAATGTAATAGAATATACATAAAGGTCTCATCCTGTAGATTACGATGTGAGAAACGTTTCTTTGAGGCCTTCGGTCTCAAAGAATCGGCAACATATATAAAATTTAATCGGAATACAATTCAACTTTGCATATTTATTTATTTATTTATTTATTTATTTGTCAAAAAAACAGTAAAAACTGTATATGACGTGTGGGGAAAGAAATTTATCTGCGCACATTTTCTTGACCATACGCATAATACGGCGATTTAATCGGAATACAATTCGAAATTGCATATAATTTCTACCGATCTTCCTCCCTATCACAGAGTTTTAACAAAAAAGACGATTTATTTTACTTAGTATTTCAAATTTTTAATTAGCATTAACTAGAACTTTAAAATAATATAATTATTTAGTAATACTGACTACTCTTTGCCACATGCATTGAATATGGCAGAATATATAAAAGAAGTCTATCAAAATTGTAAAAGGTTGGTCAATGTCAGCACGAAAATGAAAAGCAATTACACGAGAGTGGATAAATTTTCCTTGACAGCTTTACAGAGAGCAAAGAGGTCAGTTCTAATCTTAAACGCTTACTACTAACGTGCTCTTTGCTGCGACACGGGGGCAAATGTTTCACCAATGAGGAGAACACGTGAAATATTGGGCCAGGGTTAGATGTAGACCTGAATTACACGCGGTCTTATCGGCGCGTGCAACTCAGAATTCAAATCGCGTGACATCGGCTGTGCGTGGTTCGGGCGAAAACCGCTTCGATCGCTATTCCCGCTCCGCATCTCTCCTAATACACGCCTCACTTCGCCGATACACGTTATCACCAGTCGCCGTCGCTAAGAGCTCGTGCCGCCACCATGACCAACGATACAATCGTCACAACCGCCCCTTCCCCTAACCGCAGCTGCTTTGCCTCCACTCTGACTGACCGGGAGAGATGGCTCTGGGCATCAACTGATATCATTACAGTGCCTCTGAACGGGTAGTCCTAGGTTCGAGTCCCGACAGCGGCAGGATTTTCGACACTAGCTTGTCAGCTAGGTCGAATTCAGTCGCTGTCTGGAGGGGAATTATAGCGGCCGGCTGCTCTGATCGGTAGTTTTCCGTGGTTTCTCCGATCAACACCAGGCGAATGCCGGAGCAGTACTCTTACAAACGGGCCACGAACCGCGCGCGATCTTTGCTTCCTCTTCCTTGCCCTATCCTCACCGTTTCCACAATCACAGTAACTCGCAGTACACAACCACACATGCCGGCAGACCGGTCGGGGTTTTGAGCTTGCCGGCTGGTGGGAGATATCAGGTTGGAGACATCCCCTCTACCCGACACGAGGTCGTCGCCAGATCTTGCCATCCAGCGAAGAAAGATCACCTCCCCCTCCTGATAAAAAACATTCACTACACAGCGTTACTCTTCTTTTGCTCCAGGACCCGACGTCCTGGGTTCGAGTCGCGAAGTACCCTAAATAATGGTCAAGCATCCTTCTTCAACCCCCCCACGAACATTTATTTATTTAATTATTTGTCAAAAAACAGTAAAAACTGTATATGACGTGTGGGAAAAGAAATTTATCTGCGCACATTTTTTTGAGGGCCAGAATTTAAAAAAAATTACTTATATGCATTACACTTCTACACGTATTGGGAGGTTAAAGGCGGCCCCGGATGTATAGAATTCGTGCAGGGGGAATTTAAGTATAGACGACGTGTATGTCGGTGCTGTATCTCACCATGCAGAGAGCGGGAGAGATGGCTCAGGGCATCAACCTGATGTCACTGCACTCCCTCTGACAGGGAGGTCCTAGGACTCCACTCCCCACGGCGGCAGGGCTTTCGACACTAGTCTATCAGCTAGATCGAATTAAATCCCTGTCCGGAGGAGAATTCTAGCGGCCGGCTGCTGTGATCGGTAGTTTTCCGTGGTTTCTCCGATCAACACCAAGCGAATACTGGAGCAGTACCCTAACAAACGGGCCACGGACCGCGCGCGATCTTTCCTTCCTCTTCCTTGTCCTATCCTCTCTTCTTACACACACACACACACACTTACACTAACATGCACTACACTACCAGAAATGCCGGAAGACCGGTCGGGAGCTTTCAGCTTGTCCCGGCTAGAGCGGTGCCCCGCTGGTGGGAGATACCTGGTAGAGGGGGAAAATCCCCCTAGTCGACGGTAGATCGGCGCCAGATCTTGCCCAGCAGGTAAAAGATCATCGCCACTTCTGGAGAAAAAGCACGCACTACATTTACGGGATTAATGACCTAAGTAGTTGACGCGCCCGGAAACATCAATCAATCACCATCCAGAGACGGAAGAAAAACCCTCTCCTCCCGAGATACGACATTCACTAAACTAACGGGACCGATGACCACAGAAGTTGACGTGCACGAAACCATCACGCGATCCGTTCTCCGCTTCCTCGCCGCCCGCGCAGCGTGGCAGCGGGCGGCGGCATCGCCCCTTGCGTGCCGCGGTCGCCCGCGCCCAGAGACAACGATGCGAATCGCGCTCCAAACGTTTACAAACCAGCGGCAGCGACCGGCCCTTCCGCCTCCCCTCCACACACACACACACACACACACACACACACACACAGTCCGCCCTGCAGATGTAGGGCGCCGATCCGACCTCCGCCTTAGCGTGTTTCGCTTCGCCTCTGTTCGCGCTCGTCGTTCCAGCTGAGGAAAGCGTTTACTGCCAGCTAACGTAACAAAGCGGATAAGGCAGCACGAAACGAATGGTTTGAGAACATTAGACTTCATCGTCACTTTTTTTTTTACTTTTATGCCTTACTTCCTAATACGAAAAAGTGCCGTGTTGTAATTGTGCGTCGGCAATCGGTGATTTTTCGACAGAAAAACTCTCAATGTCCGGATCCTGGTAAAGAAAAAGTGAATAAATGTGGTTGCTATATAAAGTAAATTATGTTCCTTAACACGTCGTGTAGTCCGAATCCACGTTTGGGGAGTCCTTCATATCCCCAAACCGATCGACAGCAGAAGGTCTGTTTGTCTTTCTGTCCGTCCGTCTGTCCGTCAACGCGCACGGTGTGAAATGATATGTTCCGAAATTGAAAATCCCTGATCAATCTATGCGAACGCAAAGAACTTGCGAGTTTGAAATGTATATTACGGTACTTTCCATGAAGCCTCAACCACATTTTCAAAATTTTCTTACAAATGGCTGCCAACTTTTTCATTAAATTTTGTTCTCGTGTAGCGTAACAGTTTGAAAAACGGCATCGGACTAATTTCCGTTTATATTCCTGAATTCGAAAATCAGAAGAATACAAAATTTATTCAGCGTCTTCCCACTGCTACAATTAAAATTATAGAGTTATTTCGTACTAAAATCGGTTTTTCAAAGACCGACACTTTTTAAATAAAGCCATGTTTAGTTTTTCAAAAATGTGAGTAGCTTTCGTGTAATTGTGAGTGAAATAGGGAAATTGTTAAACACTTTTTTCCGAAAAGTGGCTCTACGTTTTTTCTTGAAATTTTCTAAAATATTGTATATAGGACTTTTACTAAAAATGCATTTTTCTGAATTCTTTCTGGATACATTCGAGGTGCTGCGAGTTTGAAACCAGTTATACGAATTTTAGAGGTATTTCACATGTCGCTGGGTCAATTTCAAATATTTTTAAAAATAGACTAGTTGTTTCTCAGAATTTAATGTAAGATTAGTGTGAAATACTCTGATAAATACAGTATAGTTCGATTTACATGATTGCCCTTGAACTTCCAAAAAAATAGCAAGGTTTGAAATGTTTTCGGCGTCTTCTATCAGTTATAATATTGAAGATGAAGATTTTGTCTTCAATTGAAGTTAGCAGTTTACTAAGAGTTCATTAATAAATGTAATGTATTTAAAAAAAGAAGTTAGTTTAGCGCTTTTTTAATGAAATAAAAGCAATGAAAATATGTTTAAAAATTTTCTCAAAAATATCTCCATTTTTGTTTTACCGTATACGTACGTATACGGTACAACACGGAGTATATACGTAGTATAGGGAAAGATATGTAATGCTGCGCGAAGAAACGGCGGGTTTCTGGCAGACAAACTCTCATTACAGCGCCCTGGTAACGAACAAGTGGATAAATACAGTTGCTAAATTAAGAAAAAGATCTCCCAACACATGGTGCAGCCAGAATCCCTGTTTCGTGGGTTCTTGATACCCAGAAACCAATTCCAAGGAAAACGTCTGTCCGTCTGTCTTTGAAAACCGCTAGCAACTAAACCGTTCAGCCGACTTCCTTCAGAATTGATACACCGCGATCGATATGACTGTTTTCGTGGCCCCTGGAATTTGAAACCGATATTTTAATTTTGGGGAGTACTTTATATGAAGTCCCTGAGAAATTTTCAAAATTTTCAAAGAAATGGAGCCAACAATTTAGACTAAATTTTGTTGTTGGATAGACTGAACGTCATTTAAGATAATGGTGTAGGGGCATCATGTTGGTTGAATATTCTAATTTTACGACGGAGGATGGTGCAGGTCCTGACGGCGGAGGGCCTGACGGCGGACTGCCTAACGGCGGACGGCCTGACGGCGGACGGCCTGACGGCGTAGGGCCTGACGGCGCAGGGCCTGACGGCGCAGGGCCTGACGGCGCAGGGCCTGACGGCGGAGGGCCTGACGGCGGAGGGCCTGACGGCGGAGGGCCTGACGGCACAGGGCCTGATGGCGCAGGGCGTGACGGCGTAGGGCCTGCCGGCGGAGGGCCTGCCGGCGGAGGGCCTGACAGCGGAGGGCCTGACGGCGGAGGGCCTGACGGCGGAGGGCCTGACGGCGGAGGGCCTGACGGCGGAGGGCCTGCCGGCGGAGGGCCTGCCGGCAGAGGGCCTGCCGGCGGAGGGCCTGCCGGAGGAGGGCCTCCCGGCGGAGGGCCTGACGGCGGAGGGCCTGGGGGCGCAGTGCTGAGCGCGGCGTGGGCGTGTGTGCAGGAGCGGCGGCGCGCGGAGGGCGTGCTGGACGACGCGTGGGGGCCCGTGAAGCACGACGCGGTGGCGGCCGCCGCGGCGTCGGCGCTGCTGCCCGGCGCGGGGCCGCACGTGACGCGCTGCGTGCAGGACGAGGAGGCGCGCGCGCGGGAGGTGCTGCAGCGGATGCGAGCGGAGCTCGAGTCCTGCTACGAGCTGGTAACACCATCCCGCCACCCTTTTAACTTACACGCAACACTCACCGTGCTGGATACTCGGATTGACATGAAATTTCACCACCTGATAGAACACCATGCAAAATGGTGCATGGTGCATGGTGCATATACGCAAATTTTGAAGTGCTATGGAATATTATAAATAGTGTTTTATAGGCATTTTGTATCAGCACCTTTCGTGACCTTCGCGCTTCCCGCAGCGGGCGAGCCGTTGCTTCGGCAGCGCTAGGAACGTTACGCGGCGTCTATCAGCCGGTGTCAGATTTCCAAGCGCGTTCGTTCCATCTGAACCTGCAAAGTAAACACCCGTTTTTGTCACCCCGCCTGCCCTCCAAGTAACTGAGACCTTGCCGATAGGCCGATAATGCAGGCGCGGTGTATGAGTAACGTCCGCAGAACCAGCGGCGAGCAGCGATTTCCGCCCTTCAACGGTCGGTAAGGTCAAGAAAGGTCCCAATACTAATTATCGCAAAAACACTACTTGCAATGCTTCGTAGCACGTAAAAATTTGTATGTAGAGGTTTTGAAAGGTGCTGAACAAGCTGGTAAAATCTCAAGTCAATCCGAGTATCCAGCACGGTGAGTGTTGCATGATAGAGCTGCGTTGAGTCGAGTGTGCGGCTGATTAATAAAACTGCTTATAGTGCGATTTTTCTAACTCTGCCTCCCAAGCTCCTATGGTCACGATGGAATATCGCACGGCATTTCGCGTCTTTCTCGCTCGTGCCGCTAGACGTCGCATGATCGCAAGCAGTGCTTGATCATGTCGCCATCATGCGATATCTAGCGGCAAGACTGAGAAAGACGCGATATACCGTGACACGTTCCATCGTGAAGACGGGCCTTGACAGGCAAAGTTAGAAAAATCACAATATACTTTTACTCATTCGCTATATTCTTTATATCTTTATTATTTTAGTGCCAGAACATTGAATCGCGTAGTGTTAGTATCATGAAGTGCCACAACGACATTAAATTCAATAGAGATATATCCATTACCAAACTATATAAACGTAATTTTGGATCACATAAATACATTACTTTGCACATTTCTATTTCTGAATGAATATGTATTGAAAAATATTCATGCCGAGTCATCAATGTAGTTAAAAGTTAGTAACTTCATTTGAAGTTCGTGTAATTGATATACATGTGCTTCGATAGCTACTTTGAAAATGTAATTGGTGCAATGAGTTTGGTACATTTTTTAAATTTATAATATGTACTGCATGTTTATTTTTCATAATGTACCCAATTACTTTATTTCATTATGTACTCATTAAGTTCATCAAAATATAGTAGATAATAATTAATTATTAGTTGCCCTGTAAAGAAATCATCGCTCTGATTTTACTTACTTGTCCTCACGAATGAATGTGGAGTATGTATTATATTCATGCGCTCGAAAAGGGCCGACAGGGAAACTCTTATTGCCGTGTCAAGGTAACGAAAAATAGATAAATCTTCTTCCTATGTATAGTAAGTTACTTTCTATAACACATTGTATAGTCAGAATACACGTTTTGTGGGTCGTTGATATCGAAAAATTGATTGATGCCAAATTACTGTCCGTTCTTCTGATTGTCCGTCTGACGTGAACGGTAGCGCCTAACCCCCCCCCTCTCTCTCTCTTCAACCCACTTTCTCCCAAATTCATATTCCCCTATCGATTTAAATGAACTCTAGGTCCTCTTGAGTTTCAAACGGATATTTTGATTTTGGGGAGTATTTTATATGATGCCTCAATAGTTTCAAACATTTCTGCAAACTTTTTGATTAAATTTTGGCCTCTGATAGCCCAAGAAATGCTTAAGATAATGGTACAGTTGTCATTTTCGTTGAAATACCTGCATTTTCGAAATTGCTTAAATTTAGTTTTTTTGTGTTTTCCACAACTACAACACTGAAGATAGTTTTTTACGATACAATTTGTTTTTAAGACATCTTGTAATTACGTTATGTACAATTATTTCGAAAATATTAGTAATTTTCGTGAAATTAATACGGAATTTTTAATTGTTTTAAACTGTATTTTCTCAAAAAGCGTTTCCAAATTTTTCTTAAAAAAATTTCCTGTCGTTTCTACTACACATCTTTATAACAGTTGTTGCCACTTTCATTTCCCGGCGAGCTCTCTGTATTTTCGAAAATTACAAAATTTTAAAATTTCAAAATTGAAAGATGGAAGATAAAGATTTTTGCTTTAAACAGACTCTGTTCTCAAAAACATATCTCTGAAACAGGTCGTATATATTTTTTAAACGAATAGTTTTGCGTATTCTGTGCTGAAATGTATGCAATTTATAAAAAAACACATTTTCTCAAAAATCACTAAATTTTTCTTCACATTTTTTTCCACACATAGAACAAGAAACGCTTAAAAGAATTCATTTTCGTTCAGGTTTCGTTGTCATTGAGCTCTCTGCATTTTCGAAAATTGCAAATTCAAATGTAATGCAAGAAATATATGCTGTTGTGGAACTACTAATAGAATGAAATTTCAGAAACAGGTCAAGTAGGATTTCTTTGCTACAAATCTTTAGGCTGCCAGAGTAAAAGAGACGATTTAATTATTTGACCTGTTGGCATTTCCATTTCCGGCGCTTAATTTTTAGGTGTATTAAAACAGAATAATTAACATTACTTTAGGTTTTCATTAAAAAGAAGAAACACTTTCTTCGGTAGTATCTTAAAGTTCTACCTTTCCTCAAAAACGGTCGTGCGTACAGGGCTGTTCTCCGGAACAATTATTTGATAGTTCAGTCAAGTGGTAGAAAATAAAAACTTTAGTGCAGTTTTCAAATTTGGTTCCTCCATCTCCTTTAGGTCTTTCAACATAAATATGAGGTTTGTCAGAAAGAATTTGGCCTGGAAAATGTTTTTTAAGCAAAATATACGTAAAAATCCCGACTTTTTTATTTTTTTAATGAAAAACAAAATTGTCAATTTTTCGTGAATAAAAGAAGACAACCTTTTAATGGCATTAAACTTTTGATCTGCAATTAATGCTTTAGCAGTGGGGCCACCGCCAAAGTTGGTGATACAAGCAAAAAACATACTGCTTAGATCAACATTGCGGGAGGTCAGGTGTCGAGCGTCCGGGAAATGAAAATAAGGCTCGCAACCATGTGTGGGTCGCAATGTAAGACATTTCGCATATAAAAATTTTTTTTGACGCCCCCCCAAAAATTGGGCAGTAGAGGGTTAAAGATTTAAGTCGGCTCCGTGGCCGAGATCGCTAAATCAGGAGTGTTGTAGCGATCTCGGACCGAAGGATCGCAGGTTTAAGTCCCACTTCGGGCATGGTTGTATATGTATTCGTCCTGTCACCCCTTATCATCATAACATCATGTCATCTTCACAGTTATACCATAACGTTAAACCCAATAGTGGTCACTAGTGATCTAGTAGTTGATGCGACCTTAAATAACAAAAATATGTTTAACTTGTGGCTCTTGAGGGCTTGCGTGTTGGACACCCCTGATCTAGCTGGAGTCGAAAATCCTGCCACCGTCGTGAGTGCCTCCCAGCCAGAGTCACCGAGGTGCCATCCTCATCCGGTTTGTTGTCGCAGGCGTCCCCGTCGCTGGACCCGCCGTCGTGGTCGGGGCGCGACAGTGCCTCCCGGCCAGAGTCACTGAAGTGCCATCCTCATCCGGCGCGTGCCGTTTGTTGTCGCAGGCGTCCCCGTCGCTGGACCCGCCGTCGTGGTCGGCGCGCGCGGGCGGGGCCGACAGCGAGAGCGCGGCCGAGGACGAGGAGGAGGAGGAGGAGGAGGAGGAGGAGGAGGTGCGCGGCGAGGCGGAGCGGTTCCTGTCGCTGGCGCTGTCCGTGCTGCGCGCGGCGCCGCTGGCGGGCGCGCCGGAAGTGGCGGAGCTGGCGGCCGCCGCGCCGCACGCCGCCACGCTGCAGCGGCACGCGGAGATGCTGGCGCGGCGCGCGCGGCGGCGGCGCGGCCGCGCGCAGCGCTGCGTCGACCTGCGCCTCGAGGACGCGTACGCGCGCGCCGACGCCGCCCGCGAGGCCCTCGCCGCCTGCCTGCTGCTGCTGGGCCACCCGCCGCCCGGCGTCGACCCGCGCGACGAGCTCTGAGGAAGCGCAGCGGACGCCGATTTACACGCGGTGGCGCCTCAAGCTCACGAGCTGGAAGGAGACCGGGGCATTGTCTTCCAATGGGTAGCTCCATTTAAACAGTAACGAAGCTCTTGATTGAATGAACTCCGATTTATACTTTGATTCATTTATAGTGGCGTCTCAAGGTCACGGGCTGGAAGGAGAGCGGGACATTGTCTTCCAATGGGTAGCTCCATTTAAATAGTAACGAAGCTCTTGATTGAATGAACTCCGATTTATACTTTGATTCATTTATAGTGGCGTCTCAAGGTCACGAGCTGGAAGGAGAGCGGGTCATTGTCATCCAATGGATAGCTCCAATTCCAAAAAGTTAAATCGTAACGAAGCCCCAGATTGAATGAACTCCGATTTATACTTTGATTCATTTATAGTGGCGCCGCAAGGTCACGAGCTGGAAGGAGAGCGGGACATTGTCTTCCAATGGGTAGCTCCAATTCCAGAAAGTTAAATCGTAACGAATTGAATCCTGATTGAATGAACTCCGATTTATACTTTGATTCATTGGCAGTGGCGCCTCAAGGTCACGAGTTGGAAGGAGTGCGGGACATTGTATTCCAATGGGTAGCTTCAATTCCAAAAAGTTACATCGTAACGAAGCCACTGATTGATTGAACTCCGATTTATACTTTGATTCATTTATAGTGGCGTCTCAAGGTCACGAGTTGGAAGGAGAGACGGACATTGTCATCCAATCGTTAGCTCCAATTCCAAAAAGTTAAATCGTAACAAATTGATTCCTGATTGAATCCTGTATGAATGAACTCCGATTTATACTTTGATTCATGTATAGTGGCGACTCGAGGTCACGAGCTGGAAGGAGAGCGGGACATTGTCTTCCATTGGGTAGCTCCAATTCCAAAAATTTAAATCGTAACGAAGCTCCCGATTGAATGTCCAGCTCGTGTCTTTGAGGCGTCACTATGTGTAAATCGGAGTACAAATGAAGTGGCCACGAGTTACTTACAATTTAATGTTACTTACAATTTATTCACATAAACATACAAAATAGTAACGTATTAGTACTTATTCGCCTTCAGAACACAAATCAGACTGCGTTTCTGGGGTATCAAAATCTTAAAAGAATAAGCCTGTGGCATGCTACAGTGCCACGACACGTGCCACTGCTACCAGTAGAAGACCTTGACACCACTGCTGTAGAGGTCAAAAGTAACCTCTCCAGCCTCTCGGACGCCTTCTCCTCAACGGCTCATCACGTCACCACTTCGTGAACAAATTTCATGGAACTTCAGTGCCTCCTAGGAGTGATCTCATCATTAGAGCTGCCCGATAAAATTTGGAGGATTTACGCATTGTCTTAGCAGATCCATCAAGTTTACTCTCTTCGGCCTCAGAATTATCAGTGTGTTATTTGAACATGTTTGCAGAGGTTTCAACGTCCTGTGTATTGGCACTCATGCCGAGAACTACAGAGTTTCAGAAACACTTCTCATGAGAACTACAAGAAAAATGTTACAACAATAATTTTTATTCCAATAAGTTTGCCCAATTTCGATTATCATGTGTTACTTAACGTGATGATGTGCGCGTTCATTGTAAGAGCTCTTGGTGATGTTACTATCAGCAAAACGTAATCGGTCGTGTTAAGGCGTATCTGAAATTTTTAATTTCAAGTGCCATTGTTTGCTGTTCTTATGAATCAATGAAAATCCAATACTTGTTGACGTATACTGTTGTTGAAAAGTCAAGTATTTCTGTAATATCGTACACTGAATCCTTCGTATTTTAACGAGATGTTGCAATTGATATGTTTTCTAACACTGAATTTCTTGACGAGTTAACATGGCACGACTCACATAAATGATCGTCCTCAATTGCGACAAATATAAAATCTATCAGAAAATGTAGGCTCTTGTTAAAAAAACAGGAATTTAGAATAGAGATTATGTTAATAATTAATCTTACTATTAATTGAAAGTATGATATTTAATCAATACAATACAATGGTTTGCAACACTGAAACTAAGAAAGTTGATTATCCCAACTGTAAGAGATGTAAGAACAGTTACTATCAGCTTGACTCCTTGTAACTTGACTACTTGTAAATTATTTTTTTTCAGTGCTTTCTGTTAAACAGAATTCTTGGGTTAACATTTTTATGTAATATATCATGATGTGTTAAGGTTTCAATGCAAGAACTATGTATAAAGTGTTAAAAACACTTCATCCATTGCGATCTTGTTATTGCGTCATTTCTGAAAAACTGCATCTCGGTACCAACAGCAATATTTATATTATATATTTTAGAGCAATTTACAAGATATTACATTTTTATGTCACATATTTTGTGAAAGTCACATGATTATCGATACAAGAAACAAGAAAACAAAATAATTAAGAATATCGTGTAATTTCTCCAATCAAAACTGCAATTACTCATTTTAACAATGTCTTCCACATGAACTTTAGATATACGAATATTACAATAACATTTATATTTCGTCTCATATATAATACATTTTTAATGAAAATAATATATTGAATCAGTATATTTTCTATTTCAGGAAATTAGTATTTGTTGCCGTTTGTCTTCCATTAACTAGCAATTAAATTATTGTTTACCAAAATATAACTATTTGATTTCGAATAAAAAAAATAACGGACACTTGCAAATTTTGTGAAGCAAGAAAGAAGCAAAGGGTTGTGAAATAATAAAATACTTTTACTAGTCAAATCGTCGAGATTCGAATTTCACTTAAAACTGAGTGAAAGTATGTGAGGGTTTTATATTAATTTTAAGGGAGTGCTGCATTATAATTTACGCTTTAAAAATAGATCGACAAAGATTTATGAAACTATTCATTTACAGCAGGATGTGGTTATTATTATTACTTATCATACAGAGATGTAATTTAAAAATTGTTATGAAGACGTTATGGGTTAAATAAATTATCTTGTTCAGATCTGATGATTCCTTTCTATCCTCACCTCCATGTTTTAAAATATGAATATTAATTCATTAAAATTAGTTTATAATTAGAACTGGAATAAATGAGTTTCATTAGACTCGAAATAAAAAAATGTAACTAGTAAAAACTAATCTCAATTAGTTACCTTATATATTATAAAAATGTATCTCAAAAATTTCCATTAAAACGTGTTTTAGCACACAGATATTAATTTCGAATTAGACTGAGGCGCCAAATGTAGTGGGATACCTAACCATCATCGAGCACGGCACAGCATCTCCAACAGGCACCTGATTCCCAACGAGGCCTTTGGAGAATTGTACAGCAATGCGAGTGATCTGGCGCCATGAAATTCTGGAAAATCCCTCGATGTCATTCTTAGCGTCGATAAAAGGCCGGAGGTGGTTATCCAGTAGCCGTACCTAGCGAAGACCAGTCAATTTCTGGCTCTATCAGGACAATGAAAACCATTCAGTGTTAACATTGCAGAGTATCCATCAACTTGCAGATAGCCTTAATGACATCTTCGCTGTTTGGCATCGAGGAATCCCCGCAGTTTACTGCGACACCATCGCAACATGTAATACTCGTATTGCCGTTTGCTCTTCTATTACTTTTTGGCACCTCTGGGTTTGGCACCTAACGCCCGATAATTAACCATGAACAACACATTCGGTTTGTACACTTAATAGGATTTTCAACTAGCATTTTATGAATATACGCGCAATGTTTCATAAACAAATTAACTGAGATTTGCAGGTGTGAAATAATGGATCTTGTAACTTATGTATTTCATCAACAAACAATTATGTTTTGTGGGCCGGACCATTTCCAGTGAATCGGTGTGAAATGTACCCTTCTCTATAAATATACCCTTATAAATATACCCTATAAATATACCCTTCTCTATAAATATACCTCTCTATAAATGTACCCTTCTCATAATAGTAACATAATTACTATTATGTTAAAGTAATAGTAGACAGCATTACACATACCGCATTGCACTCTGGAAACTAGAGATCCTACAACGTAGTATAGACTTTCTTCTAACACAAATGTAATTTTTTGATACCTCTCTCACGTTAATTAAAATATTAAGGGCGTACTTTATATCTTACTGCATTTGCAAGTACAAGTGGTTCAAATTACATCTAAAGAAGTTTCTCGAAAACTGAAAACTTTTCTGTGAAAATGAGCTCAAAATTGCGCGCTGAAAACAATAGTTTCTCGAGAACTGCTCCAAATTTTACAATGAAAATTTGCGCACTAGACCACGTATTACCTCTCACAATATTCTTCTAGTTTGATTTCGAATACTATTATGGGAACGAAAACTGGAGAAAATATGAAAAAATTTATATGAACAACATATTTTTATGAAACACAATTTCCTCACATTATATAAAGTAATTTAAACCTTTAATTTATCTTATGTGTGCTGTAAATATTATGTTCCACAACATTTTCTGTACAGTTTGCTAATTATGAGAAAATTGTGAATGTATTGTTACTAAATTTTAATGCTAACATAAGTTTCTTTGAATTTTTACTATAGACATAGATTGTTTCAAAATCTTTGAGATACTTAGATTCAATTTTACAAAGCACTTGAAAGACGGTTATGCATATTTACTGTTATTATTAGTTTTATCAACCTATTATATTTCAAAACCGTTTATATTAAGTATGATTCGTCCTTAAGTGAAGTATGAAGCAAATGATTGTACCTTAGGAGCGCCGTATTTCCTAGGTGGGCTAGTAGCTCATGCGGGCACGTTTTGACGGGCATCCTGTTGTATACAGGATGAGTCACGTAACCTGCGCATCTCCTGTCATTTTTGAACGGTTGAAGTTATTGCAATGCATATTTCTCACGGAAGTACATGAGGGAATGGGGCTAATTGATGTATGTATTCGTTTCCATTTTATCACTTGTATTTTACTAGATTTTGAGGTAACTTTGTTTTTTTTCAAATGAAACTATACATATTTTATAGTCTATCAAGACGAGCGTAAAAATACGAATCGAATGTTACACATATTATCGTGTTAGATAAACATTTTTTGAGTAATTTTCATTTTTTGCGTCTCGTATTTAACGGATATTTTGAATATAACAATTCACCACCCAGGGTCACGCAGCGCTCTCCTTGTTAATGCGCACTCGGGGCGTTACAATATACGTTAAACAAAAGACGCACAAAATAAAAAAAACGCTTATCGAACAGTTGACAATACGCAAGGATTGATTTCTGGCGGAACGCGATGGAACGGCTTTCCCGTTCCTCGGAAACAAAATAAGGAAAAAACAACAACAAAGAGCAGAGGACAAACACTAAACAATTTCGATTGTTAGCTCGGCCAACTTTCATAAACTCAAAATTAATTAATTTTCCAATTAACTGTATTATTTCTATGAATGTAATTAGATAAGACAGCACTTACCTCATGAATATTTTTATAATCTATGGGATCTTGATCTCGAATATACTGATCAGCTGTCGATTCATATTTGGCTGAAAACCTCCAATCTAACCCTTGATCATCATTTTTCTCTTCTGGAAACTTTTTACAGTTTCATGGGATGCCCATTTCGGCTTTGCGCGCCAGGTATCCACTAGAGCCTTCACGGGGATACTTATTAACCTTTACACTCCACACACTTGCGGTCTGTGTTCAGAAATCTCACAGTGCCTTCCGCGACAACACACATACATGATAGACAAGGGACAACAACCATACCCACGGCGGGACTCGAACCAGCGACCATTCCCACTTAGGTACTCAGTCGGCACACGCTCTAGCCACCTTGGCCATCCAGGTCGGCACCCCTAGATCATCATTGGTCCTTTTAAAACTTTAATCGACCCCAGGCAGTCGAAACCGACCCCGCCAGGAGTAGCTGTGTTAAAGTATAATAGAAACTACTATTTCTATGTTTCTATTATTTCTGCAGAAACTACTATCAGCGGAGTGGCGGCTGGGAGCGTTGTTCGAATATGCGAAGCCGATGACTGGAATATTGCGACTCTCTTCCACAATCTTCACAAAAGAAAACGAATTAGTGAGAGTAAAAGCTCTTCACAAACCTACAAAAACACGCTGAGAACGAGAACACATGCAAGTGCTTACAACTACGCAACAGTTACAATCAAGGACTTTAAGCCATTGACTTTGCGTGAACTTCTGACGTGTACTTCAGCACGTGGCTCGTTGCTCGACGCGAAAGAAACGTTCACCACGGAGACAAAGACACGTCACTGCTCCGCGACAATCCAAAGAGATTATAAATCTTTCATGGTTGTTACATATTCGGACGTGAACTTGACGGTATGCACTGCATGTATATCGTGATATAAACACTTCGCTATAATACATGGGATTGCACAGACAGGAAATGCAAACAACCATACATATTTTGATTTTCATAATACACCGTTTTTATTTCTTTTTCACTTTCTCTCTTACAATTTACTAATGTAGTAAAGAGAAAGTATTGTAATCTGGTGCGAAAAGTGTCGATTTATCAACAGAAAAATTCATATTACGAGTCTGTGATTTCAGAAAAGTGGATGAATCTTGGTTCCATTTATAGTAACTTACTTCCTCTAATACTTCGTGTAGTCAGAATCCACATTTTATGGAGCCTTGATACCGTTTATTAGACAAAACCAACAAAATTGGGCATATACAACAACAACTTGGGAACCCAGAACTAGATGGAGAAGAACCGGGAGGCAACGGATACGACGGGCTGCCGAACTGCAGAAAATAGGAGGCAAAAATTGGACTCAAAAAGCAATAGGCAGACAAACATGGAAGGAATTATAACAGAAGCCTGTTACATTGTAAATGTCCGTTAGGATTTTCTCTAGCTGTTCTGCTCACACCATCAGTAGGTACACACTTTTTGCAGCTCTCTTGAGTTTGCTGTGCCATTGCGTGAGTAGTTTCAATCCATATTTCGTCAGTTTTGGAGATGTCAATGGTATTACATGTGAGCGACTTTGATTCGACATGGCCCGTCAGCAAGATAAAGTATTCCGAGCAAAGCTTTCAGTTCTTCTAAATTTATTCAAATGTATCACATTGCCACTGATAAGGAATTCTGATGTTCTCTATGTATACGAATTGGTAGGCAGTTTAAATCTGCAAAATTTTCTCGACCAGGAACAATGTATACCATGATGAAGTCTTCGCCTTTCTTGCAAGGAGTTCAGGAAGCGACAGATAAAGAATACTGTTATTTACACGCGCCTTCACCGGCGGAGCTAATTTATTCCATTTACAGCTGTATTTGTCTACAAATGAACCTATTTGTGTTATCAGGCATTTAGTCGGCTTTCATACTCGCCTACAATTTACATTCACTGTCGTGCACTGATTCTTGTAATTCGTCCTAATTTCTGTTATCTTTCCCTTCCGAAACATCAACACAACATTCTTCCAATCACGGACGTATTACTGTGTTCACTCAATACAATCACTCCCGAACTCTGGCATCACAAGCTTGCAATAGAAATCCTCAGAACACACGAAACCCAAAGGGTCATGGCCAATATCCCAGGCCAAAAACTGTAACACGGACTACGACTGTAATCCAAGCTATATCCGGAGCTCACCGCAATGTAAGTAATAATAATTTTAGTCATCTTTCGCAGTAAAACATGGGATGCATTTGAAATATACTGAAAATCCACCCCAAAATTTAGTCAACACTCGCTTTAAGCAGCGAATCAATAAGACTGGATTACAATAATAGTCCACGCGACCCAGGGGTGGATCCAGCCGATAATGAGGGGGGGGCATGTTTGATTTTTGTTAAATAATAAACAAATTTGTTATTTTTGTAGTGTAAATTTGATACTATACAATATTATTTTTAATAATTACATAATTCTAACATAAATAAACATTTAAATCGATTTTGTCAAATTAAAGAAGGTAACAAACGAAACGGCTGGACTTTTGGGGGCCGGGGGCCTGGTCCCCATGCACTTTTCCCGCCTGGATCCGCCACTGACACGACCACGGAAAGATTTATACTAGTTTGTTAGTCAAAGAGAGTCTATCTTTTGCCTATACTGCGATTTTTCTAGGAAGGTCTCTCAAGATAACTCAAATCCCATCTTCGCGATGGAATATGTCACGGCATTTCGCATCTTTCTCAGTCGTTCCGCTAGATTTGCGCACGATCGCGACCGTATGAAGCAGTGCTTGCGATCATGCGACTTCTACCGGCAAGACCGAGAAAAGACGCGAAATGCCGTGACATATTCCATCGCGAAGATGGGATTTGAGTTATCTTGAGAGTCCTTCCTAGAAAAATCGCAGTATAGAAGCCACTAATATTGTTGGATTGGAATTTAGATTTCGAAACATTTTATTGTAATTTTTGATGTGCGCTTTCCACGTCATTTTACGGCCAAGATGCAAACGCGATGAGGTGCAAACGCGTTTTTACTTTCTCGCTACGATGTAGAAAGAAAGTTATGTAATGCTGCGCAAAAAAACGGGGAATTTTGTGGCAGAAAAACTCTTATTATTATCGAACCCTGGTAATGAAAAAGTGGATACATCTAATCGCTAAATTTAGGAAAAAAATCCTCTAACACGTGATGTAGCCAGAATTCATGTTTTGTTGATTCTTGATACCAAAAAATCGATTTTTTTGTTTGTCAGAAGCTAGCGGCTGAACTGTTCGGCCAATTTTCTTCAAGATTGATATTCCCCAATTGATCCGGCTGATGTCGCATCCCCTTGAATTTGAAACCGATATTTAAAGTTTGGAGGATGATTTCATTAAGACTGGGACATTTTCAAAATGTTCAAAAAAATGGCGCCATCAATTTTGATTAAATTTTGTTGTTGGATAGTATGAGAGAACGGCACAGGTCTCACGTTTGTTAAAAAACCTAATTTCTCGAAAAGTGCAAAAGTTAAACATTTTTTCGGATTCTTCCTACAACTAGAGTATTAGTGATAGAAATTTTACCCCTTAATGAAATGTGTTCCTTAAAGATGGATTTTGAAATCAGGTTTTTCGAAAATTTGTTTTTAATTTAAAATTTGGTGAAATGAGGTTTTCCGAAATACAATTTTTCGAAAATTTCAATACTTAACGCAGAATTTTACTTGAAAGAACGGCCGAGAAAGTACGTGCTATTTTAGCACCACTAGTTCTGCCTAGCAGCCTGTAATATTGTTAATTTAGATTTCGAGAGATTTTATTTTAATTTTGATGTGTGCTTTCCACGTCATTTTTGGATGAAGATGCGAGAGCGACGTGTACGCATTTTTTTTTCTTGTCTGGCTCATTGTTTTCCTATTGAAGTGGAATAGTTGAGAGTTTTCGCGTGCGCGCGATGGTGGGGGGGTGGAGGGTGGGGGTAGGTCCACGTCATCGGCGCGGTCGCGGAGCGGAGGTGCGTTATCGGCGACGGCGATAAGAGCGCGCGGCGGCGGCGGCGGCGATCGCAGTCTCGCAGGGAAGGACGCCATGGCCGGCCGCACGGCGACGCACGCGCTGCTGTTGCTGCTGCTCCTCGCCGCCCCGCTCCGCGCCACGGTGAGCTCCACCCCTCGCACGCACCCGCACGCCGCGTCATTCTGTGGTCACGGGGTATAAGTTCTTAAGTCAATTTTTGGCGAAATTGGGTTAAGTACTGAAACTACAAGTTAAATATCTATATTATATTTTAGTAAAACGACCTAAATCAAATGTTGCCTTCTTAACGACAAAAAGGCGTTGGGAAATACAGGTGACTCCATAATCTAATCCCTGTTTTCTCCAAACTAAGATTTTTGACTTAAGAACTTTTACCCCGTGACCACAGAATTGGCGATCCCGTTGTTGTCGTGGGGCGGTGGTGTCAAGAGGTGTACTGGTGGCAGTGGCACGCTTCTTGGTACCGTGCCATGCCACAATTTTCTCTGCGCAACTAGCGTCGGGAAAGGAAACTATTTGTTTTACAATAGGGATGGAGTTGTCTCTGGTGGAAAGGTAATGAACTGCGTGGAGGGGCATTTTCGGCGTGGCACTCGTGCCACGGACTCCAACTCGTGGCATCGACCTTGACAACACTGTCTTACGGGACTGTTGATACTCAATTACTTGTTTAGTCTTTGGTAACGAATCCACTTAAAGCATTCCAAGAGCTTGCAACCCTCATGGTAGTATATTAGTTACATCGACCTCAGTGAAGCACCCTCAAAAAGTATGGACTTGAAATGAAAGCAAAATCTCTGTTCTTCAAGATGGTAAGACAAACTAGTGGTGCCACAGAATGGCACAGACTTTCTTGTAGAAAACTATTCTAATTTCTAAAGTGTGAGCTGGCTTTACGGTCTTGCCCCATTCTCTTGCCTGCTGCCATTTATCGCTGCCCAATTTTTTTTTTGTAATTTCCTCAACTTTTCGGTTTCCTAATAGTAGAACCGAAATATTACTTAAATGATGTTAAAGAAGATTAAAACCTCGTCCTAAATAGCAAATTCTATTGAAAAATTGAGCCACTGTCCATGAAACGGCGATTAATCACCTTCACCAAAAAATATCAAAATTAGTTACTTACTAACTGCGCAGATTTTGCTTCTTTATTGATAAATTGTAAAGTGAAAATAAATTTCAAACTCTCTACAACGAAAGAACGATTGTAACATTTATTAAGAGGGATCTTATGGGGTAATCTCCATAACTTTGTGTTTGATAAGTTTTATAAAAATTAACCGTCGAAGACAAACATACCGAACAAGAAAGAAGTATTTGACAGACGTGCAGACGGCTTATCTATGTTTCTACAGCTGATTTTGAAGACCAAAATGCTATTAGACTTGCTTTTATTTTCAAGGAATATGTTTTATGTGTTATACATAAGTTTTCAATTTTAATTTTAAATGCATCATCTACTTAAGTAACTGAATTTTGCTAATTCGCTGGAACTTTGTCTTATCGTTTACATTTATTATTAAGTTTCTATTTATGTCATATTATCATCAATAAAGCCTTGTTAAACGTACATAAAAACTTAACTTGTATTTAGTATGTCGAAGAAATAGATCAAAGAACAGAATGCTGTTCCTATAGAAGAAAGTGTTCCAGAGTTTGAGGAATTTAGAGCTGCAAAATCAAATGAACCTTATCTTGATTTTTACTCTCTCGCCTCGCTTCGGAAGGGGAGAAACTATAGTCATCGTGCGTCAAAAAAAACGACCAAGTTTTCGACAGAATACTGCTATTGCCGTACTCTGATAAAGCAAAAGTGGATAAATCGTATTCCTATTTGTAGAATGTTACTTATCCTACAGAGTTTTATAGTCCGAATCCATGTTTTGTGGGTCCTTCATACAGAAAAATCGATTGACTGCAAAACGTCTGTCTGTGATCACAGCTAGCGCCAAAACCTTTCAGCCAATTTTCTCCAAAACTGACATTCCCAGATCGATTTAAAGGAACTCGACACACACTGTGTTTGAAACTGATATATTTTTTTGGGGGGGGGGGTACTTTACATGAAGCCTTAACGTTTTCAAAATTTTCTCAAAAGTCACCCCTAACTTTTATATTAGAAGAACCTTTGTCCTCGGATAGTGTAAAGGATGCCTAAAAGAATGGCACAGAACTCATTTTCGTTGAAAACCCTAATTTTTCGAAAATTGCAAAAGTTCAAAATATTTTTTCGGCTACTTTCTACAACTGAAAATAAACTCGTGTACAATTTTTAGAAAATATTAGTTTTCCGGTAATTTTGCGTGAAATAAAGGTGATTTTTAAACACCGTTTCCTCAAAAACAGCTCCGAAGATTTTCGTTAAATCAAAGGTCGAAATAAAAATGATGTTGGTCTCATTTTTACAAACTCTCTGTATTTTCGAAAATTATAAAAAGTTAACATTGCAAAATTACATTGTTGAAGATAGATTTTGGTCTTGGAAATCCATCTTTAAAAAGTCAGATCTTTAAAAAAGATTAGGTGTGCAAATTTAGACAAAACTACCTGGTAGCTTTCACGTATTTTGGCTTCAAATTCATACGAATTTAAAAAATGTCTAAGAAATCTCTCCCATTTTTTTTCTACAAATATTTCTCCACGGATACAACAAGGAACATTTAAGAGAATGACGTCCGTTCGTTGAACTCCCTGAATTTCCAAAAATTGAAAAACATAGAAATAACGAGAGTATGTGCTGTTGTAGCCTCACTAGTGTGGCTTGAGAAACAAATCTGTGTGCGTACTGATAACAAAATCCTCCAAATAATGATAACAGAAACTCAATGAAGAGCTGAATTTCAGGTGATAAACATGTTCTGTGAAATCAGTAGTATTCGTAAAGAAGTTTCTTTGCCTTGAAGAGACATTTTAATGTTAATACAAGTATTAGATGTATTTCATACGTCGGGGTCTTCCTACAGTTCCGCGTCGAAGCTTATCTAAAAGCGGCTCAACATTGAGCACATAGCGAGCGCTAGCAGAGCCCCGCGAATTGTTGCTTGCTGTATGCCGAGCGCAAAGCATTCGTGCTCGACTTTCTGTAGCTGGTCGATCTTAGGCCACAGCAAAGGAAGCGAAAATGCGCGGAGCACGTCGGCTACTCGGGAATGAGCGAGCAGTCACTTGCTATTCGCCCAAAGACGAATGCGGTAGCTGCCTTACAGGAAGTGTGATCTTTAGGTTGCTTTCTAACTTTAAAAAATGCTTCAACAATGAACATTCAAAATGCTTCTTAATTATTATTTTTTGCCATCAGTGATCGATCCCAGATGTCACAACATCAAGTGGCCTTATGTTTATTGACGTGCCATTGTACCCTGTGTGGAGTACTTAAGTTTACGCTAGAACTACACTTTGTCGTCAATATCAGAGGAAGGAATTTAGTATATGGCGATCTGTATGTTAATGGCAGAAACCCTATTTATTGTACTCTATTTGTAAATGCAGTTGAAGATAAACGCCTTAGCTTTACGTATAAACATAGAGAAGAATGTAGTATTTAAAAAACAAGTCATTGTGCATATCTGAATCCGGTTAAGTATTGGAAGTGTGTTTCCACACTCCAACAAGGAAAATAACTTGAATGTATGTGAACCTCAGATAAGATTGTATATTCGGTTTCTGAAACCATTTCCGTATAAAATGCGTTTCATCGCAAACGCATACTAATGCCAATCTAATAATAAAAGTTTTGCAGAACGTTCACTTTTGAATATACATGTAGAGAGTATTTGACAGTTTTTTTTCTTCGAAAATTGACAATTCAAGAGCCATTAAATTATTGACTGGGCGTCGGTAGCAGTGATTCATTATTAATGGTTTCCTCTAACCTATCATTTACGTTCCTGATAAGCTCCCATTACTGCAAATGTAAAGTGGGCGTCCACGAACAATGCCCGAGGATGGATCCGGTCTTTGAAGACGAATCCGTCCCCGTGGCTTCCAGACCAGGGCCTCCTAAAGTGGGTGGGGCAATGAATGGCGCCGATGATGAAATTCAATGCAGTTCAAGTTTGTCGACTCCTCCCAGACGGACGGTGTTGTTTGACGTGAGCGCTTTGCTCATCGATGTTCTTGATGCAAATTAATGTTGCTTTTTTTCAATAGCATTTTGGATTTCAATATAATTTTTTACAATTATAATTTTTCCGCATAATATTTATTCTTTCAACTCCCTAATGTCCCTTGTTACATAGATGTAACCACATTTCTAGCCAATCTATATTTGCACCTTTTGCATTAATTTGCACATTTTATTTCTTCAATAGACGGAGGCATCCTAAGCAAGTTTTTTTCATTCCTGATTTTGATTTAGCCGAAATCGCTAAAGCATTCCCATTATACTTCTAGCCAGGGCGTGTTAATGACTTAGGTTGGTTCGAATCTTCATTAAAACCGTGCTTAACTGCTATATTCTTGTGATTGAGTTGAAGGGAGAGGCCGCTGTAAAGCGAAAGGTGGTTGGTCCACACCGAAGTTGACGGAGCATATGTAGCTACGGTGTAAAGGTTTTACTACGTCTTTCAAAAGAAAGAAAAAAAGCTCACAGTGACTAGGGAATAACAGGGTTTTAAACTATTACAATGGAAATAAAAATAACATTAATGATGATGTATGTTGTCTGAATCAATTTTTGTGTTCTCGAAATCATTTGAAAGTTTTCTTTACAATGACTTTAAATAGTAATAATGTTTTCGACATAAAAACAAGTCCATTTTATACATCGCATGGTGGTTTTCCGTTTTTCTTCTTGGAACACATTTAATGTTTGCATTTTGTATTGCGTGTATTCGCTATAACTTGCTTCAAGAAAATATCAAAACTTTATGAAGCATGAAACCCAATAGTTATTTATGTACCGAGGGCGTTAGAAGAATTCTAATGATCGAGTGGCGTTTTGTAACTCGAGATCATTAGAACCAGTTAACACCAGAGGTATATGCACAATTTTATTTTTTTTACCTAATTTTAATGATTTAGATTTACTCATTTACTAACTACTAGATGTTACATTGGATCGGTTTGTCTTTTCGTATTACCTTCCCATAATTCCCTTTCATAATTAACTCCATAAGAGAACATTTCAGCTGTTTTCATGTCTCTCGTCACCACTATCTTCTCGATCCAGATAAGTTGTGCAGTGTATATCGAACTTCATATCAGCAAAAAATAAAAACATTAACCTGCATTAAAAACGCACTTGACTGAAACACACATTTGCTGCGCGTTTTTAAGGATTTATTACATTGAGTAACATTTAGTGTGAAATTAGAGTACCTAAAGGGCATATCGTAAAAAGTAATTTCTTTGAAAACCAAGAGTTGCTTATCTCCCAATAAAACAATAACTATTTTTTTAAAAATTAGTTTTCATATAAGGGATATAGTTCACGGGATTGGTCAGTAAACCATCAGTTTGCCAACGTTTCGGAAATTTATTATTCCTTCATCAGGGCTTACTAATATATTTTAAGATCAATCCTCATAGTTTTTGTAAGAGTCCGTCTGACAAATTATGGAATGACCGTAAGGTCATGGTGGATCCTATAATGGCATTCGCGCACGTTGCATGCACCACGAGTCATTAACAGATTCCAACAAGGGAAGCATGAATTAGACGCCCACATGAATGCAGTGAAATGGAGAAACAAACGCGTAGTTGTATCATTAAGAGATATTCATGAAAATCATCTGTTGTTACTTGAAACTAAATATTCCCCCTGGGAGATAAGCAACTCTGGATATCATTTTTCGAAGTAATACACCTTGACATGATCCGATATTGTGCACCTCTGATATAGCGAACGAAACATGTCAGTCCCCAGAAGTTCACTATAACCGGAGTCGACTGTATAAGTGGCAAACAATTGAAAAAAATTGATTTTTAAGGACAAATAAAGATATTGAAATTTTCCGTTCGTGAAGTATCTCTGTATTAATAAAATGAATAGTTCTGGAGAAATTATATTTAATTTTGACATGATCGGACATAACGAAGCTCGGATATAGTGAACGAAACATGTTAGTCCCCAGAAGTTTACTCTAACCGGAGTCGACTGTATTTTCTTGTTATTGTTATCATTGTTATTGTAGTCATTATTGTTATTGAAGTCATTATTGTTATTGTAGTCATTATTGATCTTGTAGTCATTATTGATCTTGTAGTCATTATTGATCTTGTAGTCATTATTGATCTTGTAGTCATTATTGTTCGTGTAGTCATTATTGTTCTTGTGGTCATTATTGTTCTTGTGGTCATTATTGTTCTTGTGGTCATTATTGTTATTGTGGTCATTATTGTTATTGTGGCCATTATTGTTATTGTGGCCATTATTGTTATTGTGGTCATTATTGTTATTGTGGCCATTATTGTTATTGTGGCCATTATTGTTATTGTGGCCATTATTGTTATTGTGGCCATTATTGTTATTGTGGTCATTATTGTTATTGTGGTCATTATTTGTTATTGTGGTCATTATTTGTTATTGTGGTCATTATTTGTTATTGTAGTCATTATTGTTATTGTCATTGTTAATGACAATAACAATGACAATATTGCTATTATTGTTTTGGTTATTATTGCCATTATTATATTGTTATTATTGTTATTGTGATTATTATAATTGTTATTATTATTGTCGTTATTATTAGTGTATTATTGTTTCTTGCGCAGGAGCCGGCGGCGGAGGCGGGGGCAAGGGTGGGCCCGGGCGCGGGGCAGTCGCTCCAGCCGACGCGCCAGTCCATCTACGCGCACCTGACGGCGGAACTGCAGGCGGCGCTGGGCGCGGAGGAGCACGTGCGGAGCGCGTTCGCGAGCGCGGCGCAGGGGCTGCGCGAGGCGCTGCGCGACGGGGGCGTGGCGGCGCGCCTGCGCGCGCTCGTCGACGGCGTGGTGGAGCGCGCCGAGGACGCGTGGGTGGCGGCGGACGACGCCGGGCGCACGCTCGCCGTCAAGCCGTGCGTCGACAGCGCGGAGGGCGACGCGCAGCAGGTGGGTGGACGCGTCACGGAGGGGGGGGGGCTTCATGTAAAGTACCCACTAAATTTTGAAGATAGATTTTCAAAATCGCGGTGCCTTGAGTTGAACCAGATTGACACGGGAATATCCATTTGGGAAGAAATCGTATGTATGGTTTAGGCGCTAGTGTTGTTCACGGACTGACGGAGAGACTGACGGAGAGACTGAGGGAGAGACTGAGGGAGAGACTGAGGGAGAGACTGAGGGAGAGACTGAGGGAGAGACTGAGGGAGAGACTGAGGGAGAGACTGAGGGAGAGACTGAGGGAGAGACTGAGGGAGAGACTGAGGGAGAGACTGAGGGAGAGACTGAGGGAGGGACTGAGGGAGGGACTGAGGGAGGGACTGAGGGAGGGACTGAGGGAGGGACTGAGGGAGGGACTGAGGGAGGGACTGAGGGAGGGACTGAGGGAGGGACTGAGGGAGGGACTGAGGGAGGGACTGAGGGAGGGACTGAGGGAGGGACTGAGGGAGGGACTGAGGGAGGGACTGAGGGAGGGACTGAGGGAGGGACTGAGGGAGGGACTGAGGGAGGGACTGAGGGAGGGACTTTCATTAAAGTATCTTTTTCTTTTTCCCATCGTCGAGAATCGGCACTATTTTTAGATGAAAATTATATACGTAACAATCTTCAAATAAAATATAATTTATGACCCATCTTGTAAGAAGTAATGGACGATCAAATTAGTGTACCCAGAACAAAACATTAATAGACTTCCATGGGTTTTAACAAATAAACTGTATTCTTGTATTTGATATTCGTTCTCAAATACGATTCAATACGTTACACATTATTCTATGAAATCGATGTAGATTAAAATAGTTCAAGTCTACATTTCAAATAGTTTCATTCATCCATCTTTTTCTCTCAATATAAATGTTACATCGCTGCATATTACCGTATCAGGTCCAGAATTTCTTCTTGAACATTTCAAGTTAATTCTTTTAATTAATACAAAATTTCAACGAAATTATTTTTCTAAAGAATGTTATGCTCCCTTCACGGTCAAAGATACAACTTTATGAAATAATACTAGCAACATTAAAGTTTCTTTAATGGATATCTAAGAAAGTTGTTTCTGAAAATATTGCCATCAAAACATGTGTAGGCGGAAGATTTGGTTTTAAAACTTTTGTATGCCGTTTTTATGTAATTTTTCCCCAGACACAATATTTGCGAGGCATCCCTGTTTTCGCGAACGGCCTGACAGCCGCTACTCTTCCTGTTGCTCCTTCCGATGGCGCAAGCGAACGGCCGCGCACGCACCGTCCGTCAAGCGTCCGTCAGCGCGCACCTCCGCGACGAGAAAATAGCTCAAGAGATCCCCCTCTGCCGCGCCCGTGCAAGCACTTCCGGTGCGCGGGGGCGGGGAAAGGCGGGGCGAGGGCGGTGGTGGAGAGGGGGCGGGCCGAGGGGGCGGGCGGGTGCTGGGCGTGGGCGTGGGTGAGGGCGAGGACGTGGAAGAGTGCGTGGGCGATGGTGTGGTGAGGGTGAAGGCGTAAGCGAGGGTGTGGGCGAGGGTGTGGGCGAGGGTGTGGGCGAGGGCGTGGGCGTGGGCGAAGACTGGGGGGCGAGGACAGGGGCGAAGGAGGTGCGAGGGCGGGGGCGCGTGCGTGAGCGGTGGCGTGGGCGGTGGCGTGGGCGGTGGCGAGGGCGGGGGCGTGGGCGAGGGCGAGGGCGGGGGCGAGGGTGGGGGTGGGGGCGAGGGCGAGGGCGGGGGCGAGGGTGGGGGCGAGGGTGGGGGCGTGGGCGAGGGCGTGGGCGAGGGCGGGGCGTGACGAGGCGAGGCGGGGGCCGGGCGTGGGCGAGGGCGGGGCGTGACGAGGCGAGGCGAGGCGGGGGCCGGGCGTGGGCGAGGCGGGTGGGCGGGGGGCAGGGCAGGGGCGGGGGCGGGCCCGGATCTGGAGCCAACGCGGCGAGGCGATGTCGCAGCAGAGGAGCGCCCCCTGCCGCTGCGCTGCTCTCGGGAGTGACGGCGAAACAGCCTTACGCAAGGCGGCGTTACGTAAACGCACGTGTTTGTTCTTTAGACTAGCTCGAATGCGCGGTGAGATAGTTCTGTAGACCGAGCTTTTGTGATTTACCAATCAAATATTGTAAATTAGAAATACATGTAAATTTGTTGAAATTCAAATAATTGTGATGATTGGATGTCAATTATTAAAATAAGTTTCACATTTATCTTAACAATTATATTATTTAATTGTTATAGTATATAGTGAAAAAGTGGTGACAATTATTTATAGTACATAATATAAATATATACTAAATTCTGACCTTGTTACAGCGACTGTATTGTCACTGTAACACGGTCATTTCAATAATACGGGTATTTCTAAAACGGTACAAATTAAGCCACTTTTTTTAAAAACGGTAAGAAAATGAAATGTGAACATTGACAGCCAATTTCTCGTTTGTCGGTATTCCTCAAAAAGTCTTTTTTGTATTTGAATGGAAACTTTTCTCGGCGTTTTCAGACTCCCAAATGGATTTAGAAAATCAAAACATGTGGAAACTGTCATTTTTTATTTCCTTAAAGATATTGTTTCATCAGTAGATCAAAATAAAGCACTTGATGAAACATTTTGTTTGTTGAAATGTTTCGAAAGCTTTTGTCGTCATTGACCACAACATTTTTCTCTCAATATTACCTTCGTATAGAATTTATGGTATTGACTTAATTTGGCTATCCTTTTACCTTAAACATTGATCATAAAAAGTACAAATACCTTACTGACGCAAAAAACAAACGTTATTGACTTCAAATCCTTTGTCAATTAAGCATGGTGTTCCGCAGGGTTTGATCTTAGGCCCTATTCTCTTTCTTTTTTACATTTATATGCCCTCGTCCTTTAGAAACGGAAGAAAAAAAAACATTTTTGCTGACGAAACGAATGATCTTTGCAGAAAAGGAGCAATCTATCGTACGATTTCAGAAGTATCAAATTAATAGTTGACGAAGGTGATGGGAGTGGAGCGCGCCTCCAACTTGCACAGCAGCTCCTCGTCGCGCGCCGCTCGTGTGAGCACCTCCATTTAAATTAAAGTGTTTCCAGCAGACGCGCCACTTGGAAGCGCTGCTGAGTGGCTCCGTGTGAAGGGGCCCTTTGAACTGTGTTTTGCTAGCGGGTCAATCCATTTTAAGTGGTCCAGAATTTAATAAATTGGTCGCTCGACCATCTCGAAAAAAATTCATATTTTGTACATAAATTTCCCTTATTTCCTTACTTACGAAAAAAAAAAGGCTTCATTTCCCCCATTGAGGATACTTTGTGCCAAGTAGTAATCACATTATTTTGAAGTTATTTTGAGCTAAAATCTACATTGATTTAAAATAATTAATTATACTTTATAATTAATATACATAAAATTGGCCTAATATATAATTTGCAATATTACGTATACTTTACTCTAAACAAACTTACAATTTGACATCTACGTCCGTAATTGAAAAATGGTTATCTTGATTTTTGAAATCTGAACCGCTTAAAACAAAAAGTATTTATAAAATACAACAAATAAATAAATTCAGCGTTTTGTTTATGTTTTTGCGTTTAAATTTGCCCATTCTATTTACTATTTCTGAAGGTTTCTGCAGGTCTGCGAACGCGAAAAATGGCGCACGGCGCGAAACAAAAATGGCCGCCATTTGTAAACCAGGTACAATAAAAAAAAGTTGAAGATGGTTTTGAACAGCCAAAACATAAATTTCCTTATGTACAAAATATGACTTTTTTTCAAGATGGTCGACCGACCAGTGCTGGACCACTTAAAATGGATTGACCCTAGCGGGTGGCGCTGACCCACGTCTGCGCTGCTGGTGGCGGGAAACCTCCATTTAAATTGACGTTTGCTGATCGGAAGCGCTGCTGAGTGGCTCCGTGTGAAGGGATCCGTTGCTCCGTGTGAAGCCGAATGTCGTTTGTGCCCGCAGGTGGTGAAGCGCGCGCTGGAGAAGGCGGAGGGGTGCGTGAAGGCCGTGGAGGAGGAGGGCGAGCTGCGCGTGCGCGAGGCGGCGCGCCTGCTCAACGAGATCGAGGCCGCGTCCAAGGACTTCGTCACTGCGCTCGAGGCCTGCGTCAAGGAGGAGGAAGCGAAGGAGGCCCAAGCTACCGACCCCGCCGCCCCCGACACCGCCGCCGCCCCCGACACCGCCGCCGCCCCCGACGCCGCCCCCGACCCCGCCACCGCCCCCGACGCCGCCCCCACCGCCGCCGCCCCCGCCGGTGTGGACACCGCGCTGTCCGGTCCAGAGGCGCCGGGCCAGTGCCCCAAGGACAACTGCGCCGCGGAGAAGGGGGCGGCGCCCGGCGACGCTGGCCAACCCAAGTGCAAAGGCTGTGCAAGTCCCGGATGCAAGTGCAAGAAGGCGCCGAACGACAAAACCGGAGAGAAGGATCCCACTCAGGGAGAGGAAAACTCAACGGAGGAGACGAAGGATACTCAACAGTCCAAGGAGTTTTCAGGAAGGAACGAGAACGAGCAGAAAGGAAAGAAAGGCAAGGAACGGAAGGAGAGTAAAGTGAAGGACGGAGGAAAGGACAAAGGAAAGCATAAAAAAGTTAAAGACGGCGAAGCCGGTAGATCAGGAGAACGGGCAGACAAGAAAAGCAGAGAGACCGAACCGAGCGAGAACCCGAAATCCGACTCGAGCGACGGGGAGCGGAAGGAGAAGAAAGGCAAAAAAGAGAGCAAGGGGAAGAAGGAGAAGAGCGGCGAGAGCGCGGAGGGCAAGAGAGGACGCCAGAAGCGCGACCTGCTGGGCTTCAACGAGGCGCCGGAGCAGGGCGACCCCGCCCCCGCCCCCGAGCCACGCCCCCAAGCCCCAGCCCCCGCCCCGGGGGGCGTGGTGGCGGAGGGCGCGACGGCGGAGGAGCGCCGGGTGACGGCGTGCATGGGGTCGGCGGCCCTGCAGCCGCTCCTGGAGCGGAAGACGCGCGCCTATCAGCGCCTGCAGGCCGTGTTGCAGCGCACCGCCGCCAGGGAGCAGGACGCGCCCGCCTGCGTGGACGAGCACGTGCTCAAGGCCGAGCTCAAGGTGGCGGCCATCCAGCAGCGCATGGCCAGCTGCGCCGACCGCAAGATGCGCGAGGAGCTCTGACGTACTCACTGGACAATGTGTCTCTTCAATGGACAATGTGATGTTGCAGGGGAAATTATTTTGTAGCGTAATGTTCTTGTAAGACTTCAAAGATTAAATCTTTTTCAGTATTTTGAGTTTTCGTATACTCTAGATCTCTTAACCCAGTGTTGTCAAGGTCGATGCCACGAGCGGGAGTCAGTGGCACAAGTGCCACGACGAAATCACCCCGCCACGCAGTTCATTACCCCTCCATCAGAGACAACGCCATCCCTATTGTGAAATGGGGGGGCTACTAATAGTTCCCTTTCCCGACGCTAGTAACGCAGAGAAGCTCATGGCGCGGCATGATGCTACAGCGCGTGCCACTGACATCAATAGAAGACCTTGTCACTGTCTTAACCCATTAACACCCAAATTAAATTTGTGCGCATTTCGCTCGCCCATTATTGTAACGTTCGTGCGCGCATAGCAGAGTCCCTAGATACAGAGAGTAGCGCAAACGCCGCCATTTAATATCCTCTCACTCGACAAGTTCCAAAAGTTCTCTGAGTTCCAAGCTCGTGCCGGGGGACAGTATCCCGATGAGCAAATGAGCCTTGGAAATCCCGCGATACTTCCTTTGCACTCTAGTTCTCGTTTCACTTTGCCTCGAAATTTTTGACTGCATATTATTAGTACTGTAATTGTTCGTTTTAGGACAATTACAGTTTAGGTTTACCTTGGAGGCGAAGTGAAATAGCAAATTTCCACTTTCCCTCTCGACACTAGCAGAAAATGGTTCAAAATAATGGCATTTATCTCTCAGTACCTATATTATTGCTACAAGCTTAACGGTTCCATTTACCCTCGCATTCGGCTGCTATCTAAATTGCTCAGAGTATAACAATTATGTTTGTGTTTATTTTTCTAATCTTTGTTATGTATGTTTACGAGTTTTGATGGAAAATATACTGTGATTCATTCATTCAATTGGCCAGGAGAGGTGTCTCAAAGCATCAGCTGATATCACTGCAGTACCTCGGACCGGGAGGTCCTAGGTTCAAGTCCCGACGGTGTCAGGATATTCGACACTAGCTAGATAGCTGGGTCGGATCCAGCCGCTATCTCTCGGAGAATTCTACGTAGTTTTCCGTGGTTTCTCAGGTCAACACCAGGAGAATGCTGGAGCAGTACCCTAACATGGGCCACAGACCGCGCGCGATCTTTCCTTCCTCTTCATTGTTCTATCCTCATCCCTTACACATGCACTGCACTACCACACATGCCGGGAGACCAGTCGGGGGCTTAGAACTTGTCCCGGCTGGGGCGGTGCCCCGCTGGTGGAAGATACGTGGTTGAGGAAACCCCGCTAGGCGACAGGTAGTTCGGCGCCGGACCTCATTATCCGGCGAGGGAAGATCACCATCGCCGCCAGAGGGGAAACATGCACTACACTTACGGGTCTAATGACCTTAGCAGTTTACTCGTCCGGAATCGGTAATCAATCAATCATTCATTCATTCAACTGTGGCCAAGTAGGAAAGTTAATACTTTTTGCGAAGAGTCCGTACTATTTTATCTTGAGATCTTTATGTATTCATTTTAATAGTATGGTAATTAAGCCGAGATCTAAAACAAAACGAATGATGCGGTCTTTGCTTGCAGTAAACAATAATGTAATGAGAGAAACTCGTAAGCATATGATTAATACGGTACTCTTCCTCATATCTGGAGAAGGTATCAATTAGCTCGCATGTGGCGTAAAAGTTGGAGAGGGAAGGGTTTCCGCAATTTTACACATACGTCTTCCAAAAGAAGTTTACAGTTCAGAAAAATAATGTGTATCAAGGAGTATGTTGCACAGTAGAACACTAATGAGAAGAACAAGAAATGAAACGTTACTTTTTTTTAGGTCATGACAGCTCCAGTTTACTTCATAGAGTGGAAACCTGGACGCTTAGAAATAAAGTTATAAATCAACAAAGAACCTAAAAATTGAAGTTTATGTCTGTTATATGTTACACCAGGGAAGACAAAATCCGAAACGAATAAGAAAGAGACGAAGTATGGATGAAGCAACAACCGAAAATGTGATCCACTAAAGTATAAATTGGGAGAGTATCTATGCCATTAGAAAGTATTCTTAATCAAGCAAATGAATTATAACCCACTACGCGAAATAAGTGTGGGAACACTAACGATGATAGATAAAAATAACACAACTCGACACGAATTGTAGCAGTTGTTTTGTAACGAATCTTTCTGAATCGTATTCAAACATTTACTGTTAAAAACATTTGACGTTTCATAACAGCACAATCGCCTTTTGAATCCACTTTTTTGTGACTTTGGCTTTCAAAACGAGGTCGCGTGCTGCCTCGCTATACATGTGATGACTTCCTATGAACATCCGCACATCAACGGTTATGAATAGCAACAAACATTACTGCAAAGTGCCCAAACACAATCCATTCGTTAAAAGTCAATTTGGCCTCTATTCAGTAACCTCAACTTCCTTCTATTCAGAAAAGCCTTTTATTCTCCACAACGTCGTAAATGACCGCTACAAACTTCAAAAGTCAGCGCTTAAGTCTCGGACAGAAGAAAGGAACGCAATGAATAAATATATAATGCTTGTATTTTGCCTAATGCTCAACTGAGGCTTGCGACAGATTGATGCCAAAACTGTAGTGCTACTAAATTACGTAATGAATTAGTAAATCACGTAGTAGTTCAATGGTAAGTGAAGTTATAAAAAAGGTCTTTTACTTATCTTTGTTGATCTCTGCTCGATATCAATTCTCAATCATTAAATAATTATTCAATATTCACAACAAAACAACTTATTTATTCATGTTCAATGGGCATACATTTCTCTCATTGCATTTCCCTCTGTTCCTCTTTCATCAACAACCCTTCAGTTAAACATTTTACACGACACCAGGACTACTGTACGTACACTCGGTGCAACAGTAAGTAAAATAATGTTATTGTGGGTGCGCAAGAAAAATTGCACTAGTCAAATGTTTACAGGAAAACTATTTTATTCTGAGCAAGGCAACGGTTTCATTTATTTCGTAACCACACAGTTTTAGTCTTCATGGCGGCTATATTTAAGAACGTTTTACTTGTAAATATCAATATTTTGTAGGTATGTTTCTTGATTTATTTCACTGCCATCTTAAAACATTTTTTCTACTGGTCCTTTGTTGTATTGTTTCTGGCATTTAATATGAACATACTGTAGAGTGTAAATTAAAACCACATATTCCAAAGGTAAAATATTTTTTTGAAACTTCATTATATTAATCCAAAAATTGCCCCACAGGCTTTGAGATGCACCCGGAAAATGTTTCTGACGATCTATTCCATAAATACAAAGATTTTGTGTTGATATCCAAAGTTTAGGCTCGATACACTTGCCGTTTAACAAGGTAAGGTTTCCGACCGAGTCCGAAAAGGGGCATTGAGCTCCCGGTCATCGCAAGACCAACGACTGTTTGGGGCAAGTAAGGTAAATATTTAACTTTAGAAAATAAGAATCATGGACGTCTATCCACCATGGAATTCTATTCACTGTAGCCGGTGAGAAAAAGTATAGTTAGTTCGGATTTGTTTTCCCGAAAAGCGAAATAAACCCGCAACACATCTATTCTTAACTAATGCATATCTTCGAAAAAATGATACAACTCGATTTAACCTAAATTGTTTTGTTCATTTTTTCACGGGGTAAGATTGTTCCATGTAGACTGATGTATTTCAAAGAAAGAAAAAAATGATTGTTTTCGTTTATGTATTTTTTCATACCCAAAAATGTTAAAACTTACAATTAGGTCATAGTATTTTGAATTTAAATTTATTGCAGCTTTCTTCGTACTCTTATATGTCTATACAATATGTCTATCTCTGTATTCTGTCCTCGTCAACGCAAGAAAAAAGGAATATGAATCGTAAGAGTTACCTTTGTCCAAGGAGATGTATTAACAATATGTACGGTGTAATAATGCCAAAAGTATAAAATAAAAATTGTATTATTATTGTAATATTACAGATAATGAGAAAGGATCATTTGCTTAAGAACACATCAAACGCAATTGCTGGGCACCGAATAAACGAATCAAATGTGGTAAACTTACTATTTATTGAACTCAAATCACTTGAGCATCGTTTTGCAACTAAGTTACAATAAAGCCTGATTTATTCCTATTTTGTGCAGAGTGTAGGAGGTCCATCAAGTTGGCCCACCCACCATTGTAGAATTAAGCCAATTAGTACCAGAATTTTGAACTATTTTATTACTAATTTATTACCGCAAAACCAATTATTTTACCTTTCATCTTCACCCCTCCCCACCAAAGAAGGATGGCGAGCGAGCTTGATGTCAAGCTGAACCACTCACTGAATAGCAGAATCAAACCAAACTAGTACCATAATTTTTACTTTCCCGTATACGTACGTGTACATGGAGTGATATACGTAGTATAGGGAAAGTTATGTAATGCTGCGCGAAAAAATGGCCAATTTTCGGCGGAAAAAATTCATTGCCGGGCCGTGATAACGAAAAAGGGGATAAAACCACTTGCTAAAATAAGAAAAAAATCCCCCAACACGTGGTGTAGCCAGAAACCCTGTTTTCTAGGTCCTTGATACAGAAAAAACAATTCACAGGAAAACGTCCGTCTGCCCGTCCGCCGATGAACACTGCTAGTGCCTAAACCATACGTACGATTTCTTCCAAAATGGATATTCCCCGGTCGATCTGGTTCTAGTCGAAGGTTTGAGATTTTGAAAAAGATTCTGTAAAATTTGGGGGAATTTTACATCAAGCCCCCCGGGATTTTCAAAATTTTCTCAAAAACGACTCCAAATTTTTTCTTTAAATTTCTTGTAAGAATAGAGTAAAATACACTTATTAAGGTGATATAGCCCCGATTTTCGCAGATAACCCTGAATTTTCAAAAATTGCAAAAGTTAAAAATTTTTTCGACGTCATTCTGAAACTACAAAATTGAAGAGATTTTTCTTTCAAATAATATTTGTTGTCCAAAGTGAGTTCTTTCATTAAGGTCATGTGCATTTTCTTGAAAATTTTAGTACTTTTCGCACAATATTGCGTGCAATAGGTGCAATTTTAAAAAATTACATAAGCAAGATTTTCTCAAAAACGGCTCCAAATTTTTTCTTTAAACTTTTGGTAGGGATAGTGCGTAATGTATTTTATGAGATGACGAAACGCCAAATTGCTCTATTCTTTTGTTTTTTTTTCTTCAAAAATCGGAAAAATGTATTTTTTTTACTTGTCTCTCACGTCGTTAATATTTACACTAGCGACGATTTTTTCACATTATTATATTTATGAGTACATGTGCTTTAAATAACGTCAAGTAAAGTTTCTCGAAAACACAACCGTTTTCTGTGAAAAGTAGCTCAAAATTTCGCATTTTCAGAAACGCTCAAACGCCATTTTCTCATATATGGCTGCAAATTTTTCCTTCAAACTTTTGTAACGGATAGTGCTAATTACACTCTTCAGTATAGCGTAAAGTTTATTTTAAGTTATTTTTTGTTTTTTCAAAAATTACATAATTGTAATTTTTTTGAAAGATCTCTCACATCTTTACTATGCACATTACCAGCAATTTCTAAAGATTATTATATTTGTGAGTGTAAGTGCTTTAAATAACTTCAAATAAAGTATTTTGAAAACTCAAACATTTCTGTGAAAATGAGCTTGAAATTTCCCATTTTTAGTAGCTCTAAAACGCAATTTTCTTTAAAACGGCACAAAATGTATAAAGAAAATTGCCATATAGGACTAGGTTTTTGTGTTCTTTAATATTCTAAAATTAATATTTCCGTTCTACCAATAGGAAACCGCAAAAATTAAGAAAATGACAAAAAAATGTACTTTTGGCGGTGATAGATGGAAGCTGGCAAGAGTATGTGGCAATTCCAAATAGCTAGCGGAGACCCAAAGAAATAGAAAACTAATACGGGAAAGTCTGTATCATTCCGTAGCACCTAGTTAACTATTTTATTACTAATTTATTACCACAAAACCAATTTTTTATCGCTCATCTTCACCTCCCAAATGACGAGTGGCGGGCTAACTTGCAATTGATTTACGATAATAAATTAGTAATAAAAGAGTTAAAAATCCTGGTACTAGTTTGTTTTGATTTTGCTATGGTGGACGGGCCAGCTTGATGGACCTGTGTGTAGGAATGTAGTAGATGTCAAGAACAAATGTTCCCGCTGGGGACGCCAAAGAAGGAGCGTGCGGGCGGAGGCGAAGATTAGTTTGGTTGGTAGATTAGATTCCGGGCACTTCAACTGCTCAGATCATTAGTCTCGTAAGAGTAGTGCATTTCATTAACTGCGTCACTTCGCTCGGCGAGCGAGGGAAAACTGACCAGGGATGCAGTCGGGCGATTCCCGCCGCGCCATCCAACCGCCTGCGCGCGGACAGCGGAGAATTCGGATGCAGTCGGACGATTCCCGCCGCGCCATCCAACCGCACGCGCGCACTTGCGGAGAAACCAGATGCAGTCCGGCGATTCCCACCACGCCAACCAACCGAACGCGCGCGGACGGCGCAGAATTCGGATGCAGTCGGGCGATTCCCGTCGCGCCAACCAACCACACGCGCGTGGGCGGCGGAGAATTCGGATGCAGTCGGGCGATTCCCGCCGCGCCATCCAACCGCCCGCGCGCGGACGGCGGAGAATTCGGATGCAGTTGGGCGATTCCCGTCGCGCCATCCAACAGCCCGCGCGCGGACGACGGAGAATTCGGATGCAGTCGGGCGATTCCCGCCGCGCCATCCAACCACCCACGCGCGGACGGCGGAGAATTTGGATGCAGTCGGGCGATTCCCACCGCGCCATCCAACAGCCCGCGCGCGGACGGCGGAGAATTCGGATGCAGTCGGGCGATTCCCATCGCGCCAACCAACCACACGCGCGTGGACGGCGGAGAATTCGGATGCCGCCGCGCGATCCAACCGCCCACGCGCGGACGGCGGAGAATTCGGATGCAGTCGGGCGATTCCCGTCGCGCCAACCAACCACACGCGCGTGGACGGCGGAGAATTCGGATGCAGTCGGGCGATTCCCGCCGCGCCAACCAACCGCACGCGCGCGGACGGCTGAGAATTCGGATGCAGTCGGGCGATTCCCGCCGCGCCATCCAACCACCCACGCGCGGACGGCGGAGAATTTGGATGCAGTCGGGCGATTCCCACCGCGCCATCCAACAGCCCGCGCGTGGACGGCGGAGAATTCGGATGCAGTCGGGCGATTCCCGCCGCGCCAACCAACCGCACGCGCGCGGACGGCTGAGAATTCGGATGCAGTCGGGCGATTCCCGCCGCGCCATCCAACCACCCACGCGCGGACGGCGGAGAATTTGGATGCAGTCGGGCGATTCCCACCGCGCCATCCAACAGCCCGCGCGCGGACGGCGGAGAATTCGGATGCAGTCGGGCGATTCCCATCGCGCCAACCAACCACACGCGCGTGGACGGCGGAGAATTCGGATGCCGCCGCGCGATCCAACCGCCCACGCGCGGACGGCGGAGAATTTGGATGCAGTCGGGCGATTCCCGTCGCGCCAACCAACCACACGCGCGTGGACGGCGGAGAATTCGGATGCAGTCGGGCGATTCCCGCCGCGCCAACCAACCGCACGCGCGCGGACGGCTGAGAATTCGGATGCAGTCGGGCGATTCCCGCCGCGCCATCCAACCACCCACGCGCGGACGGCGGAGAATTTGGATGCAGTCGGGCGATTCCCACCGCGCCATCCAACAGCCCGCGCGTGGACGGCGGAGAATTCGGATGCAGTCGGGCGATTCCCGTCGCGCCAACCAACCGCACGCGCGCGGACGGCTGAGAATTCGGATGCAGTCGGGCGATTCCCGCCGCGCCATCCAACCACACGCGCGTGGACGGCGGAGAATTCGGATGCAGTCGGGCGATTCCCGCCGCGCCAACCAACCACACGCGCGCGGACGGCTGAGAATCGAATGCAGGCGGTCCATTCCCGTGGCGTGCCATCGAACCATATGCGCGCGGACGGCGGAGAACCAGATGCAGTCGGGCGATACCCGCGGCGCGCCATCCAACCGCACGCGCGCACTTGCGGAGAAACCAGACGCGCGGCGGCGAAGGCGGGCGGCGCGGCGCGGCGCGGCGCAGCGCGGCGCGGACGGCTCGCCAAGCGGCGGTAATTATGACGCCGGGTATTGTGTGTACCCCCCGTGCCGCCAACGGCGTCTCCCCCTTTGTATGCGGTTTCCGGAAACAAAAACTGTAGGAAGTTGCCCATCAAGTCAGCGGTTAAGTACGCTAAAGCATTGTTTTCTTTATCCGGAGGAATGTAAAAATTAAAAGAGCAAAAATAACTAAGAGCACAAAAAAAGGGCTGAATGTAGGTGACTGGGTTCGTGTTCACCGAAGCTTTGTTTCATCCTCTTTCTTCGTCTGGCGTTTCTACTTCCCTCTTCTCCCTCAGCTGAGTTTCACCGCCGAAGATTGAAAACTTATTCGCCTCTACCGCTCTCGTCAAAGTCTGGCAGTTGATTGAATATCTTGGATACCTTTTGGGAACATACATCGACGTTTTTAATAACAAGCATGACTCAAATTTACAATTTCACTGTGGTTTTTGCGATTCATAAAAACTGGAGGGGGCTGGCGCAATTCTGGCTTCAGATTCGGGTTCAGTGTGTCGACATACATAGAGAAACATATGTCACGTCTTAAGGTCTGACATTTTTTGTCTGACGATATAATTATTCTAGACTATTGTACTCGTGAAATTAAAACTAATGGTGTTTAACTATACATACAAAATGCCCCAATCAGGGCGGTGTATCTCAAAAAGGTTATCGCTTTTCCTACCCGATTTTTCTTACCTCTTCACCCTACTGGCCAATCATAAACTGCATCTCATCTATCTTAGAAGGCGCTATACATCGATCGCTATGTCGATGTCCAAAAAACCGCGTACTGTAACACAGCTTCTTTGATTTTATCATAGCTATCAGATATTTTCAACATTTTACGCATTTTGGAACTCTGGTGGATGTAATTTCATTCGTGGAACAGTCCTTTTAAGTACCGCTCGTGCTTTGGAAATTCTCGGTTAAATCCCCTCCTCGGTTCGCGAGTCGGGGATTTATCGACAATTTCCAAAGCACTCGTGGTATTACCTACAAAAATATAATTATAATTATTTTAAATCAATTTGGTAAGGTCAGTAGCGAATCTCGTGGTTACCAACATCCAGTAGAGTATACAATAAAGGAAGAAAGACCAACAATAAACAACACACTCTTCCACATATCACAGAAAGCGGGCGCTGTAACCGCCGCTGCGTTATGGTTGGAAGGGAGCTTCTGGAAAAACATTTAATGACGCCAGCAGCAGTAGCCAGCGCCGCAGTGCCAGCCGTAAACGTCACTCAGCGGCGTGGCGCGGCCAGGGGTGGAGCGGGGTGGGGTGGGGGTGGGGGGTGCGTTGCGTGTGAGCGGGGGCGGTTCCGCGTCGCTGCGTGCGCCCAGTGTAAAACGAGGCCTAAACAGCCGCCCCCGCCGCGGCGGCGGCGGCAGGGGGGGGCGGCGCGGGAGGGCGGATGTGGCCAGCCGCGCGCCCGCAAGGGGGTGTCCGACAATGGCGACAATAATTATCCTCGCCAGCCACGCAGCCCAACAATGGCGGCGCGCGGCACCTGCGCTCTCTTTTGTTCGCGGATCGCTGACAAATGCCTGGCGCAGCGCGGGTGCGCCCGGTCGCGACCACCGCCCCCGCCGCCGCCGCCGCCGCCGCCGCCGCCGCCGCCGCCGCCGCGCCGCCGCCGCCGCCCTGCCCTCACTCGTGCGAAACGAAAACCTCTTTCGTTTGCGGATCGTAACGGTTGCAGCAGCGGAGCCTTAGGCCTCATTCACAATGCAAACTTAAACGTAACGTAATGCTGTGAACTTAGCCTTAAAATTTACACGTAAAAACAAGCGATCACCATGACGAACGTAAGCCGGAACGTTTCGGTAAGTTTCGCCTGAACCAATCAGAATTCGATGTATTGAAACTTGATCGATTCGTTTCTAGCATGGTAAAAAGATCTTTCCACCAAGGTTTCTAGCCTTTTCTTCGACATTCCTATAAATTTTCTTTATACTATATATGCGAGTAGCTGTTGTAGTAGTGCTCACATTTCCTTCATCTTATAAACAAGGATTCTCTTGTGCCAATTTCACGAGAAATTCGTTGAACATTATTAGTTTATTCGCCATGTCAGGTTAAAGTCACAACAAAATTGTCCAAATTCTTACACTGAATTCACTACACGCATCAAAACCGTTTGCAAACAAGTTCTCTACGTTACAATAACAGTGACATAACCACAAACTACCTGAACACAATCTGATATCGAACTTCCATTCTGCTCACTGATTGGTCTTCGGTAGAATTCCGACGTAAACTCAACGTAAAAGCTTGGAGCTTTTTAACTCTTAAGTTTACAGACTTACGTCTATGGTTACGTCAAGGCATTGTGAATGGTCTCGCTTAGTAACTTATTTCTAGATTTGGCGGCTACGTTACGTTTACGTTTAAGTTTGCATTGCGAATGAGACCTTAACGGGGCCTGCAATGAAGGTTGTGAATGGCGTGCGCTTGAACCATCGCAGTATTGACAGCTAGTTGAAAGGGAGAAAATAATCGAAGATCCCAGAGATAAGTGAGAGATATCATCAGTGAAGGAAAAAAACAAACATTTTTATTAAAGTTCCACTAAAATATTCACCCCTTGAATTTGCCTCTGCTTAATCACTAAAACATTTCCAAACCAATCACTATCAAATATTGTACGCAATTTATGCAGATGGTTGATAACTATTGATATCTCTAAAAATGTTTTACTCTCGAGCTAGAATTATCGGAAATGATTTCTTCCCTCTATTGGCATTATTCAGCTGCCGGTGATGTACGCCAAGGAATCTAGCAGTATGCTACATTTACATTCTCATTCTGTTAAGAAAAACACCATTTTTGGAACACTATTGATATTTTTTTAACACAGTAATATATGGATGACGTCGTGCAATTAGTTGCTGTGTCATAGTTGGAGACGCACATGTAGCTCAAGAGATAGATTTATTTGAACTGCGATTGGGTATGACAAAGTTGCATTTAATTACGATTCAAAAAGTTAACAAAATCAATACAATCCTTAAAAATGCTGCAAAAATACAACAAAACTTGGAATGTTATAATAAATATTAAAACAATACTTTTGTGAACAGTATAATAAATAAAAGAGAAAGATAAGAAAATGCGACGATAAGACTAGTGACTTATGCAATCTATACAATCCGGAGTGACTGGCACAAGTTTGGTTCGTGTTCCGAGTGATTTGTTATGCCATTGCATACCGTGGTTATAATATATAACAAAATGCATTTTAATTAGATTATATGCATTAAGTTATTAATTTACATATAAAACACCTCATACTATTATAGATATCAAATTAAAAGTAGTCTACGGCAAGCGCTGCTTGCCTCACTCGACGGTTTCACCGAGAAACGACGCTACGCCCAGTCTCGTTGGCAGACTCACGCGTGATGCGGCAGACGGTTTGAATTTCGCGGCCGGAAGTAACATTTAAACTCAATATTTTCAAAGACAATTTTTTTTTTCGGAAAATATGGATCTAGCATTCTTCATGAATGTCAAATGTCTTAAAACATTGTATTTGTGACTTTTCTTGTATCAGTTAAGTGCCGAGTTATTGTGAATGCCAGTAAAACCAAAGCCCCTTAACGGGGCAACTTATCGGAAGTACCATTGACACCTTAAACCAGAGCTTTGCAACTGGCGGCCTGGATCTTTTCGTGCGGCCCGCGACTTCTTAGAAACATTTTATTATACCAAACAATTACAATACAATTGCACAATTCACCTTATTTTTATTTAATGATATATTAATTGGTTCGTTGGATGTACATTAATCATTTAGTATATTGAGTAAAAGGCATATCTAATATATATATATATATATATATATATATATATATATATATATAGTGTGTGTGTGTGTATTTATTTCAGTATAATCTCAGTAAGGGTAAAAACACATCTTAAATTGCGGTGCGGCCCGCGGCATAACTAGGATATATGTGTTCCATACGCCCTTCGAAGTTGGACAGCCCTGCCTTAAACAGTGACAGTGAAAGGGATCGTGTGAACACCCAGCTAGGTATTAACAGGCAAGTCCATCTATAAACACAACTGCCAACAGCAGCGCCTATATCAACTGCAAATTCATCAGTTGTAACCTCAACTCTAACTGGCGCAACAAGGACGAACTCAGCCGCTCTCGTCGCAGCTAATGTTGGTACTTCAGCAGCCTCATGGCTAGCCTCCTGTACTGGAGTGAATGAAACAGACACTACGTTGAATATAACAATATTTACATTTATTTACAAGAATTCAACAATTAAAGAATTTTACAAATACATAATACACAATATTTAAACCTCGGCAACCTTTTTCTTCCCCTAAAGGGGCCCATAGACGCCCAATATTATTGCGCAATATTTGGGTTTGTGCAATATAGTTGATCGTGTGTAGACGAAATTGAAAGGTTGTGCGAAATTCAAATTCTTGAAAATATATTGTGCAAACGGGAAAAGGTTGTGCCGTCTGTTGGCAATATTGCGCAATATCCCGTCAGTCAGTATCAACATGTGTTCGAGTACGCATCGCATGAGGAGTAACCAAAGCAACGGGTTCATTGAATAATTCTCCATTTATCTGTAAAAAGTTGCGAAAGTTATCTCGTTCAATTAGTCTCAGTTCATTCAGTAATTTTTCGTGGGTGTACTTCCCCCTCTCAATAAACCATTGTTTGGCCCATTTTCTACTTTTTCGCGAGTTTTTCTTTTTCGCGCTGGCGGCCACAGCCAGGTCACAGCAATCATCACACAACACAATTCAGTATCACTCAACATGGCTTCACTTTCATGAAATTTCTGGTTGGGACTGATTCTACAATACGAGTGCAAACGAGTTTGTATATTGCCATGTGGTTGTACGTCTGTGTTTGCGATTGCGCAATATATGGCATAACCATCAATATCGCCTTCATACGATACAATTATTTGCACAAAGCAAAATATTGTACAATAACATTGCACGTCTAGGGCCACCGTCCAAAATATTGTGCAACCCACATTGCGCAATAATATTGAGCGTATATGGGCCCTTTTAGCCGCGAAAATCCCGCGACCGTCCCTAGGCCCAACAGCCCAGTGCCACTGCTCGAAAGCAGGTACAACGCATGATGCGATGCAATCGGACGTTAAGTCCTCGGTATACACATTCCTACATGGCCTGGCGCCAAAACCGGTCTCCGCCCCGGAAACCATGTGCTGGAGTGCACTGGAGATCCCACCCGGTCTGTCGGCTAACAACAATCTCGACGAATCTATCTGAATCTCCGCGAGCGCAGAAAGCGCCCGCCTTATATACACCCCCGTCTCCCCTACCCGGCGTCATACTGTCGGCGTCCCCAGGCTCGATGGCTAGCCAATTTCAGGGTTCTTGCATAATCGTCCCAAACTCGCCACTAACCTCTCTCAACACTTTGTTTGCGTGAGATATTTCCTGTCGGTCGCCCCTTTATTTTTAGCTCAGGTGCGCCCTTTCGCTACAGCTTCGGCTCAGATATACCGCTCACTTGGAAACATTGCCACGACGCCACACTCCGCTGATACCTCAATCAGGCCAACAATGACCGCACAAGGAAACCAACAAAGTGGCGTATGTACTTCCGTTGCTGGTACCTCTCAAAATCCACAAGTAAGTGACCTTAACACCGACAGCAGATCGGTCATTAAGATGCCCAAAACCTCTGATGAAGAGCGCAGTGAAACCTTTTATAATATTCCAGTCGCGTCTAGGTATAAATTGTTAAAAAAATTATGAGTGATCCTATGTAGCACAGCCTATTAAACCAATCCATGTAAAAATCCCTTCCATTAGTTCATGAAGTAGATTATTACAATCAGCTTATTAGCTAACAGGCTTAGAAAATATATATGAAAAACAGACTTTACAACTAAACTAATAAAACAATGCAGTCAAAATAATGCTTACTTCTATTTAAGACTATCGCAATTTCAGAAAAAAAATTGTAGTCAAGGGGGCATTAACGGTGATTCAATAAAGAAGGTCATTTAATAGGACGACAAATAAGAGAACTAATGAAGGATGATAATTTGGAAGAACGGTCGAAAGGTTTGGAAAGGATTTCTTTGGATTTGGCACGTGTGTTTCTTCAAGTACGTTTTTCATGAAAATCTTTTCAAGCGAAAAGGTTTTGCAAATAATCATTTTCATGCACGGAGGAATCACACACGTTTTTTGGGCGACTGCAGTTGCTAAAAGCAATATAAAGATGTATCTTACGACACATTTGCTTCAATTTGACTTTGATTTCTTCTCGAAAAAATTTAAGGATTCAATTTACGAACCTCAAATGCTTCTTTGAGAATATTTTGAGGATGACAAAAATGTATGAATGACAGTCGGGTTTCAGTTAGTAGGCATATAACTCCTGGGAGTTTGAAAAGCAAGACAAAGAGGAAAAATACTAAAAATATTCTTTAACATTATTAGGATATGAACTATTAGGATATGAACATAATTAGGATGGAACTATACACAAGTATCTGAGAAACCGAACACGAAAGGAGACACGGCTTAAGTTTTATAAGACGATTGCAGTCCTCACACTCATGTATGCCAGCGAAACATGGGTGAACACGAAAAAGATCAAAAATAAAATACAAACGGCGGAAATGAAATTTCTGCGAAACACACTAGGGTGCTAGCTACTCGACAAGAAACGGAACTCTGAGATAAGAGATATTTTAAAAGTCAAAGAACTGAACGAGAATATTCTCGAAAACAAGTTAAAATGGTACAATCATGTATCAAGAATGCCAATGAACTGACTTGCATTCATAGCTATGAACTAAAAAACAGAAGGAAGAAGGGACATTGGTAGACCGACAAGAAAAATGGGTGCCGGAACAGGTCACATGACCTAAACCCTGTTGGGAAGAAGAAGATTAGGATATATTGAGAATTTATAATTTTTTATAGTTATAAGATAACAATAAAATGTTTATCTCACTGACGCAGAAAAACCTTTAATGATTTAGAAAAAGTGTTTCTTATTTTCGAACTCAGTACAAAGAATTATGTATATAATTATCACTTCAAAAAAAAAAGTTGTAGCAGAAACAAGTTTCATTTTGAAGAGTGCTGTTAGGAGTAAAAGCGGTTGTTTCGTAATCTCCTCCACATATTTGTGTTGAGGTTCCTAGTAAATCCTAATATCTCATTTGTCATACTGCATGCGTGCCTAAAAACCAGGCAATTCCATTTTCTTTAAAAATTTCTAACAAGGCATAAAGACTGATGTAACAGCGCTCATTGGGGATTTAAATAACACTGATTATAGCAAGTACCATTTTATTCCCGCTTTACAAATGCAACACTGTATACCAACGATTCGCTTAGAATATTAGACAAAGCAGATAATAAGCACGTGCACAAGTACTCTCGCAAAACATCAAGGGATCCTCAGTGCATGAAGTTACAAGCGGAAAGAATGACTTATACTCCTGCGAAAAAGTTGCGAGCCGAGCGAAAAAATTGCCGAGCAATTGTGGTAATAACGAAGACGTTAGAGAAACGTTACACTTAGCGGCGCCAGGGAGCAGCACGCTCCCTTTGTACACACAGATAAAAGCGATTGGGCTAAGCGCTCGACAATAGACGAATGCCCTTGGCGAAAAGCGCGGGGGCGGGGGCGGCGGCGGCGACGCTGGTGGCGCTGCGGCGGCGGAAGTGCGCACCAGCGCCCGCGGCTCCTCCGCCGCCACGCGAGCGCTTTCGGCCCGTCCACGCCGACTCCACACTCCTCCACGCAGAGGCGACGTCTGCTGTTACGAAACGCTTCTTTGCGGCACAGGTTGCCCTCTCGTGGGGCGGCCTATTGCTGCGGCAATCACCTCGCAATTTTATTATTTATTTATAATATTATTTACCGGGGGAGATGGCTCAGTGCATTAACCTGATGTCACTACAGTCCCTATGACCGGGAGGTCCTAGGTTCGAGTCTCGATGGCGGCAGGATTTTCGACACTAGCTTGTGAGCTAGGTCGAATTCAGTCGCTGTCTGGAAGAGAACTATAGCAGCCGGCTGCTCTGATCGGTAATTTTCCGTGGTTTCTCCGATCAACACCAGGCGAATGCCGGAGCAGTCCCCTAACAAACGGGACACGGATCGCGCGCGATCACTCCTTCCTCTTCCTTGTCCTATCCTCTCCTCTTACACACATACTTACACCAACATGCACTACATTACTACACATGCCGGGAGACCGGTCGGGAGTTTAGAGCTTGTCCCAGCTGGGGCGGTGCCCCGCTGGTGGGAAGGAAGAGGAAGGAAAGATCGCGCGCGGTCCGTGGCCCGTTTGTTAGGGGACTGCTCCGGCATTCGCCTGGTGTTGATCGGAGAAACCACGGAAAACAACCGATCCGAGCAGCCGTTCGCTACGAAGCACAATTCTCCTCCAGACAGCGACTGATTTCGACCTAGCTGACAAGCCGAAAATCCTGCCGCCGTCGGGACTCGAACCTAGGACCTCCCGGTCAGCATAAGTAAGGGTAGGACGAATAACTGTGGTTTTGTATATTAATTTTCTGAAATGGAAGAAAAGCGCGACAATTGTTGAGCTGCGCCAGTCGGCGCGTGCGCTGGCATGTGACGTGCGGCGGTAACGCATTTCTAAGTGCAGCTCTCGTGTCTTTCTGCATCCGAATGGCATGTTCTCAAGATACAATGTCGCGCCGCTGCGGGGCTTTTTCAACCTAAATTGCCTCCTTGTTTCAAATTGTACACTGTGTTTACACAACTTTCTCCGCCGACAGAATGGATGACAGACGTCCTTTATTTTTCGTAACAATATCTCATCAAAATTAAATTAAAGGAAAGTCGTCAGTATGACAATGACGAGGTCTTTCCGGCCCGCGCGGCCGCGGCGGCGCCGGGCCAATTTGAGCACGCGGCAGGGTTGCCAGATTGGGGAATTTCGTCCCCAAATTGGGGAATTTTTTTCGGTGTGGGGAAAACAAATGGGGAACATAAAAGGACGGGGAAACATTTGGGGATTTTTTGGGGAAATTATTTCCGTCCAGAGTCGAGACAGAAATATTATTCTCTCAACTTAATAAACTATGAATAAATCAAAAACAGACACTATTCTCTCTCATTTTAATGCATCAAAAAGAGAAAAATAAACGACAGCATCTAGAGATATTGTATAGAGAGACAATAAACGATAGGCTTAGGGGGAGAAAGGCGAAGATAGTATAGGGTTTTGAGCATAAAGCACAATATATATCCCTCCTGTGTATTTTCAAGCAGCTCAAAGAACGATGATTGGTTGATTTGAATTATTTGAATTTAAGGGGCAGCCGATGGAACCGCCAGAGACAATTCATGCCTTTCCATAATTTGGAGAATATTTTTCCGTTTCTAACTTGGGGACTTTTGTTTCTCTGGAGTGGTTATTCGGGGAAATTCCGCAGTAGAGGTGGGGAAAGAGCTCGCCGCACAGGTGTGGCAACCCTGGCACGGGGCGGGGTGAGGGGTGAGGGGTGGGGCTATGGTTGCGGCCGCGTGCCGGCGGGGCCTCGCGATCGAGAGATCCAGAGCGCGTGGCTGCTCTGCCACAGGTTGCCTTCGAGGGGCGGACGAAGTGAATTGGAGATCTTTACGACACCGTGATATTCGTATGATTTGTACTATTTATGGGTTGATTTCCTTGATGTTTCTTGGCTTGGCATCAGCTTCAAGTTATTTTCATTTAAAAAAATCAAGTATAAATAAAATTATTATTATTATTATTATTATTGTTATTAATAATACTTGAATTTTCGTAAACATTTCCACTTGTTAATTATACTGTGATTTTTCTATCTTTGCCCTTCAAGGCCCGTCTTCACGATGGAATATGTCACGGTATTTCGCGTCTTTTTCAGACTTGCAGCAAGATATCACATGATCGCGACCGTATCAAGCAGTGCTTGCGATCATGCGACTTCTAGCGGTACTACGGAGGAAGACGCAAAATGCCGTGTGATATTCCAGCGTGGTCATAGGGACTTGAGGAGCAGACTCAGAATAGTCGCAGTATATTCTTTTGTTAAAATATTCTTAGAATGTTTATTTTATGCCTGGACGTTGATCATGTAGAAATAAAGGTCAGAAACATTTTGTTCTCGTGCTGCACTGAATTCTTCTCCTTCTTCCCCGTCTTCTCCTTCTCCTTAACCCCCTTCTTCTTCTTCGATTTCTTAAAAATCGAAATGTCGGTGCATGGACATTAGTGATTAGTATTCGAAAATGCATTGTTTTGTGTCATTTCGCACATTATAAATGAATATGAAAAAGAGACGGAATATCCTTCGCTTAACAATGTCTAAATGTCTATATTGAGCATTGGTTGAGTAGAGAGAGAAATTAAGGGACAATGTTTTAAACATCATTTGAGGTTTTTGGGCGAATAGGCCGTGGTTCACTTTGCGCTGATGTGTCAAACGTTTCGTCCACGACTGCGGTGGACCTCCTCAGTGGCGGCGGGGGTCTCGCGATGTATTATACGCACACGTTTTCTTGAGCCCCTTCGCCAACATAACCCTTTGCCTACATCAATTGAATTAAGAATAAATTATAGCAATGAACATTGTAGGGAAAATCTGATAACAAGAAATGTTCGCTCCCGCGAAACTATTTTGCATCGAAAAATAAACTGCAAATTTGATATAAAATTCCTTTTGTCAAAATAACCAACCTTCTCACTTCTCCTGCGACTAGCGAAGTAAGGGCTCAGAAAAACGTGCGCGGATAATATCAGGGACGGTGGCTAACTCGTTGATAAAACTATGAAAGGGGAAGTGTGTTAGTAATAACGAATCTTCTTTATTACACTCTCTCGTACTACTTACGTACAAGAAGTAAGTATTGTCATGTACATTTGGATTGTTCAGTACAGTATTGTACATTTTTAATTACTTTATTGTTTTATATTTTTCATTCAATTAGTTCTCCAAAAGTGTTTTTATTTTGTTTTTATTTATTCACATTCCCGTAAATTGCAACTATTAATTTGTTGTTTTGTTTTGATTGTGTATATGGGTCATTCCATATTAAATCAACACAGTTTTTTACCTCACCATTTTAGATTCAGATGAAATTTGACACATAAATAGTATGAATGAAGAATAAGAAAACCACAAATTTTGAGTAAGATATTTCCACCCGTTTGTGAAATATAGCCATGTAAAATTTTACAAAATTAGGTTCCCGGAAATTTTTAAATTGATGTAGAACTTCTCCAAATTAAGATAGGGAGCTGGAACAAGTGTCATTTTACAGCTTTCTTTATGGGCTTTTATATGATATACAACTCAATGGGGGTTGCGATCAAAACGTTTTTCAAATTTGAATTTAAATTTTTGATTTTGAGTTTTTTCAAAATGCTCATCTTCAAAAAATTGAAAAAAAATCTAAAATAATCCTTATATGTTTCCAAACAGATGGTGCAAGTTTAAAAATGGGACTGCAATGGGTTCATAAGGTAATCTTTACTTAAAATGCACAATATTTACTTACTGTAGATTTTACTGATTTAAAATGCATTTTATTTCACATTATACGACCTAATATATACAAATTATTAATTTAGTGTTTTTTGTTGGTGAGTGTGTTGTGTTTCGGTCCGGGTTTTGTTTCTAATCAAATTTCTCGCTTGAGCAATTAATTCAGATTGGAATTTGTATTAATGTAATCATTTGAACTTATCAGGGCTTATTTAAAGTACGTGTATTAATCATCAAATTGGTAAGTGATATCTTCCCCATCGCTTAAAGCTACAGTTTAAGGAACTGCTCCCCGACGGGCACCCGCACTTCTCTCTCGGCCCCTGAGAAACGGAAACGTACACTTAGATGTTGCCTGCGGAGCGTCGTGGTTCGCAGCAGATAAGAGAACTCTAAACACGCACTTGCAAGGCCCATTTACAACGCTGAATATGCAGAGCAGCTTCTTGGAAGTAAAGCAGAAAAGCGGTAGAGTTCGCTTCGTGATGCTCTGCGGAACGGGTGGGGAGGGGAGGGGGAGGGGAGGGGAGGGGAGGCGTCGGCTTGCGTAAGTGGTAGAGGTGAGAGTGACACTTTGGGGGAAGGGGTGATGCGAGAGGATGGAGAGAGGTGCAAAGACAGAAGCGGAGTGTAAAGAGGCAGAAACTGGAGAAAGAGAAGGGTAGTGGAAGGTGAGGCGAGAGTGCAGGTTGATGAATAATCAACGACACAGATGTAAGGAATTAAGGAGGCGACTACAGAGGATGCACTCTGAACGGTTCATCAAGCAAATTACGAACTATGAATTCTCGCAATACTTCTTGAAACAGGGATGTGAACTGAAGGCCTGTAAAGGCCTTATTGGAAGAGGATGATCAAGTTGAAGGAAGTCGAGACGGCGAATGTGTCCAGTCAGAGGGATGGGCAAGGAGGCTACAGAGAAACTATTTAAAAATAAATGGGTTAGAAACGAGAACAGCGCGAGTGGACGGACTGTCGCTAGGGGCGAGGTGTGGAGGAGTGGTGGTAGAAGTCTGCCAAGGCCTTAGGCGTGGATGAGGCGCTGGATACCGGGTGATGGTGCACTGAGCAGCGGCTTGGATGTCGCTGAAGACAGAAATGTTCTTCCATTATCAATAAAAATCACATTTCTCTGAGTACGAATAAAAATTGTATTTCAGATATGGTTTCAATTAGTCATTGAAGTACGTCTCTACAGTAAATGATCTGAGCTTTCACTAAGTATTAGATTTTTATGGATACAGAGACGTATTAGAGAAAAACCTTGTGTGATACCTCGTTATCACAATTATTCCATTACTCTTCGTGCGTTCTAATTCAATGAAAGTGCTCATTTGTTCTTAAGGTGCTTGACTCCCCGTTCTAAAGTTAACGCGCCAGTGCCTGCATTTGTATGCAGGACTAATTGCTCACTGGTAGTGTTCAGAGTGAAGAAATAGCGAAAACAATACCATCATTGCTTTACTCTCACCTGCACAGCTCTGGCTCTCACGCAGGCTTGACATTAAATAATTGCAAAGAAGGAAACACACTAAGAGCAGTGTCAAGGAGTGACATACACATTTAACACTTCTCAACATCAAGCAATCTGACTCCATCTTCATTCGGATATTACAAATGAAATGTGTGTATGCATTTGGCATTTTGGGTTGATTATCCGACTTTTACAGTCTACCTAACGGGGTCCCCCAAGCCTGGGCCTAGTTTAATTTCCACGCTTGGCAGGTAAGATACAGGTCTGGTGAACTTGACATATTACCTTCACCGCAGCTAGCTAATTCTGCTTGCCTGAACATTTCTTCGTCACACACCTACTGAAACGATTTTAAGGGATTGATACAACTCAATTTTCGCTTCTACTGGGAATCGAATCCGGGACCACAGCAAGGGAAGCTCTGACAATGAGACATCTTCGAAGCCATATTACAAATAAAATACTTTCTTTAATTTTCTTTCAGGCTTATTAGATCCTATACTGAGTCTTCTGCAGCGGCGTACACCGAAGTGATGAGGAGGAAAGCGCGGGTGTCCAGCGCCAACAGTGTCCAAATCCGGAATGGGAACGTTGGTGGAAAAGCAACGGGAATGGAAGATACCGCGCTGTCCGTGGTGTGTTGCGCGGGGTAATACTTCGACGTTCGCTGCGAGGTCGTCAGGGAAATCGCGGAAACCCCCGATCAGAGCAGTCGATCTGCGAATTCGTATAACGGCACACGTCACAAATTTACTAGTGTTTATCATAGGTAATACCACGAGTGCTTTGGAAATTGTCGATAAATCCCCGACTCGCGAAAGGAGAAGGGGATTTATCTCAGAATTTCCAAAGCACGAATGGTATTTAATAGGACTATTCCACAAATGAAATTACGTTCACCAGACTTCCAAAATGCGCCAAATATTGAAAATAACCGAAAGCTATGTTAAAAATCAAACAGGTTATGTTACAGTACATACGCGGTTTATTGGACATCGACATAGCGATCGATGTATACCACCTCATAAGATAAATGAGACACAGTTTATGATTGCCAGTAGGGATACACCACCCTGATTGTGGCTTTTTGTATGTATAGTTAAGCACAATTGGTTTTAATTTCACGAGTGGAATAGTCAGCGTTAACATTAGGAAATTGCCTGTGATAGAACCTGCGACCGTCCACTCATCGGCTCGACACTCGCCCCTGCAGACACTTGGCTCGTTTAATTCAACCTTTCGAAAAAGTAAGGTTTGCATTTTTTTGCTAAAACTTAAAAACAGAGAATAACTTTTGTTTGCTTGAAACATCTTGCTTGAAACGTTGAGAATAAAGAAAAACCTATACATAAAAAAAGACTAATTGGCGTGTCTTAAGAATGTTGTGTGCCGAGTTTTACTTAAAGCAAGACACATTACTTTACAAGAAATGTTCTCACGCTCTTACATTTAAATATCAAAAAAACAAGATCAACATTTAAATGACACAAATTTATGAAAATATTGACGTGCAAATTTAATACAAAGAAAGTATACTTTATATTGTCATCTGAGGCCCATCACATGAGGCAACAAAATGTATACACAACCAAGATAATGATTTTTTTTACAAAACAAAAGGCAAGTAGATGTTCTCACCTTCTTGTATAAAGATATTAAAAAAAACATGATCAACATTTAAATGACACAAATTTCTGAAAACATCGACGAGCAAACTTACTACAAAGAAGGTAGTCTTTGAGACTCACCACACGAAGCAACAAAATGTGTTCGTAACCAAGTTAATGATTTTTTTTACGTCCGCGAGACTCACAATGCAAGTGTCTGGAGGCACGCGCCCGCCGCAGATGCGCCGGAAAGGAACTCTAAGTGAGCGATGGCGCTGCCTCTCTCCTTAGCGCGAGCCCCCGCTTGAGCCATTGTCATTGCTCTCATTACCACGAGGGCCACCCTGTGCTTCACCGGCCACCCGAAGAAGACCCCCCCCCCTTCCCCCTCGGAACGCGATAACGTCACAATAAAAAAACGCAAGCGGACAGCCGTCAGCGCCGTTAACGAGACGGAGAAACGCCGAGAGAGGTTCATATCCTCGGTGTAATGAAATCAATTACGGCCCCGATAATTCGGGTGCCTGCCTGGGCGGCCAGCCACACAAAAACCGTCGCCCGCGAAGTAATGAGGCCCCCGCGCGCGCCTGCTTGTGGAAAAAGCTCGCTCGGTGCCCTCTCTGTGCCTAGCACATGTCATGATCAAAGATAATTTCCTAAGTGCCACTAAGGGCGCCTTGTTGTTCCTTTGTATGCTTTTTTTGTAATTCTTTATTTCGTATTTTTATTTTATTCAGAGAGAATAATTTTTTATTCTAATAAAAGTTAAAGATTTTTAGTTAACGATTTTTCTTATTCATGAAAATAATGCAGAGTTCACTACACTGAAACAATAGCGAGTATTTTTGTGACTTGTGCGGTTTCTCAGCAGAAAAAATGTATTTTATAATATATCGCTCTTACAGTTATAAAATTATATATTATGTGTAAATTATGAGCAGGTATTTATATTTTTTTAAATATTCAGCTTTTCAGTAAACTTTCATAAACAGTTCAAAGGTAGAACCTTTTTTTAAAACAAATTTCGCCCTGAAGTAATGAGGTCCCGCGCTCTGTGCCTAGCACATATCATGATCAAAGATAATTTCCTAAGTGCCACGAAGGGCGCCTTGTTGTTCCTTTGTATGCTTTTTTTTAAACAGTTCTTTATTTCGTATTTTTATTTTATTCAGAGAGAATAATTTTACTTGCTGTCTTTCCGTGAAATAAACGTTTGCAGATGTGGTTAACTAGGACTAACAACATGGTCAGCATTGTTATGTTAAAATGAATAATTTATGCAAATAAGAGTAAATTTTACTTTAAGTATTCTTGATAAAATTTCCAAACCAATGTTTTTTAAGATAATCAGTTTTAAGTGATAAAAAAGTTTACTTAAAGTAATTTGAACGGCATCTAATTAAAGTTCAAGCTTTTGTTACGTTTTTTCTTATTTATGAAAACAATGCCGAGTTCACTACACTGGAACAATAGCGAGTATTATTGCGACTTGTGCCGTTTCTCAGAAGAAAAATTTATTTTATAATACTCTTTTTATATCCCTGCTATTTTACATTACTCAGCCGGTTTCTGATATCCAATGGGTTTAGAACTCTCTAGGAAACATTGGACCTTGGTAAAATGTCTACAAACAGGCATCGGCAGATGCAGGAGCCTTGTGCGAGTGTCTCTATCATTCACTTACAGGTATTCCAAAAGAGAATGTGATGTAAAAAATTATGGAATATCTAAGAGAATACTACGGTTTCAGGGACTAATCACTTAGGAACATGCATACATTTCTTACTGAGGAAGAATTGTTAAATACCTAACTGATATAAGATGCAAAATTTGATTCTTCTATTTCATTTTTAAATTTATTTCTTGATGTTACTCATTTCTGCCTTTTAAGGGTGTTTACATATGATTTCTATAACGTATTAAGATGAACCATCGTCAGGTCTGTCAATACAATATGTCTGATTCTATTTCTAATGTGTAATTTATGTATGTGTTTATACGTAACGAAAACGTAATTTAAGCATGGCTTGGATTGACTACCAAAAAGCCTTTGATAGTGTACCACACGACTGGATTTTGAAGACCCTGGAGATCTATCGATTTCATCCTAGACTTATTGAATTTTGCAAGGCTAGCATGAAGTCGTGGAGTACCAGATTACTAATACAGAGCAGAAAGGAAGCAGTAGAAACCAGAAGTATTCAGATTAACAGGGGTATTTTTCAAGGAGATTCACTATCCCCTCTGCTGCTTTGCATTACTTTGGTCCCACTATCTAGACAGTTGTCGCAAGCTGACTTTGGTTACAAGCTCCATGGTGATGAAAGGCCAGTATCACATTTGTTTTACATGGATGATCTTAAAGTGTTTGCTAAGAATGAAGCGATTCTCTCCCAAATGCTGTCTGTCGAGAATGACTTTAGCAATGACATCTGCATGAAGTTTGGTCTTCACAAGTATGCAAAAATCAACTTCAAGAGAGACAAAATGACAACGTCAGAGAACATTGAAATTGATACGCACACTGTGATTCAAGATCTTGAGCCAGGTAAAACTTACAAATATCTGGACATTGAAGAATGTGAGACCATCTCGAACGACACAATGAAAGAGAGAATTCGCATGGAGTATTACAGAAGAGTGAGACTTGTCCTGCAGTCTGCTCTGAACTCCAGGAATAAAATATCTGCAATTGGTAGTCTGGCGGTGCCTGTAGTCGAGTACAGTTCCGGACTAGTGGACTGGACTGAGCAAGAAATCCGCATCATGGATAGAAAAACCAGAAAACTGCTTACAATGCATCATGTCGCCCACCCTCGAGCTGATGTACATAGACTTTATGTGTCACGTAAGGAAGGAGGAAGAGACCTCAGACAAATTGAAGCCTCCTGGCACAATGCAATAATTGGAGTGGGAAAGTATGTAGTCAGTCATCAAGATGATCCTCCAATGAGGCAGGTCACGAAATCTTACCAAAGAATGGGAAACATAGGCATTGTTAGTGTAGCAAAAAGCATTGCAAAGAAAACTATGCAAGACACATCAAATAACACAGACACTGAACTTGTGGTACTACTAAACATGAAATGTGAGACACAAAAAATGTTAAAGAAGTCGTGGAGGGACAAACCCCTCCATGGACAATATCTAAAAAGAATGGACAAGGTGCAGATCAATAAAGATCAATCATTTATGTGGCTTAAAAGGGGAAGAATGAAGCCAGAATCGGAAGCACTTGTAATAGCTGCCCAAGATCAGGCGTTGAGAACACGATATTATGATAAAGCGGTTCTCAAAATTTCCCAAGATGACAAATGCCGAATTTGTCAGGAGCAAGTAGAAACCATTGATCATATTGTCTCAGCTTGTCCAATTCTAGCAAAGACCGAATACTTAAAAAGACGTGATAGGGTGTGTAGTTACCTCCACTGGCAGATCTGTACCGCCCTCGAAGTTCCAAACACATGCTCCAAGTGGTACGAACACTCACCAAAACCGGTGACATCGATTGAACTGGATACAATATTGTACGACCAACAAATTCAAACTGATCGCACGATAGCGGCAAACACACCGGATATAGTTATCCGGGATTTGGCGAAAAAATCGTGTTTACTTATCGATGTTGCTGTACCTTGCGATCAAAACGTCGTTACTAAGGAGGCAGAGAAACGTCTTAAATACAAGAGTTTGGAAATCGCGATCAGCCGAATGTGGGGCGTAAAAGCACAGGTCGTCCCGATAGTTATCGGAGCTCTGGGATTTGTTCCGCAAAATTTGTGTAGAACTTGGCTAAACGTCCAGGTCATTCAAAGGACTGGGAAGTGCAAGAAATTGCTTTATTTGGCACAGCTCACATTTTGCGCAAAGTATTGTAGAGGCACCGACGTCCCTAGATCTGCTCCTTAGGTAGCTGGTTGCAACCTGGAGTAGATTTTATACTCAGCCGACTCATATCATCTGTAGTCGTGATATGAAGCAATAATAATAATAATAATAATAATAATAATAATAATAATGATAATGATAATAATAATAATGCGATCAATAATAGTAACAATTAAATGATTATTTTACAATGGAACAAGAGTAATACCAGCTAAAATAATGGCATCCTTAAGAACATCGCTCACGAATACAACACCTTTCGACAAGTGAAGAAACAGACCTAAAAATATATCCTTCCTGATTTCTTGCGATATTTTGCCTCTCTTTGTAAGGTCCAGCAGTAGTCGGACAACATTGCGCCACTCCTATTGTCTTGACAAAGCTTTTCCAGTTGAGAAACGTCCTAGTGGAACCGTTCGCCGTGTTGGTCACTAACGGCTCCGAAGTTAGCCGGGAAGATGTCCAAATGATCATTCAAAAATGTCGTTTACGTAATACTAGAAATTTAAGTGATTCTTGTATGTTACACTCCATAGCAGATAGTAGATTAGGATATTGCAGAGTTTTATTCGTTTTTTGCGGTGATTTTTTGTCAGACAGAAATAACAGTCTGTTGTAATCCGTTGGTTCCCTCCAAATCCTGGGAACAGCAAAGGGCATGTGTCGTGAACCTTTTGACCAGCATGTCAAGAGTAACACACGACTCGCAACATACAGGATGTCCAGAAGCTCCCGTTACAAAAAAATACCACAAATTCTGTGTTGCCAGACATGAAGAATGGCAGGTCCAGTTTTTCCGAAAAATATTTTGTCTTTGAGAAAATTGAGTTTAAAAATTACTTCCGGGGCGCGAAATTCAAACCTGCCATTCTTCATGTCAGGCAACACAGAATTTGTGGTATTTTTTTGTAACGGAAGCTTCTGGACATCGTGTATATTGGGGACGCATTTCTTGTCCTGGTCGCCTACCTTACACTCAAAAAAAAAAGTCCATAACACTTTCTTATCCGAGGATTAAGGTTAATTTTTTGCGATTTCAGAGTTAATTCCCTACATATATAACATAACGCTATTTACACTGCTACGAGGCATTTCTTCTTCTGACTTAATACAAAGATCGAACCTTCCCGAACCTAGAACAACGAGCAGTCACATCCAAGCCGCCTTCCACGCTGTCAGATCTCTCAATGCTGGGACGCAACTGGCAAGAAACCCAACGCGATTCTATCTGTTCGAGAATGACTTACCAGCAATGATGCAAAACTATTTTCATTTCCTGAAGGTGAATTTTATGAATGCAGTGTCATGTATAGGAATTTCTTGTTCCATTATTCCCAAACACTTACATTTGCAGAATTATTAAATGAAGCTTCAGCCAAATAACCAATATGCAGGTCGTTTTCAAGCATTGCCCTAAATTGGGAGTAGCGTGTAACAAGAGCCCGATTAGCGAAACTGATTTGTTATTCGAATTCAGTGTATAAGTCACAGTATTTGATAGTTTAATCTTGACCTCTTGAATTATATAGGATGGATGTGTTTTCTCGAGATTAGATCATCTTGGAAATAAAAAAAGATAGAATTCTCATTATTTTTCTTATTTTTGGTTGCCAACGTTTCGGCCCTTTATTGGGCCTTCATCAGGGCAGGGATTAAATTATAACAATTTTTGCACAGCCAGTTGATTACTACTATATACATTATATAACCTTAATTTGAAAAATTTATTGTACAACTCTACAGAATAACTTTTAGTATATAATTAATTAGCGTACCTTCCACTTCATTCTTTTTACTTACACCATAAAAAATCATCTTTAATTTCCTTTCTCTCATCCTTTACTGCACTCCATCCTATAGTGTATAAGGCTTTGATAATAACACAATTCATATTCTTTGTTGTAAAAATGCTGTTGATCAGTGTTTCTAATATAGTGCACCAGTTCCTCCGCAGTGGCACCATCCACACGAGAGTGCTATCAACTCAAATTGTTGATATCACGAGCACCAGGCAGGGGTAGGACCATCATAAGGGTCGGGGGCGGGTCCAGACGATCATTTTGGAGGGGGCTGTCGCAGATTTTTGTTATATAATAATCACATTTGTTCTTATATTGCATATTCTCTATGTACTGTAGATATGGTATTATACAATATTATTGTTTAAATAATTACACAATTCGAGCATAAATCAATCAATTTGCTAAATAAAGGAAGACAAACAAAAACTCCTTGCCACTTGCTCCCCTATGCCCCCTATGTCCCCCGTGGATCCGCCAGCGCTAAGGGTGTAGAAGCACCGGGAGGGGGGAGGGGAGGTGACGACACGCCTGCGACACTAGCGCCGCGCACGGCGGCGAAGCTGAGGGACGAAGTGTGGGCGGTGGCGACACCTGACTCGGCTCGGTGCGGAGACACTTTTCTGGCGCGCTTCATTTATAAGAAGTACAAGTAAAGAAGATAAGAAGTAGAAGTCTGTCCGCAGTGGCGCCTTGGTGCTTGCAACAAAAATTATGTTGGTAGCTGCGTGTAACAAAAGAAAACGTAAGTATCGCACTCATCACAATCATAACAGATGCTGGAATTGTCCCCTTCTTTTGTTTCTCAGCTAACAACATTACCATTTTCAATACGAGGCCCTAACTCGGCCCGGTGTGGAAACTCTTTCCTGGCGCACTATGTCATTGTATTTGCCTTTCGGGTAGTTCATTAGTCAGCGGGCTCGCTTTCAATCACGCGATCCCGGGTTTGATTCCCGGTCAGGCAAGATTATAGTGTGCGCTTTCCTTGCAATGTCCCTGTATATGTTGCTGTGTGACGGTGAGAAATCACTTCTCAGGTCGAGAAGACCTGAATACGGCATGTGGATGTCTATGTGCTAACCACACGTACCCCTTAACCCTTGGCTACAAGGCTGGGACGACGCTGGTAGGGCTTGGCCTCGTCAGCTATTGTGCCAGAACAGACAGACATACAGACTATTGTATTTAAAGACTAGCATAGCATAAGATTCTAATTGATTCCACTTTAATCCAGAAAACTTAATTATTATTCATCAGATTTCATGATTTAATAGCACATGACTGACGTTTCCAATCAAACTGGCGCAGATGATTCTGGAAGAAAGAGCTGTGCATGAAAGTAATCATAAATGTCTTCGAACTGTGAACATCAGTCCACGGGCTGTTTAACGATTAACGAGCAAATGATTTGCTCTTTAGGCAAAGAGCTCGTATCCCACATAAGGAACACCCGATAATTCCGCCTTTTTTACTTCTTTTTTATGACACGTAGAACAAAATAAAAGACCACGTAACCCATATCATCATCTTCTTAATCGTGTGGCATTACATAACTGAATAACAAAACGGAGAAACAGCCAATTAATTCTTTAATTGCCAAAATTCCTGATTTATTCCAGATGTTACCCTAAAATCTTCAATAATCCACATCCTTCTGAAGTATCTTACACATATTGTCTCGCAGCTCTCTTCAATCAAGCCGATGTCTCTGAGATTCGAGTAATGGGGTTTCCATGGCGCGTCAGTTGCGCATGGCGAGTCCTTGGCAGCGCCAGCCCCCCCCCCCCAGGCGAGGACCCAAATGACGGGCGCGTGCGCAAAAACGCCAGTAATTGTGGCCGGCGTTACACAAGGGCCTGTCACGCGCCCAGATCGAAGATAGCGAGCGGGCGCGCGGGCACGAGCTGTTTTGCGCGCTCCCGCGCCGCGCCGCGTACGGAGTGATTACGCGCATTGTGCTGCGCCGCGGAAGTGTGTCCGCGTCGCATTTGCGCCTCTTGTTCGCCTGTTGCCGTGGCTCCACTGCCCGTTGGCGTATAGGGCTCTATGCAACTAATTTAGCGCTTTCTACGCAGTAATGCATTAACGTCTCCTAATCATCGCCTACGTTTTTTCAATTTCAATTTATACTTTTAAAGGTTACGAAATTGGAATTTCTTCTGGAATATTAAGTTTTATTTTTTAGTTACTGCTACAATTATATTTACATTAGCGATTCGCAGCCAATGTTTACATCTGTACACATTATTGAATTTAATAGTAGTGCTTTAGATGCTGTCTTTTTAAGTTTCTCGAAACCTCGAAAGTTTTCCGTGCAAAAGATCTCAAATTTCTCCATTTTTAGAAACGCTTAAACGTAAACTTTCTCAAAACGGCTCCAAAGTTTTTCTTCGAACTTTTCTTACGTAGAGTACTAATTGTTTAAGGTGACATAAAATTAATTTTTGCTGCATACTTTGGATTTTCAAAAATGACACAAATGTAATTTTTTAAAATATCTTTCACGTCTTGAGTATGCACATTTCCAGCGATTTGTATACATTGTTGCATTTGTGAATGGAAGTACTTCAAATGGCTTTGAATGAAGTTTCTCATAAACTAAAATTTTTTTGGGAAAAAGAACTTCTAATTTCGCATTTACAGTAACGCTTAAACGCCATTTTCTTAAAAACGTTTCCAAAGTTTTCAATTAAAATTTCCTAATAGAACGAGGCGTTACTCATCCAAAATATTCTTAAAGTAATATTTCGGTTCTACTAATAGAAAATCGAAAAATTGAGAAAAAAAATTTAAAAATGTTCTCTGGCCGGCGATAGATGGTAGCTGGCAAAAGTTTGTGGTAAGAGCGCAAAGATAGGGCAGAACAAAGAAATTAGAAACTAATTAGTATCAGAAAGTCTGTGCCTCCTATAGCATCACCAGTTTACTTTCTCGCCCTTGCAAAGGTTCTTCGAAAGAAGAGAAAGTTATGTAATCGTGCACCGGGAATCGAATTTTCGGCAGAACCACTCTTATTGCGGGGTCCTGATAACGAAAAAGTGGATAAATACTGTCGATAAATTTAGAAAGAAAATTCCTCTAACACGTGGTGTATTCAAAATCCATGGTTTGTGGTTCCTTGATACCGAAAAAGAAATTAACGGCAAAAGGTCTGTCTGTCAGTCTGAGGTCAATGCCAGCTCGTAGAAGGTTCAGCCGATTTTCTTCAAAATTGATATTGCCCGATCTATCTGAATCAACCGAGTTTCAATAGAATATTTTGATTTTTGAGGGGACTTTACATGAAGCCTCAAAAACATTTAAAGATTTTCTGAAAAATGGAACAAAAGTTTTTCGTCAATCTTAGTCCTTGGATAGCGCAAAGAAGCTTAAGAGAATGGAACGGGTCACGTGTTCGTTGAAATCCCAGCTTTTTTGAAAATTGCAGAAATCATTTTTGGGGGCACCTGCCTACAGCTAAAATATTGAAATTATATTTTTTCTTAAATGAAATCAGTTCCGTAAAGACGGATCTTTAAATAATATATTCAATTTTTAAAAATATGAGTAGCCTTCGTGTAATTTTGGACGAAATATAGGCAATTTAAAAAAGAATTAGTATTTTTTTCTCAATAACACCTCCAAAGTTTTTTCCTAATTTTTTTTTCAGGGATAGAAGAAGGTATACTTAAAAGAATGGCGCGGGTGTAATTTTTGCTGGACTCTCTGAATTTTCGAAAATTGAAAATTTAAAAATAATACTAGAATGTATATGCTGATGTAGCAGCACTAGTTTAGAAATGTTATCACGATGCCAATTGTTAGTGACCAAACGAATGATAATACGAGCCCTGTACTTTGATGATTTGGATTCAGAAATTGAAAACATTTCCCTTGCATTCTTATCATTATTTTATTTACAAATATTTGTAAGAATTTTACTCAACATTTCTTGAACTATTAGTAAATTTTGAGAGAAGTTGTACGTTAATATGTGCGAGGATGAATATTTTTAAAAGTAAGACAACATTCAAGTATTGTTTCTTTGGTATTGAATGCTGTCTAAGGTAAAAAATAGACAGTGTTTCTAAGCACGTCATTAGTAATGTATTCAACGAGAATGCCAATTTTGCTTATAAAGTACTTTTTACGATACAGTAGATATTAAACATGGCGTACTGTGTTTGTAACATATTAATGAAGAAAGATTAACACACCATAGCTGAAATCTTACAAGTACGTAATTTGCATTATAATTATTCCCATTTTACTTAACCATTACAAATAGTAAGAGAAATCTGATATTTGTAACACCACTAGTTATTTCATTGTTTATGCGGCATGAGATGGTGATCTAATCTTAGAAATCCCGGTTTGTTGGCAAGTGAACAGAACCAGCACTTGAATCGTGTTTTCCAAAATGAAAATTTTGGCTCAATTTGTGACGTGAATATGACGAGAGAGAATCATTTGATTTTCGGCGGTTTTTATACATACTCTAAGGTTTCATCTCCTTGTAATCTAAGGGTTCATCTTCCGAATCTAAAATTTTCTCAGAAGCTGCTCCCGTTTGTTTCTTTAAATCTTTTCATCAAATACAGCAAAACCCCGTGCGCATTGCTAGGATCAGAGAATTGTGTACCGTGCAAAAGTGGTAGGGTTCGAGTGAAACGTATAATGTTCATAACTGAGTCATTTCTTGCAATCAGTTTTTTTAATAGGATCTCATTTGACAAAATTTTTGATAGAGTTTTGAAGCCACTCTCTTCTGAGTTGACAGATTATATGATTTCCATTTCAATTCTATCTAAGAGACATAAAAAGTTCCTAAGTTGTGCCGTGATCTTCCTAGGTCTCTAACATTATTAAAACATTTAGAGTGGTCTTGGAGGTGTTATGTCATCAACCGATATTTTCATATTTATAAAGATACTTTTATACAGATAGGAAGACCATTGTAAACTGATCATTGTCTCTTGTAGCCAGCAATGACATCTGAGGAGAAAAGAGGAGAAATTGTAAGCAGAGATCACCTACCGTCTCCTCCCCATTGAAGTCAAAATCAAAGTCACAATGAACGAACTAAAGGTGTCAACCACTGATCGCAAGGTGTTGTAATAAAAAATATTACAAACGAAAACAACGGCTGAAATGCCCTTCTCTGAAATCACGAGAATTATTGCTCACAAAGACACCAGGAAAATTCTGGCAAAAGGTTTTCGTGGAGGAAGAGACATAGTGCATGTGCGACGACCAGAACTAGTCACAACCCAGAGAGCTTCGCGAATTAGTGCTACCTTAATGAACGAGATCGTTGCTCGCCAGCGCGTGAAATGCATTAGGAGCTTTGGGGTTTGCTGTGGAAGTGTACCAACATGAAAATTAAGTTGATACTTCTGAAAAATTGTGTTGCATTTTCGGGGAAATACCAAATCCCATTCTACAGTTCTAACCCAAAATAAATTGATTTAGCTGAATGGACTGCTCTGAAACACCCATCTCTCAGACCAGTCATCTCATAAAGCTTCTACCACCTGTATAGTATCCTTAAGCAAATACGTTGAGTGTCACTGAAGAAACTAAAGATTTTGCGCAATTGATTAAATACACTTCCATCATTATCTTACGACTTCAATTTAAAATCTTCCAACCAGAGGGAAAAAATGTGTAAATGAAGAGTAGCAGAGAAATACTGTGTAGAAAAGAGACATAATGGTTTTGAATGACGTAATTTCCACTACATTTGAAATGTAACGGTCGGTTTATCTTGAATACACTAGTAAAAGTTCCATTTTTATTGAAACTATTGAATTCTAGAATTCAATAGTTCAAGAATGATTCAAGAACAAATTCTAGAAATTGACTGCGGTGCTGCAAGGCAAGCAATCTGACTGCGGTGCTAGAAGGGTGATTCGATTGATTTAGGTTTACACAATTAAATACATGCAAGGATATGGCCTCTACAGTGTTGTGAAGTATCAAGAAGGAAGAGCGTTGAGTAAGGTAATCAACAGCCATTTAATGCCAGAGAGGCAAGTCGCTCACTTCGACATGGTGTTTGCAAATACTCTTTGAGTGAGAACTGAAAGTCAAGATAAGAGCACGTCAGAAAGAAGGCTGTAAGACACAACCTAAGTTGAAAGTATTTGAGAGGATAGAGTCATGTAAACTTACATTATACATCGAGGTCATTCATATCAATAATTCAGCGGAATTTAAGACTGAAAAACAGTTGGGACTATTTCTAATCCCTGCAACCTACAATGATAAGAAATGCAGAATAACTTTAAAACCGGCGATGGAATAATTCGTACAACATAAAAATATATGGATGACCGTGACAATCATCTAAGGAAAGTTGCTAAATATGAAAAGAACATCATGATAATAAAAACATGTTTATTTAAATCAAAGTGTGTTGTTACTTGACGGGAAAGCAAACCCATAAATAGTCTTAAATACTGGGTGCCCCAAAGATTCAATCTTGTCCCCCCCATCCATCGCAACGTACCAGTATAATTACATTGCACAAAGCCTGTCTCTGGCCCTTTTGCATAATGCTGATGACTTGGCTATTGTCTGCCAATCAAAAACCAGCACAAAATTGGAACTGATAGCACGTGATGCATTGGTATCTGAATCGAATCCCCAAGATAACAGCGTAGTTATGTACGTCAATATATTAAAGAAGCAAATATAATATTTACTGTCTCCATGATCGAGCAAAGTATAAATCATAAAAACAAAGTGTAGTACCTGGGAGTGAGACTAGAAGTTACAGTCTTTTAGAAGTCACAGCAAACGTTTGGTGAAACCCCTTGAGAACCGGGGCCCTCTTTCCTCTTTCTAGCGCTACTACTAGCTAAGTGGCTCAGAGCATCAATTGATGCCTTACAGTTCCTTTGACCAGGAGGTCCTAGAGTTCGAGCCCCGACGGTGGCAGGATTTTGGACACTAGCTTCATTGCTAGGTCGAATTCCATCGGAGGAGAATTATAGTGGCCGGCTGCTCTTATCGGCAGTTTTTCGTAGTTTCTCCGCTCAACACTAGGCGAATGCCAGAGCAGTACCCTAACAAACGGGTGATGGACAGCGCGCGTTCTTTCCTTTCTCTTCCTTGTTCTATCTTCATCCCTTACTTACACCACCCTTTCATGCTCTACACTACCACACATGTCGAAGACCAGTGGGAAGCGTAGAGCTTGTCGCCGCTGGGGCGGTGCCCCATTGGTGGTGATAAAAAACGCAAAATCCCGGATCTCGCGAACCAGCAGGCGACGATCACGACCACCTCCTGCAAGAGACACATCCACTATACTTACGGGACTAATGATCTCGGTAATTGACTCGCTCGGCAACACCAATCAATCCAGCGCTGCTGCACATTGTACTCCGAAGTCGAAGCTACACACAACAGGTCAATGTTCAAAATAAGAAGACAATTAAAATTCTATCATGCAACTGTCAGTCACCCCAGCCACATGGATCTGTTGCAATGAATACTGAACTCCAAACATGGGACGGAGAACAGAAACCGTCTAAGCTAGCAAGAAAAACCGTGGTTATAAATGTGCCTGATACTGATATATCAGGCACTTTTTGATAATGACACTGATATGATGTGTACAGAGAATGAACAAGAAGCTGTCAAACTTCGACCCGAAAGGTAAATGGAAAGAACAGTAAAATGGCAGCCGCATGAACAACGGCAATTTGAATGGGACCCAATCAGGGGGATACAAAGTTAAGAATTTGCGAGAATAGTTGGGTGCATTTAATCACGTGAGAATGGAAGACGTTGAAAGATGGTGATGGCGATGTGGATATTTTCAGACAAAATTAGCGGAGTCTGGAAACGGAGAACTTGAGCCTACGCCCGGAGTTGGTGCTCTACATTGGAGGGCACCTTAAGGAAGCGCTCGGCATAAGACTGCTAAAGACAATAGCAACATCGTTTACATTTTATTGTTGCGCTTATTTTATTCTATTTTATTGTATAAAACGACGTGGAACAATCATGATACTGGCATTGCATTTCAATGAAGCAGTGTCTCTGATCAATGTAACTTATTTCATGAAAAAAAAATCGTTTTTCAGTAATTCCGTTGTATTTTATTGTTAACGTACATAACTGTTTATACATGTAAATGATGCTAAGTAGTCACTAATAACCTATGTAGATGATGCAACTATAAATAAATGAGTAAATAAATCAACAAAAATAATGATATCGAAGGTAAGCTATTTGATATACAATTATCCAACGTTTTACGCAGTTCATATTGCTCTTCAGATCAATTAATCTATTGCCATTCACACGTTTTTGATTCTAGGATACTTGACATTACTCCTCTCTCTACGTTGACATCCAGCCAGTTTCCCTCCCCACATTACACTTATCACTCTGCTATTTATCATCATGTCCACAAACTGCCCTTCCCCTGTCGCTCGTGCTGCGTTTTTTTATTTTCTATTTTTTAAATTTAATGGCATTTCAAGCCGTAATGCGCAGATTCCAACCTTGGCTGTCGCATTGTAGAAACATCGTTTGACAAGCGCTTTTTCCGCTTCCCTCGAGCTTTTAATATGCGGGCGGGCGGGTGGGCGGTTCTACCTTACATCCTGGCATCCTGCAGTGTTTGCTTTGAGTTGCCGAGCGGAAGAGTTCGTATCGGTTCCCATCGCCTCCCCTTCTCCCCGCCGCAGCACGTGCTGGGCTTCCTGCACACCCCTCCCTCTCACATCGCTCGCTCCTATTTCATTTTTTCTTCTTTGTTTTTTTTTTTTTTTTGCTGAAATTTGTCATTGGCGGGATTTTACACAGTGAAACCTGCTGAATGGGTCATATACATTAAGCGGTCAGCTCATTTCATTTTTTTCTTCTCTGGTTCTTTTTTTTTTTTCGTCGAGATTTGTCATTGGTGGGGTTTTACACAGTGAAATCTGCTGAATGGGTCAATTTAGCGGTCACCTCCATTAACGGTCAACTTTTCGTGGAACCTCTTACTATTTCATTTCCCCCCTTTTTTCCCGAAATTTATCATTGGTGGGATTTTGCACAGTGAAACCTGCTGAATGGGTCACATCGATTAAGCGGTCACCTCGAATAACGGTCAATTTTTCGTGGAGCCCCTTACTATTTCATTTTTCTTCTCTTGTTCTTTTTTTTTTGACTGACATTTGTCACTGATGGGGTTTTACACAGTGAAACCTGGTGAATGGGTCACATCGATTTAGCGGCCACCTCAATTAACGGTCCATTTTTCGTGGAACCGCTTACTATTTCATTTTTTCTTCTCTTGATCTTTTTTTCGCCGAAATTTGTCGTTAGTGGGATTTTACACAGTGAAACCCGCTGAATGGATCATATCGATTATGAGGCCACTTCCATTAACGGTCAATTTTTCGTGGAACTGATTGTTTTTGTCAGAGGCAACATGTTAATATAATCTCTTTTTAGCCCGAGAAAAAATATTTAAAACAATCAGGGTTATAATGTAGAAAGAAGTTTAAGCTTTCTACTCAAATTTCGTGATTTTTTTAATGAAACGCAATTGGCCCTAGATGTTATTATCATTAGCTCTTGATAACCGTTGAAAATGTTGGCAACTGGAAAACCTATGTCACAAGGAGTGTTTTCTAGCAAAAATATCGTATTTTGGGTCGTATCATGAGTTTTTAAGGTGACATTATAATTATTATATTGAAATTTCACAACTGTAAGACAGCAGTTTACAAAAGAAAAAAATAGACCACTGGTTGGAGAAGTAAGAAATTATTGTGAAGAAAAGGATCTTCAGTCGACCCTTCAAATTCCCAGACAAGCATTTAACACTGATGAAAACTCTTTCTTCTTAAATCCTAAAGGAGGTAAAGTACTAGCAGAAAGATAATCCAAAATCATTTTTCAGGGAACACAAAATGGTGATAAAGATGAAGAAAATGGGACTTACTTGATTATTGAAAATGCTGATGCAGAGTTAGCGTCACCAATCGTAGTTTATCGGTTCACTCGCATTCCAGATGCTATAGACAGGGGCGTTCCTGGTATTTGGACTATTGGGCGCACTGAAAGCAGATGGATGAATCATGAGTTATTTGGTGAGAATAGGTAGCAAATATAGGTAGCAAATATATTTACTTTGCTTTGGTAGCAAATATATTTACACTTGGCTATTTCAAAACAAAATTGTGATACCAATAGATGTCGCTTTAAATGGACATACTTATAACACCTCTTTACCACTCTCCCACTTTTGTTCAGAAGCGAATAAGCATTGAGAGGATTGAGGTTGTAGATTATACAGGTGATTCAGTCCTCGTTGCTAAGTCCCCGGTATCTTATCCCATATGTAATGTACAGACTGTATTTATCAAAATTGAATTTTCTTCGTGGTTTATGATCCGATTAAAAGAAGTTGGTGATCGACAGTCGTGCTTCTGAAGCTGTAGCTTCATACACTATGAGTGTATGATTTGGTTACTTTAATAAGTATTTATTTCAAGTGTTTACTTTCGTGTCCCGGGAGCATGTGATCAGTGCTACGCAAACTGTCAACGTCGTTCTTTTCCATTCGCAACTGTCAATCACCAACTTCTTTTAATCGGACCATAGGTTTGCAAATAATTAACGTTAAACTCCTGACCACGCGTGTGTGCTAGTGTAATATGGGCTTCGGCAAGTGCAAGTATTTAACACTGGTGAAACTGAGCGAGGGGCGTCACCTCGCGTTAGAGTTCGACACATAGAAAACTCAGTTGCTAATACTGTCCGAGAAGCTCCGGAAGCGAGCACAAGGCAAATAGCGCGCGAGGCCAACGCATTACAGAGCTTCGTCTGACGAATAATTGATGCGTTGTAATTACTACTTTTCCATTTTCAGCGGGTGCAGCACTTGCGTAGTGGAGACTTATAACTAGAGGCCGGAAAAATATGTAGTATTAAACGTCAAAATATGTACATAAATATGTAATGAAAACAGTAAGAATATGTAATAAATATGTAAAATCGGATGCAATATGTAATAATATGTAATATTAAAATTCTCTAATTAAAAACAATTTACATAGCAAGAAATTATATTTAGAGAAACTGCTCGTCTTTTTTCATACAACTTTTTCGTCCGTAGTAAAAGCTTAATCTATTGTAATCCAGGACCGTAGTTTAGCAGCCGGACTAATCGCAATAGAAGCCATCGCACAAACTGGCGAGATCTACGACCAGCAAACATACACCTTAGCATCTTCATCGAAGTGTTACACGTTGGCGATCGCAAATTTTTCTCGGAAATTAAGGTTACACATCACAAAACGCGGTGTCAGTGATATTTTGGACACCTACATTTTCCCAATAATGTAGGAACAATGCTGATTTAAAAAAAAACAATGTCTTTTCACACAAAAATATGGAATTAAATTGAAGAAAGTTGATAAAATAAAAAAATGTATTGTGAAAACAGCAAAATATATAAATATGTAATACAGTACTAAATATGTAAAAATATGTAACGAAAAAATTCGATATTTTGTTACGAGGGCTATGATTCGCCAAGATTACAATTTTGGGAACGGTAAGTAGAAAGATAAAAAATATGTAATTACATAAAAATCCGGTCTCTACTTATAACTTCTGTTTCAATTCTCGAGTCATTTCCTGAGCAAATGAAAAGAAAATCAGGAACCCCGTTTTTTGGTGAAGTGAAGTGTGGTTTACAAGAAGTGGCACAATAATGTGCACAATTTGCATGTGAGGACCGAGGAAAATCCACATGTTGCACGTTGTCTGCCTCACCAAGAGCAATTCTCTGTAAATGTGTCGTTTGGCATTGTGGATGATTTTATCCTCGATCCTCACTTCTTACCCGAATGTTTAAGAGGCGTTCAGTATCTGAATTTTACAACTCGGGTACTTTCAACGATTTTGGAGCTGAGGTTTAATAAAAGAGCGCGTTTATGCTACCGAAGTCGAGGACCATGATGACCTCCGGCGCATTTGAAAGCGTGGCGGCAGAAATAAAGGAACAATCCGGCAAGATTGTACGCGTCACCGAGGCACACACGCCTATTTTGCGTTCACGCAGGAAGAGGCCATTTCAAATACTTGCAGAACCCCTGTTACACGATGTGACATTTTGGCTGTAAACGCAAATACGATAATCTATCTTAAATAACGCATAAATAAGTTTTTTCTCTCTCCTATCATATTTGTTAGAAAGGTAGGGAATATTAGCAACAGGGAACAAAATTTATTGTAATATTTTGGCTACTTTTTTGCACAAAATGACCAATGACAAAAATTTTTTTTTCTTCAAAAATTTGAATAGGTTTTACATTATTTTCTTTTGCATTAATGAATAACTTAGTACATTCTATCACCAGGTTCTGTAACAGCAACGAGGACTGAATCACCTGTATCTCAATCCTACCCATCTAACTCAACTTATGGATGAAAATATAATTGGAAACTGATGCCACAAGAGTGGAGGATGAAAAACTGAGATAAGATGTGAAAAGCCAAGACTGCGTCATATCTGAAGTTTGTTTTATACAATACATCTCCCTCACGCAATAATAATCTAGACGTATGTTAGTGGTGAAAGAATGAAATACATATTTAATAAATTGAAGAAAAATGGAAGTAATAAAGTAACAATATCCAAACAACTTTGCATGTCTGAACTGATGTCATGTTCTCTGTGTGTTCTGCTTAACATTACATTTAGTAAACAATAATTTGCTAAATTTAATATCTGAGTTTTGTTCATAACTTCTTTAGGTTCCTCACGGGCAGTACCGTACAACGAAAATGAAACCTATGTGATTATTTTAAGGGTCCCTATTTCTGTCTGGCTAAAAAATATACAAAAAACACAATGTGTGAAGAACATTTTTGTAAAAGAGTCTGCAATATTTCAAGGCACGTTTATAAGTTATAAGGATCAAGTACACAAACACAACAAAATTAACATTAGATCACGAGAGATAAGGTGTATAATCTCCTAAGACATATGCTGGAACTGTGTTTTCGTTTTTGTTTGCTCAGGAGCAAGACATCCCTAAGATTTGTTTTGGTATATGATTGGATGAATGTCCTCAATTTCTTGTCCACAAATTACGCATTTCGGTGTGGCGGAAGAAGTGATTTGATGACAGAGTGTCTCCACAATAATGAAATAGCCTTGCTATTATCATTATTGCATATCATTATTCATTAAATTTGCTTCTTTCGCTTTTGACTTTCAACTGATTCTTTCACTTTTGAGCAAACATTTATTTCAGGAGCGTCTTTTCTATTGGAAAAGTGCCAGCGGATAAAACAATAATTGATATATTTCGCTATTTGCAGCAGCAATGCAAAACGTCGGCGGGCGTTTCGGAGAGAGTAGTTCGCCTTTACGCCGCGGAGGCGCGCGCGACCCGGAGCGTGGCGGTGGGAGGGGAGGGGAGAGAAAAGACGGGAGGGCCAGGAAGCCGCCTGAAGACGAACTGCAGCCCTAAATCTCGCACGTTGACGTAATGAAGAGAAAATGGCGGCGGCGGCGGCGGGCGAGCTGGGCCGGCGGAGGCTGCGTAATGCAGTCGACCTTCCTTTGTTCCGGCGCGTGACGTCGCGGCAACAGGCAGGAGGAGGAGGAGGAGGAGGCTGGCTGGCCGCGCTGCTCAGCAAGGAGGAAAACGAGCGCGTTTAGCCCGCCATTATCTCGGGCTTCCTCCGCGCGCTGCCCGCGCCACCGCCCGTGATGGAGGGCGCCGCGCAGCCTCGAGACCGCGCCCGCTTCTCCTCCGCAGGGGAGGGCGAAAGGCGACCGCCCCCGCCCCCACCCCAGCAGTGGCGTAGCTGCGAAAGGCGACCAGCAGTGGCGTAGCTTCGGTCGGTTCTCTTCTCGGGTGAACGCTTGCTTCAAGATATTGGAAGCTGGATGTACAAATAATTTAGTGTAACGAATTATAGCAACCAACAGACGTTTCGTGGATGTGTAAGTAACATTTCGCACCTCTTTTCATTCTAGTGTCACATCACAGTCTGAGCCCTCATGCAGAGAAGAACTTCGCGTCCAGTGTGACGTCATCTGTCCTTCTTTGAAACTGCCCCACCACCTGGCATTGGAGATGCCATCATTCGGAGCACGTATCCAGTGGCGTAACTTAGTTGGTGTCACCTGGGGCGATGCGAATGGTGTCACCCCCCCAATAAATTAAGTGTAAAAATATCTATTGCTGCATTGATTGTACATTATTTTATTAAAAATACAAACATATTTGCACATGAGAGTTATTTATTATATATTAAAAAATTCTATGTTATTAACAATAATTGCAATTAAATCATAGTCTATGCTTATGATTTAAAAGTATACTTATTAAATTAATATAAATAATTTTAACTAAACCATAAAAATTATATAATTCCAACAAATAAAATTTTCAAACTACTAAAACTAAGAAAATGAACTATTAATATATAAAATGTTTAAGAAAATGATTTACATTATATAATTACTACTATAAAATAATGTAATTGGTGTCACCCCTAGAATGGTGTCACCCGGGGCGCGCCGCCCCACCCTGCCCCCACCCTGGCCACGCCATTGCACCCCAGCACACTTTCTTCATAGTGTTACGAAAGTCTGAGAAGAGCCGGAGTTCATGATATGCCGTTCTCGGATTCTCATATCTTCATAATTCTTTGAAAATGAGCTAGAAACTGACTTAAAAATTAAAGGAAAATGACCTTCAAAAACTACTTAAAATAAGGGGAAAATGAACTAATTTTTTAACACTTAATAAAAAATGTGTATGAAATTATATATTTGTTCAATGTATTTGACAATTTTAAATACAATTTATTTATACCATATGAAATTTTATTTAATATAAAGTTTTTATTTTAGGAGGAAGTGTAATCCTTAGCTCCCATCTTCCAACCGATAGTTTTGAAAGGTTATAGAAGGTACCGAAAGTTTGTATAATTTTGAGACTTGCAAAAACTGTTCTCTCCAATGCTGAAGTTAGGAAAAAACCATATTTGGTGTTAGCCTCCAAGGAGAACAAAACATGATTTTCCTACTATGGAATCATGAAGAAGAAAAATAATTGTGGATTCTTATAGTAAGTCAGTAAGAGTGCCACAAAGTGTCCAATTTGAGCGATATAAAGAGCCTGTATGAAAAGAATGTTAACTAAGCTGAATCCAAAAATTCGAGTTAGGATGACTTTTCAATGAGGATTCCGCATCAAGTTAAACCTCCGGTTCAGAATAGATCTACAAGACAAGAAAGCAACAATAAGATAAGGAATGCCAACGCTGAGGCCTTGAGACTTTCGGCAGAACTCCTGATTAAAGAAATTTAAATAACCATTAAATAAAATTAAATGTAAATTAAAGAAGATATAATTTCCAAAGATAATTGAGGTAGAAATTCTAAAATGGAAGTGTGGCAGTATTAAAAACAAACTTTATTTTCAATTTACGAGTAATACAGAAAAATATGATTTGATTTCTTTTTTGCAACTTGGCTTCAATAAAATGAAAATTTGAAATTCAGAGTTTTTCTTTTGAAATATTTGATAAATTTAATCAGAAGGGTGGCTGGCTGGCTATATTAATTAAAAAGGAATAATTTTTGGTAAAAATTGTTTTAAATTTTAATTGTCAATCATGGGAAACCGATTCGAATTTAATTGATACTAGTTTTCGAGAAATTCTAATAAATCACATCTAATAAAATACATCGGCTATAAATGTACTGAATATAAAACGTATTGACAAGAATAAAATAGCTATATAAATTCACTTTAACAATACAAAGTAGACACTCTATAGTAAGGATTTTAGTGTCTATCATGCTTTATGGTGAAGATCTAGACACGTAAGCTTACATATGGTACTCTAATAGATGATGATTTACATTTTGATAAATCAGTTCTATTTAACAACAGTATGTCAAACACATTGTTTTTACTTGTACTAGTTACAATTATTGCAATCGCCATTTAATATTTGTATTTCCTGACCGGGTACTGATGAGTAAATGGGAGGTTTTGAAACTTAAATGGGGTAGGGACAATGTTCCTCCGGAATTTGAAATTGATATTAAACCTTCGTTAGTGAAAAAAGCACGTTACGATATAATTTCAAAAATTAATTGAGATTAATTTTGAAAATAAAGAATTCACTTTCTATAGTATTCTGGTTAAAATTTTGGATGAATCTATTCTCATCCCTACCAAAATGTATTAAAAATAATAATGGTTTGGGTAATACAACTGAAATAAAATTAAACTAGTCCTACCAAAACAGCCCATAATTTCTGGCATTAGTGACTGTTGTGTAATATTATACCGCAGTTTTTGTCCTTATACGAACACATCCCAGCCATCACTTGTGAAACTCATTACCAAACGTAGCGCTGAGATATGAAAACTAATTCTTTTGAAGCCAATTCATCAATTCAAATTCGAAAATCCAAAACTATGTTCCATAGAGTGAGAAAAATTATCCCCGAATAATGAAAAGTAATTCTCTGAATTTCAAACATCCGTGTCGCGGCGTTGCCATTATCGTATTCGAACCAGATATCTAGTAAAATACTCTTCAACAAGGAAACGCAGGAAAGTGTATAACGGAATAAGATAGGTAAAAATTGGCCCACGACCAAACTAGAAAAGGATGATTTCCGCCTAGATTCAGCTTCAAAAGTGAGAAGAGGGTGAAAAACACATTTTTCGATATTATGTCACTATCGTAAGATAAAAAATTATAAAAATTTGTTTTTCTAGGTTATGTTTGGTGTAGAATAAGATAGCATCGTCCTTTTCTAGTTTGGTCGTGGGCCAATTTTTACCTATCTTATTCCGCTATACCCTTTGAAATACAAAAACTATTCTAAATGGGGAATATTGCAACTTCAGAAATACACAAATTCACATGAAAGAAAGTTTGATTCTCTTCCTTCGACGGAAAATTGCGAGTGCACAGCATAAATATAATGTTCCTTTTCCTGTCATATGAACGCTTGTGATAAATATCCGGCATACACCGGATACTTAAGCAAATGTTAATATTAGAATTTCTTAAAACAATTGACTACTCTTTTGGCCTCCTAGGATCCTAATACGAGTGGGAGGAATGCCTTCTGCCTTTGGGTGTCCTTTCGGCCCACGGACTTTGGGACTGAGGGTATGTGGACTGAGGGTGTGGGACTGAGGGTGTGGGACTGAGGGTGTGGGACTGAGGGTGTGGGACTGAGGGTGTGGGACTGAGGGTGTGGGACTGAGGGTGTGGGACTGAGGGTGTGGGACTGAGGGTGTGGGACTGAGGGTGTGTGGACTGAGGGTGTGTGGACTGAGGGTGTGTGGACTGAGGGTGTGTGGACTGAGGGTGTGACTGAGGATGAGGGGCTGAAGGTGTGGGACTGAAGGTGTGGGGCTGAGGGTGTGTGGACTGAGGGTGTGACTGAGGATGAGGGGCTGAGGGTGTGGGACTGAAGGTGTGGGACTGAGGGTGTGTGGACTTAGGGTGTGACTGAGGATGAGGGGCTGAGGGTGTGGGACTGAAGGTGTGGGACTGAGGGTGTGTGGACTGAGGGTGTGTGGACTGAGGGTGTGTGGACTGAGGGTGTGACTGAGGATCAGGGGCTGAGGGTGTGACTGAGGATGAGGGGCTGAGGGTGTGGTACCGTGGGTGTGGGACTGAGGGTGTGTGACTGAGGGTGTGTGGACTGAGGGGTGTGTGGACTGAGGGTGTGACTGAGGATGAGGGGCTGAGGGTGTGACTGAGGATGAGGGGCTGAGGGTGTGGTACCGTGGGTGTGGGACTGAGGGTGTGTGGACTGAGGGTGTGTGGACTGAGGGTGTGTGGACTGAGGGTGTGTGGACTGAGGGTGTGTGGACTGAGGGTGTGTGGACTGAGGGTGTGTGGACTGAGGGTGTGTGGACTGAGGGTGTGTGGACTGAGCGTGTGTGGACTGAGCGTGTGTGGACTGAGGGTGTGTGGACTGAGGGTGTGTGGACTGAGCGTGTGTGGACTGAGCGTGTGTGGACTGAGCGTGTGTGGACTGAGGGTGTGTGGACTGAGGGTGTGTGGACTGAGGGTGTGTGGACTGAGGGTGTGTGGACTGAGGGTGTGTGGACTGAGGGTGTGTGGACTGAGGGTGTGTGGACTGAGCGTGTGTGGACTGAGGGTGTGTGGACTGAGGGTGTGACTGAGGATGAGGGGCTAAGGGTGTGGGACTGAAGATGTGGGACTGAGGGTGTGTGGACTGAGGGTGTGTGGACTGAGGGTGTGACTGAGGATGAGGGGCTGAGGGTGTGGGACTGAGGGTGTGGGACTGAGGGTGTGTGGACTGAGGGTGTGGACTGAGGGAGTGACTGAGGGTGTGTGGACTGAGGGTGTGACTGAGGATGAGGGGCTGAGGGTGTGGGACTGAAGGTGTGGGACTGAAGGTGTGGACTGAGGGTGTGTGGACTGAGGGTGTGTGGACTGAGGGTGTGTGGACTGAGGGTGTGACTGAGGGTGTGGGACTGAAGGTGTGGGACTGAGGGTGTGTGGATTGAGGATGTGTGGACTGAGGGTGTGTGGACTGAGGGTGTGACTGAGGATGAGGGGCTGAGGGTGTGGGACTGAAGGTGTGGGACTGAGGGTGTGTGGACTGAGGGTGTGTGGACTGAGGGTGTGTGGACTGAGGGTGTGTGGACTGAGGGTGTGACTGAGGATGAGGGGCTGAGGGTGTGACTGAGGATGAGGGGCTGAGGGTGTGGTACCGTGGGTGTGGGACTGAGGGTGTGTGACTGAGGGTGTGTGGACTGAGGGTGTGTGACTGAGGGTGTGGGATTGAGGGTGTGGGACTGAGGGTGTGGGACTGAGGGTGTATGACTGAGGGTGTGTGACTGGGGGGGTGACTGAGGGTGTGTGACAGAGGGTGTGGGACTGAGGGTGTGCCCTTTCGGATCGTCGGCGAGCGGGAAGAGACAATAAGCGGAGAGCAACGCAACAATAATGATCTCCCGGCGCCACCACCTTTGTGTTGGTAACACTGTTTAACATTTCATAGCTGTGCTTATCTCGCGGCCGATCTTGCAGACTCTCCGCGCGCGGGCGGGGGTGTCGGCGGATGGGAGGGGGACAGGAATTAGGCGCTCAGACACCGTACAAATGAACCCCTCCATCAACGCGCCTCGCCTCGCGCCGCTCACTTCCGGTGTGGCGGGAGTAGTGCCAACATTTGCGATGTGTAATTATTTCCCCAGCTATTAAAAAAATCCACGACACAGAAGATCGCCTGCTCGACACTCGTAATTTCTTGAAGCTCGCGGTGGGTCTGTAGAAATGAGTATCGTTTTCGTTTCAGCTTCATGAGAGTACAAAATAACTAAAATGTCGATTGACAGCTGGCAATTCAAGATTGATGTCGAAAATGAAATGCATGTTTGTTCCAAGCGGAATTGAATCCTAAAATTTCATTGGGCATGTTACCCACTGTCCGTACAAATTAAGTAACCGCCGCAATCATTAAATGGTAATATTCTTATTGTATTTATAATAAAGTTATTTATTTCTTTATTTATTTTGGAAAGAAAGTAAACGTTCCTAGGCGTAATTTCCGACTCAAGGAATTATAAAGTTAAATTGTTTGATTAAAAATCAGACTTATAAGTCTCAAAGACTTAAAAGTTTGAGCATAATATACCTTCGCTTCTCCAGAGTATTACTGTAATGAATTAAAATTTGCTTCATTGGATGATAACTTACATTTTCTCAAATATTATGCGGCAAATGTGAGAGTAAAATCTTGAAAATAATATTTTAAGAAACAATTAAATATTGTTTTTTTATACTACAGACAAGTATTATGTAGAAAATATTTAAAGAAGTTAGTCTTAGGCTCCAAGCTCAAAATGAATCATGACACTTAACAGTAAAAAGTATTCTTAGGCTCTAGAATTACTGCTTGAGGACAAAGGCAGGTAGGAAAAGATACTCAAATAATAATTGTAACTTTCTAAGAAAGCATACCATTGTTTGAAAACATTACATCGCTACGAGCTAAAGTAAAACAAGAGCATTCTGCAGATAAAGATCTCACCTTCTCGCCTGCCAACAGGTGTAAGGCGACGCCAGAACGACAAAGAGCAACGGGACAGGATGCCGCTGACATTAGACAAGGGGTGTAAAAAATTGGGATGAGGGACGTACGTACATGTCATAAAATAAGACAATATAACGAAATTTCATCAGTTTTTTGTTTTCAAATTTTACATCATTACTTTTACAGTTGATGTATCTACGCCTAGTTCTGAAATAATCATAGTTCTTAAGATGCTTCAAAATGTCACAATCGCCATCATTATGAGGTATTATTACACTTATTGTAATAGTCAAAAGATCAAGTAAAGTTTAAAAGGATTTTTAGGCAATACACAGCCACATGCGAGTAGCAAACGCAACCCATTTCTTCAGCTGCCAGCAACGAACTCAGCAGCCAAGGTTACTATCTCCCTCTTGAACATGCCCTGGCAGTGCTTTCCTTACTTTAATGCACGCTCGTAATTTAAAGGAGTAATTTTTATATGGAGGGAAGTCTGATCACCTACGACTGATTTCGTAGGAAGAGTTCCAGGAGTATGAGTTTGTATGGTATCGTTCTCAATGAATTCCAAGAGTATAAGTTTGTGGAGTTGAATTTAAACAGTCGATAAAATATGCATAACGGAAGCATACTTTTGATAATACACGCTTTAATAATGGCAACAAGCAATGAATGCTTATAAATATTTTGGTTCTTGAAGTCACAACTAGCTTACCTAGATTCTAAAATCACTTATAAACGAATAAATGAATAAATGAAAGAAATCTTCGGCAATGCAGACAATGAGAATGATGTGTAATAGTTTATTCCTAAGCGTAGACGAGGTGGGGGGGAAGAGACGCCTTTTGTTTTCACAAAAGGGCTGTGGCGTAGCTTCAGTTGGTGTCACCCGGGGAAAGATAATGGTATCACCCCCCCATAAATTAAATATAAAAAAACGATTAACGAATAGTTAATACATTGTTTAATAAAAATATATTTGCATATGACATTTATTTATAAAATATTAAAAAATTGCATTTAATTCAGAATAACTGAAATTAATTTTTTAAGTAAATAATCTAAAACGAAGTATAACTACTTAACAAGTGCATGTTTTTATAAAAATATGATTTTTAAATAAATCATTAAATTATATCATTCTAATTATAAAGTTTTCTAATTGGTGTCACCCCTAAAATAGTGTCACCCGGGGCGGACCGCCCCCCTGCCCCGACCTAGCTACACCACTGCAAAAAGGAAAGGAAAATCTAGGCAGGTGATAGTTTTCTCTCCCCGTCACCGCGTAATAAACGAGGCACAGACAAGACCATGAAAAGTTATTCTGACTCAATGTGTTATATATTTCTCAAAATAGCAACACATGCCCATGGTTCATCTCAAACCCCAACTTCATAAAGAACTAAATATATCACCAATTATCAAACATATCGCCAACCTTTCCAATAATTTTTACTCCAAACTAAATACAATAAACCTAGCAATCTTTTACAACCTGGCCTCATTAAATGACCTACTAACTAAAATTAAAACAGTTTTCCTTTCGAAGCCTTCTTACAATTTTTTTTCCATAAACTGTTCAAAGTAGGGGCTCTGGTAGTTTCCTACACCAAGAGCACTATAGTTCTGTTACGTTAAGCTTACTATAAATTATAATATAAGCTGATCAACACACATAATAGAATAATTTCTTACTGAACTGTGTAACTATGTAACAATAAAAAAAATTATCAAATAACTCAATATGTTAAAATATAATTATATAATTTAATATGCATAATACCAGATGGAGTAATCTGCATTGCTTGTCTATTCATCACGATCATCTCTTAGTCAGAAATGAATTCTATCTGTAGCATCAAATGAAAGTTTGCTATTTTTACATTTCGGTCAGGCATATTTCAGCAGTGAAAAAAATTATCTAAAAAATGATTTGATTTAGAAGTCAGTCTTGATATGTATAGTCATATCATGCAATAATTTACTAATACAAGCAGTCAAAAATATCCCCCCAAAAAAGCTTTAGAACCTGAATTATCTTAAATACATTAAGAATGCGATGTAAATATATATTCATATATTAATTGAACATTCCCGCTCTTCCAAAATAGTAAGGTACAATAGCACAGTGAAAAGGCTGTCATATATACCCAAGGGATTGAAACAATAATCCAGAAAGTATTGACTACATACGGTGGATCGCAGCTTGGAAAATAATGATTGCTCATTAGTTATTACATACGCCGTCGAATTTATGTATAGTCTTGGGTTATAAACTAAACTCTTCTGAGATAATGCTAATCAACCATGGTGATGACAGACCAGTACCACATTTCTTTTACAAGGATGACCTTGAAGTGTTTGCTAAGAATGAAGCGAGTATCTCCCAAATGTTGCTTGTCACCAATGATTTTATCAATGACATCTGCATGAAGTTTTGTCTTGACAAGTGTGCAAAAATCAACTTCAAGAGAGACAAAATGACAACGTCAGAGAACATTGAAGTTGATATGCTTACTGTGATTCAAAATCTTGAGCCAGGTAAAACATACAAATATCTTGGCATTGAAGAATGTGCGACCATCTCGAATGACACAATGAAAGAGAGAATTCGCAAGGAGTATGATAGAAGATTAAGGATTGTGCGGCAGTCCGCATTGAACTCCAGGAATAAAATAACTGCAATAGATAGTTGGGCGATACCTGTAGTCAAATACAGTTTTGGACTAGTGGACTGGACTGATCAAGAAATTAGAATCATAGATCGAAAAACAGAAAACTACTTACGAAGCATCATGTTGCCTACCCTCAGGTTGATATACATAGACTTAATGTGTCTCGTAAGGAAGTAGACAAATTGAAGCCTCCTGCACAATGCAATAGTAGGGATGGGAAAGTATCTGGTCAGCCATCAAGATGACTAATGAGGCACGCCATGATATTTGACCGGATGGGAAAAGGAGACATTGTAAGTGCAGCAAGAAGTATTGCGAACAGGACTATGCAATACATGCCGAATAACACAGACACTGAACTTTTGATGCATCTTAACATGAAATGAGAGACAAAAAATGTTAAAGAAATCGTGGAGAGACAAACCACTCCATGGACAATATTTAACAAGAATGGATAAGGTACAGTTCAATAAAGATCAATCACTTATGAAGCCTAAAAGTGGAAGAATGAAGCCAGAATCGAAAGCACTTTTAATAGCTCCTCATGATCACGCGTTGAGAACACGAGTTTATGATAAAGCGGTTTTCAAAAATTTCCTCAGGACGATAAATCTCGCATTTGCCCGGAACAAGTAGAAAACTTTGATCAAATCGTTTCAGCTTGTCCAATTCTAGCGAATATCGGATATTTGGAAAGATACGACAGTGTGTAGTTATCCCCACTGGCAGATATGTAACGCCATCGAAGTTCTAAATACAGGAGTTACGAACATTCACCAAAGCCTGTGACGTGTTGGACTGTGTACAATATTGAACGACCAACAAATTCAAACTGGTCACACGATAGAGGCAAACAAGCCAGATATTGTTATCCGAAATTTGGAGAACACGTCGTGTCTACTCATAGATGTGCCATGCGAACGAAATGTCGTATACACCTTCACCTATATATTACTACAAAAATCAAAATATTCGTTTGAAACCCGTAGTACCACGACTTTGTACATATCAATCGAAGAATATCAATTTTGGAGAAAATTGTCTGAACGGTTTAGGCGCTAGCGTTGACCACGAACGGAAAAACTCCCACACAGACAGACGCGCAGGCTTTTTCCCGTCAATCAATTTTTCCGCATTAAGAACTCACAAAACGTGGATTCTGATTACACAACGCATTAGAAGAAGTAATTTACTACATAACAGATTAATATTTTGTATCCACGTGCGTATCCCAACATTTTGTACGTATCAACGTGCGATAGTAAAAATTATAACTACAAACAATGTTAACAAACTTGTGATTATATCAATTTACGCGCGTAGAAATAATCAATAAACTCAATATTTTAATGAACTAACATTTTAGCTGCTAAACGCTATTAGCATGAGGTATGATATTAAGAATAGAAACTGTAGTAGACTATAATTTATCGTATGCAGCCTTCTAAAACACAAGATATTAGTTCACACTCAAGATATGCAAAACATGATATGAGCATTCCAGGAATTTTATTAATTTCCGTAAAGCGTGTTTTGTGTTGGATGTTCATTGTTATGCCGCTGTATACCGTGGTGATATTTTTAACAAAAATATATTTTAAGTTACTTAATAATAAAACTTATCCAATTTTATTTATGACAATCCTTTATTGTTCATATTTGCACACAGAACACAACGTTTCATAACTTGTTTTAGTTACATCATCAGGCACCTTAATAAAGGAACTGTTGTCCCATTTATTAAGGAGCCTGATGATGTAACTAAAACAAGTTACGAAACGTGTTCTGTGTGCAAATATTAACAATAAAGGATTGTCATAAATAAAATTGGATAAGTTTTATTATTAAGAAACATACACTGACAATCAGGAACAATTTTACAATTTTTCAATTGGTCTACAAGCTTTACATTTTAAGTTAATTTATTACAATTTTTAGTAAAAGTTCAACAAATATTAGGGCATGTTTTGTAAAAACAAGTATTTTTTTCTTAATTTCTGCTTGAAGTGAATGCAAATTATAAACATCATTTCCCCCAAAACCAACCGTAAACATTTACCCGAATTCTGTGGAACGCGTAAAATAATGGTGCAGTTCTCGTCAACTCCCTGAATTTTCGAAAAGTGCAAATTTCGAAAAAATGCGAGAAAGTATGCTAATGTATCATAGTTATTTATTAGAATAAAATAAGGACGGTTGGAAAATTTTATGAATATTTTGGACAAGGAAATGAAGTTATTATAGATTTAAGATGACTGTTTTCATTGTTAAGTGATTAACCAATAAAGGTTTTTTATCAGTTAAAGGAGTTGGAAGCTTGGAAATCATTTATGAAAGCGTTAAAAGTAGTTTTAAATACACTCTCCCGAGAAGGTGAAAACTAAATTAATAGAAGAACTTCATCATTCCACCCGGAATTCTCGGTGAAATTAGTGACGAATTGGGAGAGAGGTTTGATAAGGGGATGACTTTGGAAACTCAATGTCGAGGTCATGGGGATCCAGCAATGATGACTATTGATGATGACAAAGACATTAAAATAGTACACTATCTGAAGGAAGATTTTACTCAGTTAGCAAGTGATAACATATATTGCATTTAGTATCTTTTTTTATAGTCAATATTTTACGAGTAGTATAGATAATATTTTTTAGTTTTTAATTACCGTAAAATGGCTTTTCATTAACTAAAACATCATTGCATGATAAAATAAACACGTTTATAAAAATATATATTGTTCTGACTTATTTGGTTAATTTCTTCCGAAACTCCTGTAGCAAGTAACTAGGTGTTAGAGCTTTTTTATTTCAATATATTTTTGTATTCTTCGCTGCAAAA
>JAHLJT010004567.1:12463825-12535066 GCA_031308135.1 Acheta domesticus | reverse complement strand
TATAGGCTTAACATAAATCCGGCGCAGGCTAATTACAGGCTGGGTGTTGAAAGAGGAAGAACGTTGTCACCAGTCCATTAATCCTCGCTAATCTCTCGTTACCATCGCCTGCGCGATAAATGACCTGGCACGCTGAGGGCTTCGCCGTGGCGCACTGCGCGGTTGCAACCAAAGATGCAGGAATGCTTCTGTTCCCTCGACACATCTCGGCGAAGAATGGAAGCACCGCCCGAGAGAGAAAGCGGAAGAGGAGGATGATTTACTGATTCCATCGTCCTTCGTGCGTGGCCGCGGAGTTGGCATTGCAAAAAACACTGAAAAGCACTCCGCTTGATTGATTGAGTGATTCGTGTTTCCGGAGCGTCAACTGCTTTGGTCATTAGTCCCGTAAGTGTAGTGCCTGTTTTTCTCGGGAGGTGGTGGTGATGATCTTTTCCCCGCTGGATGGCGAGATCTTGCGTCGACCTACCGTCGACTAGCGAGCTTTTCCCCTCAACCAGGTATCTCCCACCAGCGGGCACCGCCCCAGCCGGGACAAGCTCTAAGCCCCCGACCGCTCTCCCGGCATGTGTGGTAGTGTAGTGCATGTTAGTGTAAGTGTGTGTAAGAGGAGAGGATAGGACAAGCAAGAGGAAGAAAAGATCGCGCGCGTTCCGTGGCCCGTTTGTTAGGGGACTGCTCCGGCAATCGCCTGGTGTTGATCTGAGAAACCGTGGAAAACTACCGATCAGAGTAGCCGGCCTCTAGAATTCTCCTCCAGACAGCGACTGAAATCGACCTAGCTGACAAGCTAGTGTCGAAAATCCTGCCGTCGTCGGGAAAAGCACTCCGCCATCGAGCAGTGGGTGTCTCCTTTAAAAGTAGATTCTGTCTCTAGAACACTTAGCAGTAAATAACCACGTGAAAAACATAATTCTAAAAAGAATGTATTGAATTTTAATGTAAATTGTGACTTCAAGTACATAAAAATTGAAGTATTTTAATACTTTCCAAAGGGTCCCCCCGTATAAGATGGTAAAAAGTTCCCCTCAAACAAATTACCTGTTCCAAGCTGCTAAGACACAGTAAAAAATATTTCTTGATATTTTTTCAAAAATATTTTTTTGTGGTAGAATTTGGGCCTGAGAAAAAATTGAAAAATGCTTTTCTGATAGTCCAAGTTGTGTTCTTATTTATCATATTTTTTTCAGTCTGATAAAATAGTGTTAAGTTGTCGAAAAAAATTGAAATTAAAAAAACACGTTTTTGACTGTACAGGGGTGTAGGTGGTGGGACGGGGCTAAGAAACCTTTCAAAAATATTATTTTTATGTTATAATTATAGTGTAACAACTCATATGTAACTTGGTTGAGGGGAACTTTTTACCATCTTATACGGGGGGACCCTTTGTATTTATTCAATATTTTAATGGCATCCATATGTCAGTAAAATTACAATTTTGGGTACTGAAAGTTCGCACATGATCTTATTTCAAGATCTACTTTCTAATAACAAATTTTATTAAGGAAAAAATGTATAGCTTCAGTATTGCAGTTGTACAAAGGCGCAGAAAATGTTTTGAAATTTTGCCATTTTCGAAAATTCAGAAATTGTATTAAAAAGCTATCGGAAGCCAATGTTTAATAAAAAAATCTGGACCCATTTTTCAGAAATATTTGAAAGTGTATTTGATGCTTTGTGTAAAGTATCCCCAAAATTCATCACATCCCCAAATACACATCTCCGCGGCCGTCGTTCTTCCCCGTCCTCTGTGGCCCGTGGTGCGCGAAAATTAATGGCGTTTAAATTAATATTAATAATAATTTTTAAGTAATATGTCTGCATTAAAATTGATTCATTTATTTTGAGTTTGTTAATATTATATATGGACGTTAATTATACGAGTATAACATTTTAATTTCTTCCATCATAATACAGTAAACACATTTTCTATCAATTCCCACCGTCAATATTTTTGACTGGTTTTCACTAGTTATCGTGAAAACAGAAAGTTGTTGCTGAATTTTGCTATCTATAGTGATCTGCAAACAACATAGTCGTTCTTTAGACACTCTAGAAAGAAGAGCAATTAGATATATCATTTTTTACATCATGATGAAAACTGAATGACCCAGTACCAGAATACCTTGTGACTACCTCTCTGAGTACAACATATATTTCTTTTCAACTGCTATTGCCTTAAAATAGTTTGTTGACTACTTCACAATCATTTACAGGTGATTCAAGATTTGCGTTTATTAAACTGGAAAATAAAGCATATTTTTCTCGCAATATTTTCAATAGTTTTCAGTTTATACTAAGAGCATTTACACGTGCCGATTGATTGATTATTGTCTTCGGGCGCGTCAATTTCTAAGGTCATTACTCCTGTAAGCGTAGTGCATGTTTTATAGTGGGATGTAGCTCACCGCAATCGCAGGGCGAGACCCGGCGCCCATTACATGTCGACTTGCAGGGCTTTCCCCAGCCACGTATCTCCCACCAGCGGTGTACCTCCTCAGCTGGGACAAGCTGTAAGCTCCCGACCGGTCTCCCGGCATGTGTGGGAGTGTAGGGCATGTTCGTGTAAGTGTGTGTGTAAGAGGAGAGGATAGGACAAGGAAGAGGGAGGAATGATCGCGCGCGCGGTGCGTGGCCCGTTTGTTAGGGTACTACTCCGGCATTCGCCAGGTGTTAATCGGAGAAATCACGGAAAACTACCGATCAGAGCAGATGGCCCCTAGAATTCTCCTCCAGACAGCGGCTGAATAGTTGACAAGCAAGTGTCGAAAATCCAGCAAAACCATCGGGGCTCGAACCCTAGGACCTTCCAATCAGAGACACTGTAGTTGATGCCCTGAGCCACCTAAACCGGTTTCACGTGCCGAATTCATATGTAATTTCTCCATCACAACTGTGGGTTTTCTCACCGACTCTTCACATTAATTCCTTCCAGAAAGCGACCGACTCGGAGCTTGAAAGAGGCGAAAAACAACGCAGCAAAAATGCTCCCTTCGGAAGGGGGCGTGTCAAGCCTCTGCCCTTTCAACACGCTGTAAATTGACTAAAACTGTGCGAAAGGAAAATTACCCCTCGGGAGACGAGACGAGCAGCGGGACTTGGAGGCGCCAGCGCGGGTCAAGGAGGCGCCGAGACCGCCCGTACCGCAGCGTCACCTTCCTAACTGCCAGGCGTCGGCCGCCGCCCCCGCCGCCCCCGCCGCCACCCGCCGCCCCCGCCGCCCCCGCCGCCCCCGCCGCCCCCGCCGCCCCCGCCGCCCCCGCCGCCCCCGCCGCCGCCCCCGCCGCCCCCGCCGCCCCCGCCGCCCCGCCGCCCCCGCCGCCCCCGCCGCCCCCGCCGCCCCGCCGCCCCGCCGCCCCCGCCGCCCCCGCCGCCCCCGCCGCCCCCGCCGCCCCCGCCGCCCCCGCCGCCCCCGCCGCCCCGCCGCCCCCGCCGCCCCCGCCGCCCCCGCCGCCCCCGCCGCCCCCGCCGCCCCCGCCGCCCCCGCCGCCCCCCGCCGCCCCAATTGCAGGGGCAGGATCCGTAGCACCGCCCCGCGCTCAGAGGCGCCACAAGGACTTCGCACAGGTCCCACGCACAAAGAGAGAAACAAACGAGTCCGCTCTCTCCAAACGCCCACATCAGCGGGGGCAGCGCTGCTGGTCTTTCGGTAACGGCTTTGAACCGTGCTTTATTCTCCTGCGAATGGCGTCCGTGAAAGGGTCTTCAATTGCATGCATTCTGTTCATTGCTGTTCAACGGTCTTAAACAGTTTAAGTCACCTAACCAAGTTTTCCTAACACGCTTCTTGGTTAGGGGAGCGGATCACTGTAATTTCTCCAAATTAGTATGGATCCCAGCTTTTAGGAAGTAATCCGAGTTATTTGACTAAGAATTCCCTTTTCCTCGCGACAATCGCAAATCGCCTTATCAAACATGTTACAAAACTAATGGTGCAAAACCATTACAATAAACAAAACTAAAGGCTTTCGTGGAAGAAATACTAAAGACTTTTCGCCGAATACTAAAGGCCCAAGAAAACCTCGGCATGACGAAGATGGCCACGAAGGGGTAGGCAGATCTCGTAATTCCGTGAGAGCAGTCTGCCTAGGAACAGTGACCCGACAAAATACCCATCAGGTCAGGTGGCTGAAAGTTGGCAGATCTATCTACCTGTGGACTTGTAATCTGCACTGAAGAAAAACATCTACACGAATTACAGAGAAAGCCGGCTGACAACGGAAACAGACCTACGCATGGAAATGGACAACGATTTGCGAAAAAATTGAAAACTGCCACTTGAAATGTTAGATTAAGAAAAAAGAGTATTAATTGCAAAATAATAGAGGTTTAAATATACCAGTTGTCACAAAAATTAAGGAAAAGTTGAAAGGAACTAAAAATTCAGAATATATTTCAGGTTGTATTGTGGCACACCTCCAAATGTCAGAGCTGGAGCAAGGGTAGCTTTGTTTTTAAGGTCAAATTAACATCTAGTTCATTAGCGACTACTATTGGTTTGAACGTTATGGGTAACTGTCAACTTGAAATGATATGGTACCATGATATGAGATGGTACAATGATATGAGACCAATGATATGGTACAATGATATGAGACAATGATATGGTATAATGATATGAGACCACAGAATTATGAAAACGTGCACAAAATTCACTTCTCCCCATAGCTCGTCATACGCAGTTTTTAACTGTTTTTGACGTAAATAAATAAATAAATAAATATGGTGATGTAGGAGGGTAAAAGGACGAGCACAAGCACAACCATGCCTGAGATGTGGTTCGAACTCGCGATCCTTCGGCCCAAGGAGGGTAGATTTGTTTGTAGATAAAAAGTGAAAAGTTAAGATACAAAGTTCCACCTTTGTTAAATTGCCTGATCGAATAAAAATATGTTGATGACATTTAACAATACATTCCCCTGCATGCCCCTGAACAGGGCAGGATGGAGACAAAGAAACGTTTTATTAACAGCTTCATCGAGAAGTCCCCAACACTAATAAAAATAACTAATTAATAATGTGTGATAATCTAAACGTAAGAGTAAAAAATTCACAAAAGCCAGACATTGTGGAGGGAATTGTGGAGAAACCGCATGATTACAACCACTTTATCTTTACTACGTGCGTAGTAAGGCAAGAAATTTAAAAATTAGATATTTAATATTATATTTTGTGGCTAATCATTTTATGATACATTTCATTAATTTGCATTGACATTCAATGTACAATATTTGGTCGATTTGCATCAACATAAAAGCTCACTGCAAAATCCACATTATTCATTTCGAAACCACAAACACATACTTTTACAGATTTACCTCATCGCATATCTTATGAATTTAAAACAAACTTACCAGACATAACAAAACAGTTCGCGATCAAAACAATGGCATATTCATGAATATGATGAAAATCACAAGAGTAACAGAGGTTTTGATATCTTGCATACACGACAAAGACACTCGTAAGTACAGAATATTGGTATACCTTTTTAAAATGCTTTTCATATATTTTTCATGAAATACCTTCAAAATCAGGCGAGTAAGAAAACTTTATACCCCAGAAGTTTAGAGATTGACGAAAACCAAATGTAGTCCAAATTGATTGTTTCCGGGCGCGTCAACTACTTAGGTCATTACTCCCGTAAGTGTAGTGCGTGTTTCTTCCCGGGAGATGGCGATGATCTTTTCCCCGCTGGATGGCGAGATCTGGCTCCGACATACCGTGGGGTTTTCCCCTCAACCAGGTATCTCCCACCAGCGAGGCACCGCCCCAGCCGGGACTAGCTCTCAGCTTCCGACCGGTCCTCCTGGCATGTGTGGTAGTGTAAAGCATGTTAGTGTAAGTGTGTGTGTAAGGGGTGAGGATAGCAGAAGGAAGAAGAAGGAAAGATCGCGAGCGGTCTGTAGCCCGTTTGTTAGGGTACTGCTCCGGCATTCGCCTGATGTTGATCGAAGAAACCACGAAAAACTACCGATTCAGAGCAGCCGGTCGTTAGAATTCTCCTTCAGTCAGCAACTGCATTCGACCTAGCTGACAAGCTAGTGTCGAAAATCCCGCCGCCGTCGGGACTCGAACCCAGGACATCACCATCAGAGGGACTGCGGTGACATCAGGTTGATGCACTGAGCCATCTCTCCCGGTTAAGCCGCAGGAGAGATACGAGGAAAAGAAGAGTAAATACAGTGCCTCCCGCGCACCTCTCCTCAGCGCCGGCTACGCCTCCGCCGAAATGATACCGCTAGTGGTGGGTGCCCTGGGCGAATGGTACCAGGGAAGCGACGCTGCGATCCTAAAGGTCTCGAATGGCTATCAGCTGAAAAAAAACTAAGACAGCGCATCACAGCTGAAGCCATCACCGGGAGCGCGGCGTGCTACTTCGCCCACACGGCCAGGCTCTACCGCGCCCCGCGCGAGTACAGAGAGATCGTGGACAAGATCTGTGCCCCCCGCCCTCACCGCACCAACGGCAGCAGCAGTACCGGAGCAGCACTCGCGTCACAGGCGCCACACTCGTCCCTCATGCAACAGAACAGTGCAGATCCCAGTTATTGGCCTCTTTTTATTAACTTTTAACTTTGTCCCCCTTTATTAACTTCTAACTTTTTTTTTCTTTTTTCCTCTTTTTTCTTTTTTCCTTGTTTCTTAACTTTTAACCTTTTAAACTTTTTCTTTAGCTTTTAACTTTTTAACCTTTAACTTTTTTAAAAAACTTGTTCTTTAACTATTGAGTTTTTAACTTTTAATTCATCCATTTATGTATTAGAAATTGTATTTGAAAATTCTGAATAAAAATTACTCTCTTTAGGAGTTGATGCAATGACAGTGAATGAGAATAAGTATGTGCAGTATTGTGGTCAGTTTCTTATTTTCTCTATTCTACTGGAGAGATGTTTTCTTGACGCAGTTAGGTCAGATGATACAATTTCAGATTCATTTAATTTCTTTTCCGCACGAGATGTATTCCAATCCCACCAGTTCGTTTAGAACGTAAATATTTGTGATATCATTGGGCAACACGAACAGAACCTCTTAATACGAAACAGTATCAAAGGGAGAAACTAATTATACATCTAAAGACCCTTCACTTGCAAAATGAACGTTCTGTTCATCGATTATCCCGTTTGTTCCTTTTTTATAAACCTTTAAATAAGCTGTACTATGAATTTATTTTATTAACGGATTACACAAGTAAATATTTATTTCGTGAATAAGCTGAAATAGCTGTCGTTGTTAGCTGCGTATTGGGGAGACGTTGCCTGCCGGGCCCTTTGATTCATGGTGGAAGTCGATGCCGGTTGCGTGGCATGAAGTGGCGTGGCGTGGCGTGGCAGGCCGGTGCGTGGCTTGGTGGTGCATGGCGCGGCGTGGCGCGAGATGTCCTGTGCCATGGCGTGGCGTGTGGAGGTGCGGCGTGGCGCGAAGTGTCGTGGCGTGTCGTCGCGCGAGGTATCATGCCGTGTGGCGTGGCGTGGCGGCAAGTGTCATGGCGTGGCATGGCGGCAAGTGTCATGGCGTGGCGTGGCGGCAAGTGTCATGGCGTGGCGTGGCGTGGTTTGGCGTTGGATGGCGCGGCGTGGCGCGAAGTGTTGTGGCGTGTGTCGGGTCGTGGCGTGGCGTGGCGTGGCGCGGTGTGATGCGAGGTGACATGTCGCGTGGCATGGCGTGGCGTGGCGTGGCATGGCGTGGCATTACGTGGCGTGGCGTGGCGTGGCATGGCGTGGCTTGGCGTGGCGTGGCGTGGCGGGTGGCGTGGCTGGATTAGGGCTAACAGCGGCCCGGTCGCGCCGCTGCCGGTCGAGTGGTGACGGCGGCGGGGGCGGGGGGCGGCGGGAGCGACGCCGTGCCAGACGGCGGCCGCGCAACATCAAACAGGCGCGAGAATAAGCGCTTTAAATGACCGCTCCCCCGCGCGCAAGCCTCTTTCTGCGGCGCCTGAATAGACAGTAATTATCGAGTGAGCTCATAAAGCCGCCGTGATTAGCGATTATGTTGAGTTTATTGCTTCTCCCACGGCGGATGAAATGACGCGGGGGCGCGGGCCGCTTGTTGGATCGGCACCCGGCGGCCGCCCCTCTCCCCTCCCTCTTTGGCGAGCAGCTAAAGAGTTTTAGGCTTACGTTCTGCGACTCCGCGCTAAAAACCTCCGAGCTCTGCAGGTATTACTCCTCAATAATGATTGCGTTTATGAATCAAAGAATACATGAAGGCCTCGGTTCTAAACAGTTCTACGTCATTAAATGAAATTAGGTGTTGTTGTTGTCAATAATATTGTTTATTTGTAGGGCATCTTTCGATGGCTTAGCCATCATCATCAGTTTCAGCAGTATAGTAGCCACTACTAGTCGTTTTGCGCCTTCCATACTGCTGAAACTGATGATGATAGCTAAGCCATTGAAAGCTGCTCTTCAAATAAACAATATTGTTCGCTACGACAACTTATGATCAAGCTACAAAACGACTAGTCGTAGTGGCTTTCATACTACTGAAATGGATGATGGCTAAGCCATCGAAAGCTGCTCTTCAAATAAACAATATATTGTTGGCAATGACGACACCTATGATCATTTAATTTTCAATGCCAACGACAATTCACCCCAAAACCAAACTTCTATGTCATATTTTGGACAAATATAAAAGAATTCTTCTGCTGGTGCAACAAATGACGCTGTACTATGGAGACAATTCTGCTTTATTCTGTTCGACACAAAGTCCGAAAATGTCGAATTGAAAACTTTCTCTTATTTCTCAGAATGAATTAGATGTGGCATAGGACCGTCGAGAGCTAAGCCCTTCGTGTGGAGTGTTATTCATTCTTTCTTGATCTGACTAACTCAGTGCTTTCATAGTGTGCCTTAAAAGGTCTTAAGATTACCCGGAGCAATACTTCACAGTTCAGTCGATCTAATACTGTGTCACCACAACGCATTTATCATCAGCCTTAGTTCCCAGCCATCCATCTTCAAAGAAAGGGACTTGGCAAGACACCGTTTTCTCACGACGATTATATTGCGTGCTCAAATATATTGCTTCGACAAAAATAGGCGTGGAAGTTGATCTTTGGCTCGGTTGCGCAAATTATGTTTCAAAGATGTTACGTTATCAAAGAGATAAAAATACCACTCGTGGTACTTGAGTTCTTATAAAACAATTGATACTTGTACCGTTGAGAGAATCTGTATCAGAAAGAGAAAAATCTACAAAAAATGCTGGTTTGTAAGTGTTTTTCAAATACATTGCATTTAGTGACATTAAAAGAACAATCCTATTAAGCAGGTCTGGGAAACTTTGAAACCTAAAAGATTTATTTTTATCATTGTCAATGATGTATTCAAAATTTGTACTGTAAAATATCATACATTTTGTGAAAATACATTCTATCTGTTAGAATCAATGAGATATCCATCCCTACCTTTTTCCTCAATAAATGAAAGATATAAATAAATTTGTGATAGCAATTCACAACAAAACTCTAAGATATTTTGATGTGAAAAAAGAAAATTCTCTCTATTACGTTATTCTACGGGCTCGGGCGAAATTAGAAGGCTCTTCATCCTCTCAGGTTTCGACAATCACCCATCTGTAGGTTGAAAATGATGCAAATTAATGATGCACTTACTACAAATGATTATTGGTTGGTTTTGTAAAAGAATCAATGTAAAATATAACAAAATAATGTTAACCAAAAGAAAGCAGTGGTGCTCAAACATAAATTTTCGTATCAGAGAGTTCAACGAAAATTAAACCTCCTCAGTTTTTGTTCTCTATCCGAGAAAAAAATTAAAGAAAATATTTGTAAGCGTTTAGACGAAAAAAAGTACCTTGACTTTAAGTAAAAATTGTCGTTTAAGCGAACAGTAATCTTTTGTTTTTAAAAAATTGTACATGACCTTATTTAAAAAGTATCCCGACGATGGCATCCACTTCGCACGATTGGCCGCACAAATACTAGAAGTAAGATGATTTTACTTTGATCCGCACTATCAGACAATGCTGGGTATTAACCGTGAAAAACATGAGTGGTATCCTTCTGCCTCAGTAACATCCATCTACATCAGGGGTAGTCCAACTTTCAAGGTCCTGACGGGCCACAACCAAAATCTTTCAGTATGGTTGCGGGCCATGCGGGTCATATTTTCATTACTCAGGCGAACCACACGTGATCCCGTATTGTTGATCTCGGCAGTTTGGACAGCATCTGCAAAGGGAGAGGGATGGAACTATGGATCGTATCAGGCCATACCATCCATAACGCAGTGAAATACATTGGGAAGGATTTTGAATTTCTGAATTTACAAGAAAAAAGCTCTTAAATCTACACTTAACCTATTTTTACATTAAGGAAATGTTGTCCCCGGCAGGGCACTTGCGCTAGGTCCACAATGTTCTCGTCGGACTGTTGGCTGGGTCATTTTGTGAGAACTTGGTTAAACTACCAGAGGTCTTTCACGTTTAACTAACCTTTCGCGGGCCACGATAAATGGCACCTGCGAGCCGCATGTGGCCCGCGGGCCACAAGGACAACGCTGTTCTATAGGACGCGGAGTATTCTCAGTTGTCGAGAGCAGCACGGGAAACCTTTCCCACAGCCCTCGCAGCGGCCTGCAGGCCTGCGCACATAGTCAAGTCAGTGGGTGGTGCCGCCAGCAGCAGCGAAGGAGCCGGTTCGACCCCACACGAGGGCGACCGCAGACACAAGCGGCCAATGTGATCTAATTGACTAGAAAGTAAACAATACAATAGTATTAAATAATAATAACAATAATAACAACAACAACAACAAGAGTTTGGAAATCGAAATCAGCCGAATGTGGGGCGCAAAAGCACAGGTCGTTCCGATAGTTATAGTAACTCTGGGATTTGTTCCGCACAATTTGCTGTAAGGACTTGGCTAAATTACCAGGTCATTCCAAAGACTGGGACGTGCAAGATATTGCGTAATTGGAACAGCCCACATTTTGCCAAAGTATTGTAGAGGCACCATTCGAGCCTAGATCTGCTCCTTAATAATAATAATAATAATAATAATAATAATAATGATAATAATAATAATATATAATAATAATATTAATAATAATAATAGGTGGAAATCAAAAGCATCGCATGGAACGTATGCCAACCATTTGGAGAACGAGGATGTTGACCAGGTAGTCAACCCACTTACTGGATTAGAAAAGGAAACTTATTTGGTGAGACAACCGGGGTTCATGATGGCTATTCAAGATAGGGTTATACCAACAAGAAACTATCGAAAGAATGTCCAAAAAGAAGCATTAGATGATAAATGTAGGAAATGTAAAAACTCATCAGAAACCTGAGAGCATAATTGAATCATGTCAAACCTCTAGCAAGCACAGAATACACCAAGAGACATAACAATGCGGCGAAAATCCTTCATCAACACTTAATAGGAAACATACTCAGTCCCTTATTTTAAATATGAACCTTTGAGTGTTATTGACAACTAGAATATGAGGTTATACTGCGACAGAGAAATATGAACTGATGTTACTATACCAGCCAACCACCTTGACATCTTGTTCTTGGACAAAAGTAGACGACAGGTGTATATTATTGATATTGCCATCCCTCTCACACATAACATTAGTTCTACCTAGAGTACAAAAATGAGTAAATATAAAGATTTGTCAGATGAGATAAAGAATCTCTGGAAGGTAAAAGAGGTCACCATTCAACCGATAGTAATTTCAAATACTGGGGTAGTGTTAAAATAGAGAAAACGTCAGCTCGAGACATTAAAAGCCAGAAAACTGCTGGTGACAATGCAAAAATCTGTAATTCTGGATACATGTCATTTAGCAAGAAAATTGTAGGAGAACAGCTTAATTAAACTAGCAGAATCCACCAACAGTGCCCGCACTTGGTCGCCGGATCCATACGAGTGAGACTAGCCGAAGTGACTACGGCAGGTGAATGTCCCCCCCCCCGCGAGGGAAAAGACGTAATAATAATAATAATAATAATAATAATAATAGTAATGAATAATAATAGTAATAATAATAGTAATGAATAATAATAGTATTAATAATAATAGTTAATGGTCTATCAGATAACAGTGAATTGCTGTCACAATTGTCATTTAACGCACGAGTATCAAATTTAAGAGGACGAGAATTATTATATTTTAATAAACCAAATACAACATCGCACAAATATTCACCAATCTTGAGAATGTCTTCTAAATTCAATGAATTCAGTAGAGTGTGGGATTTAGACTTCAGTTTTTCTTTTCTAAAATATAAACAGAATTTAAATAAAATATTGAATGATTTATTATTTTAAGTATTGCTCGCTATTATGTCCCGATTATTTTGAAGATGCGTTTCCCACTTTTGTAATATTGTCATTTTATAATTACTTTCGTTCCTTTTTGTAATGACTGTTTTTAAGATATAATGTTTCCATTTTTGTTTATCTTACTTATGTGTTATGTTTTACCAATTTTTGCAAAAATATGTATTCTTGTAATTGAATTTCGGTGATTTAGTTTTGTGATTTCATTTCGAAACTGTTATTTTTATTATTTTTGTTTTTTTTTCTTGTAATGCCTAATGTAATTGGGGCTTTGCCCTGTTGTGCGTAAATAAATAAATAAATAATAAATAACGCCCCTTAGTCACGAGCAGCTAGCAGCAGGCTGTGGTTCTGCAATGGGCCAGAAGCAGGAGCGATCGAGGGCATGGGAGAGGTAGCCAGGAAACAGACAGCTTTAGGGTTGGCGGCTTGCAGAATGCCCTCAAAATGATCGCGCATTTTCGTCAGGAAGTGGTCGTAAATGTGGGAGATTTCCGGAGAAAGAGGTTTACCGGTACCTTGTGGCGTGCTCGGTAGGAATACAATTGCTGCCGACCGGGACAGCGAAATGGTGAAACGTTATTTGCAAACCAACTGCTTCTAATGCTTGAGGTAACATAATTCCTCCGCAATGATAATATATAAAGATATAGGGTTTCTTCTTACAGAAAGATGATACGCCGAAATGAGATCTCGTAACTGTAAACTGTTCGTAGTCCAATAGAATAACCTTGCACGTAAGGGAAACCGTAAGCTGGTTTGAATCGGATAGGGCAGCCGATCAGAGACCTCTTAACCTGGTTATGTGAAGCATCAGGGACATACTTATCTCAGATCGTTAGAATACAACTAGATCATCCAAAGATAGTTGAACCCTCACCAGTAAACAGAATGTTACTAGATTTGTACAAAAATAGGATAAAAAATTATTCTCATTTCTCCTAATATCATAAATATTGCCTCAAAATTTCAATTTTGGAACAAATAACATTTAAAATAACTTTGCTTCAACCAAAGAATACCTTTAAAGAAAACATTTGGAGCCGTTTTTGAGAAAAAATACTTTTACTTCAAGCAAACAATAAGCGATAAGTACTCACATTTTCAAAATAAACAGTGATCTTATTTAAAGTGATATATTATTCGAAAGCCAAGTTTTATTACAATTTTCGAAAATACAAAGATATACAGATATACACCGAAAATAGGACCTGCGCTAATTTCAAAAGTCTACTTTGCAGTATTTGAAACAAAACTCTGAAGCAAAAATTTGGAGCCGTTTGAGAAAATTATAGTTTAAAAATTGCCTACATTCACCCCAAAATTACTTGAAAACGACTCGTATTTTCGAAAAATGTACATTATTAAAAGGTCTGTCATAAAAGGAAACATTCCGTTAAAAGAGTAAATATCAATCTCCAATATTCTAATTGCAGGAAGTCGCCAACTTGTGTAATTTTTTAAAGTTAACAGCGTTAAAAAAATACGACCTCCGTCATTTTTTAATCTTCCCATGCTCTCTCTGAGAAAAAAAATTAATCCAAAAGTTCGTAGCCTATATTTAATGCCCTGTTGTTAGACAACTTGTCAATTCCCCCCAAAAATCAAAATACTCAGTTAAAATTTGCAGGGGACAGAGGTCCGCGAGATCGATCGGGAATATCAATTTTGGAGAAAATCGTCTGAACGGTTTAGACGCCAGTTGGGTCCACAGTCCGACCGAAAAAGACGGACAGACAAGATTGTAGATTCTGAGTACACGTATTAGAGGAAGTCATATGCTACGTACATGAACAAGATTTATCAACATTTTCAATACCAGGGTCCCTCAATTCTAGTTTCTCTGTCGAAAGATCATCCCTTTGCGTTGCAGCATTACAATACTTTCTCTATCCAGTTTTTGAGTTTTCAAAATACTTTATTTGAAGTTTCTTGAAGCACTTTCACGCACAAATATAATAATTTTTACAAATTGCTAGTAATGTGCATATTAAAGATGTGAGAGATCTTAAAAAATTACATTTCTGTATTTTTTGAAAAAAACAAAAAACTCAAAATAAACTTTACGTCATATGAAAGAGTGTAATTAGCACTATCCGTTACAAAATTTTCAAGAAAAACTTTGTAGGCATATATGAGAAAATGGCGTTTGAGCGTTTGAAAATGAGGAATTTTGAGATACTTTTCACAGAAAACGGTTGTGTTTTCGAGAAACTTTACTTGATATTATTTAAAGCACATGTACTCGTAAATATAATAAAGTAAAGAAATCGCCGATAATGTAAATATTAACGACGTGAGAGTCAAGTCAAAAAAATTACATTTTTGCAATATTTGAAAAAACGAAAGAATACAACAATATGGCGTTTATGTCATCTCATAGGGTTCATTTATCACTATCACTACCAAACGTTTAAAGAAAAATTTTGAGCTCTTTTTGAGAAAATTTTGTTTTTGTAATTTTTTAAAATTGCACATATTGCACGCAATATTGCGCGAAAACTACTAAAAGTTAAAAAAAAATATACATGACCTTAAAGAAAAAAGTCACTATGAAGAACAAATTTTATTTCAAGGAAAAATTTCTGTCTGCAATTTTGTAGTTGGAGGAAGCCGAATAAAATTCAAACTTTTGCCATTTTCGAAAATTCAGAGTTATCCGTGAAAATCGGACATATGCCACCTCAATAATTGCATTTTACTCTGTTCTTACAAGAAATTTAAAGAAAAAATATGGAGCCGTTTTTGAGAAAATTTTGAATATGTCGGGGCGTCGTCATGTAAAATACCCCCAAATTTTATAGAATCTTTTTCAAAATCTCAAAACTTTGACTGGAACCATATCGATCGGGAAATATCCGTTTTGAAAGAAATCGTACGTATGGTTTAGGCGCTAACAGTGTTCACAGGCGGACAGGCAGACGAACGGACGTTTTCCTTTCAATTGGTTTTCCGGTATCAAGGACCCCAAAATGAGGGTTTCTGGCTACACCACGTGTTAGGGGATTTTTTTTTCTTAATTTAGCATCTGGATTTATCCACTTTTTCGTTATCACGGCCGAGCAACGATTTTTTTTTCTGGCGCAAATTGGCCATTCTTTCGCGCAGCATTACTAACTTTCCCTATACTACGTATATCACTCCGTGTCTACGTACGTATACGGGAAAGTAAAAAGCGTCTGAGTGAGAGCTTTCCCGGCTGGGCCTGTGTCCAACTGATGAGATATACCTGCTGGGAAGAAACCCCGTCAGCCGACGGTAGGTCGGTGCCGGATCTCACCAACCAGCGGGGGAAGATCACCGCCACCTCTTCAGGAAAACACATGCACTATACTTATGGGAATAATGATGTTAGCAATTGATACGCGCAATCTGCGTGCAAGGTAAGGGGCCGGGGTGGAGGGCGCGGCGGGAGACGGCCCGCAGGGTCTCCCCGATCGCGGCGCGGCGGGTCGCGGTTCCTATTAACCCCGGGCAGGGCGGACGGGTCGCGGGCGCTCCTGCACCGTTAGAAAAGGCTTTTGGCGAACGCCGCACCGCCGGCCTCTTTCAAAGCGAGCGCGCCCGCCCCGCACCGCACCGCCCCACCACGCTACCCCCCGCCCCGCCCCGCTCCGCTCTGCCCCGCTCCGCCCTGCTCCGCCCTGCTCCGCCCCGCCCCGCCCCGCCACGCCCCGCCATGCCACGCCACGCCACGCTCCGCCACACCCCGCCACGCCCCGCCACGCCACGCCTCGATCGGATCCCCTCTGCTCGCTGCCGGCCGCCTGCCACCTAGTGATGGCAAATTTTACCAGAACATCGATATATCGATGTTTCGATACATCGCTAAACGGTTTTCGATGTCGATAAAAACATAGACAAGAAAACATAAAAATAAACTAATACACATGCTATTTTCCTATATATTCCATTCCTATTTTCCTTCCGTTTTTAATTACCGTACGCAAGTCGGATACATTTTATTGTTTGGTTAGCAGCATGTTAGTAACAGGCTACTATGCCAATAAAAATATTATTAAGTGTAAAGAAGACAATTAAAATTAAAGATCATTGTGTTTCCCTATTTTACCATCTTAATCTTTTGATCAATATTCCTCACATACCATACAAATAACATAAACATTCTTTAAAGACGTAATAAAGCAATGCATGAAAAATAAACTCAAAAATCGATGCTTTTGCAACAAAATATCGATGTGAAGAAAACATCACAAGCAAAATATCAATATTAATATATCGATGTTTCTGGTGGAAAACATGGGTGTTTAAAAACATCGAAAGCAAAATATCGATGTTAATGTATCGATGATTCTGGTGAAAAGTATCGATGTTTTAAAAACATTGATGTTTTTTGCCATCCCTACTGCCACCTCCGCGTTCTCCTCGGGGCAGAGCGCTCCTGTTGCGAACTGTGCGTCGGGCAGCGCCAGGGTTTGTGTGGAATACTACGCACACACATACGCAAAATGGCAATGGTTCAGAGTGCACTCCATGTTCGTTTTTTTTTAAATTTATTTTTGAAATTGATTAGTGATACTGGGCGCATCAATTGCTAAGATTATTATTCCCATAAGTATATTGCTTCTGTTTTCCTCAAGAGTTGGCGGTAATCTTTTTCCCGCTAGATAGCGAGATCTTGCGCCGACCTACCTGACGGATTGCGGGAATTTCCCCAACCAGGTGTCTCCCACCAGCGGGGCACCGCCCCAGCCGGGACAAGCTCTAAGCCTCCCGACTGGTCTCCCGGCATGTGTGGTAATGTAGTGCATGTGGGTGTGTAAGTAAGGAGAGAAGGATAGGGCAAAGAAGAGGAAGTTTATTAGGGTACTTGTCCAGCATTCGCCAGGTGTTGATCGGAGAAACCACGGAAAACTACCGATCAGAGCAACCGACCGCTAGAATTCTCCTCCAGACAGCGACAGAATTCGACCTGGCTACCTGGCTGGTGTAGGAAATCCTGCGACCGTCGGGAGTGGAACCTACGACCTCCCTGTCAGAGGTGTCTTAAGCCACCTCTCCCGGTAATCCATGTTTCTACCCGATTGGTGTTGGCCATTCACCACGTCCTTCCGTTGTGTGAGTGCGAGGGACTCCCACGGGTTGTTTGGATGTAAAATCCTTCCCAATTAGAACGACTTCGACTAATGAAAGCTCTGGTAAAGTTTAACCAACGGTTAAGTTGGAATCCTCTTGGTCCACCTTTGGTTTCCCTTTCCCGTTGGTCAGCGTTCCATTAACCGAAAATGGAGGTTGGTTTGTGGATGATCTTGGCTGTCCGGGTGACGTCGCGTCGAAGGCTGTGTTGAACATATCGTGGTCTTCATCAGGGCTGGATTGCGCCGGGGTGGTCAGCGCTCGGGTTTATATATGAGTGGGGGCTGAATACGATTGGCTGAAACAGACGGCCAATCGGGAAGCCTACGACTTCATGGAGGTTGGTTTAGCTATTAACTACGAGTATCTAACCACTGGTTGCTATATAACACGTTTTCTATGGAGGTCTTCGAGTTATTACAGTTCGAAGAAGTGGAATACGTCTTCCCTTATATTTTGGAAAAACACAAATAACAACCGAACTAAAACCCAAAGGTTCAATAGTACTTAAATAATGAATAAACATTAAATACACATGATTATAATCATAATTTAAAAGTAAGAACTATAACAAAACTTAATCAATTCTGTTTTTTCTTCTTCTGAAACTAACTTTATTTATAGTTCTACCTCATCCTTCGGAGAGTTTTGTGCCTCTTGTCTTTTATCCGTTGACAAATTTAATGTATTAATAATATTATTGTTTATTTGTTTATTTTGTATACGTCATACATACATGTTCACAATCGTAGCTAAATATTTTAATTAGAAGATTTCTACTTCCTTCAGCAATGTTTATAGGGAAGATAGTAGTCATATGCAGATTTAATCCACGAAGGTATTTGCAAATATTTCGTGATTAGGTCGTTTCTATTTATTTATTTATTTGTCAAAAAAAACAGTAAAAACTGTATATGACGTATGGGAAAAGAAATTTATCTGCGCACATTTTCTTGAGGACCAGAATTGTCAGGTCATGTTAGATGTTCTAAAATGACTCTCGGCTAATATACTACATTACTCATCGGTTTTCTTTCTGTACTTATTCTCAGTTACAAAGAATCAGCCATAACGTTCAATGACGTTTTTGCGTTGCTTCTCCCTCCTCCATCATCACGTATGGGGTCAACACGGAGGAAGTGCATATTGTTCTCTATTCACGAATTCAGGCAAAATAGAACAGTGGTGTAGTTCAAACAATTCAGATCAATGACCAAATTTATTATATCGATGGTCTCGCCTTTTCGAGTGCCTTTCAGTGCGAATTTGCCCACTTGGAATATAAATCTCTATTCTTTAATTTTGTTCTCTTTGAATCTTTATGAAATCAATAAAAACATGTTTTACTATTTTTTATTTCGTTTTTCAAGATTAAATGTGACTACGTAGGTTTTTTCGGTGGCATTTGGAGTTAATATTTTTTTTCGCACTAAGTGACATAAGTTGTGCCCTGTTTTGAAATTATTACATTTTTCAAATGTTTATGCATAGGAAATTATTCACAAATTCAATTTTTCAATTTAACCACAATGTATCATGTCAGGTTTTGGGCCATATTATATCATATCATGAGTTTAATGTATGATGTCATGTTTTTTTTCATTTCAATTTACCAATTTTCTACTATACGTACTACATTTAAAAGAAAATTACGTCAATTTTGATTTTACCCAATTATGTATCATTAAAATAATATTGAAAAAAATGGTAATTAATAGAGTCCGGAAAAATATGTAGTATTAAACGTCAAAATATTTACATAAATATGTAATGAAAACAGTAAGAATATGATATAAGTATGTAAAATACGATATAATATGTAACATTAAAATTCACTAATTAAAAACCATTTACTTAGCAAGAAATTACATTTAGAAAAACTGATCACTTTACATCATACAACGTTCTCGTCAGTAGTAAAAGCTTCACCTATTGTAATCCAGGACCGTAGTCTAGCAACCGGACTAATCGCAATAGAAGCCATCGCACAAACTGGTGAGATCTACGACGAGCAAACATACACTGTAGCATCTTTATCGAAGTCTTGCACGTTGGTGATTGCAAATTTTACGCGGAAATTAAGGTTACAGATCACAAAACGCAGACAATTTGGACATCTCGATTTCCTCAATAATGTAGGAAAAATGCTGATTTAAAAAAATACATCTTTTCACAAAAAATATGGAATTAAAGTGAAGAAAATTCATAAAATAAGAAAATATATTGTGAAAACAGCAAAATATGTAAAATATATAATGTAGTACTAAATATGTAACGAAAAAATTCGATATTGTGTTAGGAGGACCACGATTCGCCAAGATTACAATTTTGAGAACGGTAAGCTGAAAGACAAAAAATATGTAATTACATAAAAATCCTGTCTCTAGTAATTACAACGATTCCACACGAGGCTTCCAGCTCAGAGTGTCATTACCCCACGTCGTCGTTTCCCGTTGTGCTCTCGAGCACGCTGGAAGAACTTTTGCTTAAATCATGAAGCTGTTTGGAAAGTTCACACTGAATGCAAAATAACAACGTAAATTGCGCCGCAGTAAAATGTACTTCTGGGATTAGCAGAGCATTTGGTGGGAAATGACACTTCAAAGTACTCACAAGTAACGGAAACGCACACACTAGTGAACAATAGACTCGTGTCTGTTCTCCCATAATGCATTTTACGACAGTTGTTGAAATACGATACCGCTTGAGCCTCAGCGAGCGGAATCTTGGTTTGGAGAATAGGGCATCGTCGCTTGTACGCAGGTGCCGTCGCAAGATAATGGCTTTTGTTAACATACTTTGAAAATTTCTTTTTTGTTATAAAGTTTTACAACCAATTAATAGCGTGGTTCTCACAGGATACGGCGAAGCAATTGTCCTGGGAGCGACTCAAAGAACGGCGCTGGTCTGCAACGGACGACCTGCAGAACGTACGGCCGGCAAACGAGAATATGACAGTTATATAAATGTCGGATCTTCTATCTCTTCGAAATCCCGACTCTCGACGGACAGTTACGTGTCATTTTATATAATTTACACGCTCCCAAGAGCGGCCAGGACGTCCAGCAAAACCAACAAGAAGGACAACTTTTCACGCGGCGCGGCAATTTATATCAGCGTTGTCGATTTTTATCTTTAATGTGACGACCGCCATAAAGAACGCGTACGACATGCAGCAGACTTCAAGTCTACTATTGTTTTTCACACGTTTTGAACGTCTTCTTATAATTAGGTCCCCGTTCGTCACGAGTCAAGGATGATGTATTGCTTAATGGCTCAGCGGCGGGAGCATCGCTTAGCAACCCCTTCCCTCCCCTCCCCCCTCCCACTCTCCCACTGCCTCATCCTCCACGGAAAAATGTTATTCGTAATTCGTGTAGCATTGCGAGTGGTTAAGAATAAGCATCTGCTTGGCATCTAAACGACAGCAAAGGGTGAGTCAGGATAAGTGGCATGGGGAAAGAGATCTTTTTCTCGAAAATAAAATTAGAGAGTAAAATTTAGTAAGTGTTGTACCGAACGCATGAACTACTGAGAGCATTAGTGCCGTAAGTGTAGTCTGTGCTACATCCTCTGAGGTGCCAGTATTCCTCGCCCACTGATCGTGATACTTGGCGCTGACCTAGACCTCAGGGAGCAGGTTTTCTCCCCGAGGTATCTCCCCCACGAGGCATCGTCCTAGGCGGGATAAGCTCTAGCTCCCAACTTGTTTCCTGACAAGTGTGATAGTGAGGTTGATTGAATGATTGGTTATTCCGAGTGCGTCAACTGCAACAGTCATTGGTCCTATAAGTGTATTGCCTATTTTTTATTGCAGGAGGTGGCAGTGATCTTTTCCCGCTAGATGGCGAGATCAGACGCCAACCTACCCGTCGACTACCGGGGTTTTCCCCGCAACCAGGTATCTCCCACCAGCGAGGCACCGCCCCAACCGGAACAAGCTCTAAGCTCCCGACCGGTCTCCCAACATATGTGGTACTGGAGTGCATATACGTGTAAGTGTGTGTAAGTAAGGGGTGGGCAAGGTAGAGGAAGAAAAGATCGCGCATGATGCATTGTCAGTTTGTTATGGAACTGCTCCGGTATTCGATTGGTATTGATCGAAGAAATCAGAAAAACTACCGATCAGAGCAGCCAGCCGCCAGACTTTTCCTCCAAACAGTGTCTGATGCCAAGTGGTTAGTAAATTAACGAATGAATTGAATGGATGAATTAATTGAATTGATAGAATGAATGAACTGAAAATGGTGTTCATGTTTAAGAAATAATAGAATGTCATCATATAAATTTGAATACCAATATTAATCCATGCTATAACATTTCCATGACTTAGTAAATGTCTTGACATTAATAGATAAGGTATTGGATATAAGATTTGTCTAACCGTTGTCATCGGTTACCACTTCTCTATCAAATTTTACATTTGCAATTACGAAGACATGTTTTCGCTTCGACGTAAGACATGATTATTAATATATTATTAATCGTTTATAATCATTTATAATTAATAATCGATAATATATTAATATATTATTCCTTCAAATAGTCTCAGATTCGAGATGATTAACTGAACAAAAATGCTTCACTTTTCTTGCTCTTTTAAGACTCACACGGCTACTGGAGTTAAGATTTAACAATTACCTCAGCATGAATACAACACCCAACAGATGTAATTTCACGTTGATTTTTCGTAAGAACTACCATATCTGAGAAAATTACTGTAAACCAATGATTAACTGGCAATATAAATTTTGCACACGCTTAAATGTAATGCTAATGAGAAATATAAAATTAAATATTTAAGGGTATGACAGAAGTGTAAATATTTATCTCTTTACTGACTTGTTATAAATCAATGTGTTAAAATACATACCGTAATTACTACGGGGCGAATTTTTATGATTTTGCATATTTTAGTCCTGCGCTTGAGGATATAGCTAAGTGAAATTTCTTGAAGTTTGGTTAGAATTGGATGATACGTAGATTAATATGTTAGAGCACATTTGTGCGTAATTGGCCTATTTTGTCGGTTGGGACATGGTCGTGTAATCACAGGTGCATATTTTGCACATTTCGTTAAAATGTAATGTGCGTATTTTGCACATTTCTTTAAAATACAGACTGCTAAAAACATTTCATCTGTTCATAGAATCTATTTATTTGTGTGCGTTCAGTGATTCGAAAGAGCTTGTCACAGTTTCCGATTTTTTTTCTATAGATGATTAAAATACTTGTGCAAATGTGGGATATTTCTTGATAACATATTGTTACATCAGAAGAAGTACAAGATATACATGTACTTCACTAGGGTGAATACTTCAATTATTTCTCTGGCGAAGAATGGTAGAGTACCTACATTATATACGCACAAAAATATATCTTTTCATTCCAAGTATGGCTCTCCTGAATTTTATCAAGAAAGGTTTATAGAGGAAATGAAATATTGTTAATTTTAATTGAATACTAAAGGCCATATTTCATAAGTTTTAGGTCATCAATGCATATTTTTCAAAGCATATTCCAAGATTTTTTAGGACATAAAATCCTACCCCTTCAGTTAAATACGCACATAATCTTCCTTATCATCGCATTGTAAGAGTGATCTAACTGTATAAATTTGTAACACATTTCTTTCTACGTGCTAGTTCATAATATCATCATTATCATCATTGCCATCCGTCTCTCTCTCTCTCTCACATCTGTCTCCTTTCTTTTTCTCTTATCCATTCCCCTTTCCCTTTCTTTCTCTCACTTCGGTGAGCATGCGAAAGAGCAAGTCCTTTGGCCTGGGCCTCCCCGTTAATAAAATGTGAATTCTTCTTCTTCTGTTTCGCTTAACAGAAATCGTAATCAATAGCTCTTCACACAATTTGTGACACAAATAATTCGAAAATCACAGACATTTCTCAGTTTATTGGCATTAATCAGTTGTAAGACTCCTTCACATTCGGAATTCTAATTCAATTACTAGGACATTCTGAGAGTCGAAGACAGCGACGGACGGACTCCCGCCACGCAGGGGCAGCGGAGTCAGTCGCCGCCTCCGCCACAAAAAGCGAGTGTCGTAGAAAGCAGGCCATTCAGACGTTGTCCACGCGGAACGCTTCGAGAGACGAACGGCCTCTATTCGGGCATTGTGTTCCATATTTATGGCAGTATCTCTTGCTGCCTCATAAAGCCCCCAATCACCATCGTTCTTGTCTCGTATAAAGCTCCTAACGGCGATCTCCGAGTAAAGAACAGAGATCTTATCGAAAGCAGTTGCTGCCTCGTCTACGGAACACGTTCATATGTCTGCGGCGGCGACGTACATGCGAGGACCGTTTCTTCGCCAGGGAGCGAGGAGGGATTAACAACGAGACACGCGAAGGCAGCGCGCGAAACCATTAGCTGACGCGAGCATTCGCGTCGCGAGCGGGAAGGGTTAGACAAATTACTAATTAGGGTTTCGGTTTTAAAAACTGTTTCTAATTTTCGTTTCTCGATAACATAATTATGAAGTGCGTGTTTTATATAATACGAGTTGTACCACCAAGTACCTCTTACAAAACGTAAAAATGAGGATTATCCATTAACCCATGAGGATTATCCATTGTCCATTAACTTAAATAAAAATGAGTTCGGTTTTTAATTACCAATCAAGGAACTTAGATAAACGAACATTTATATTTACGATGATATTAACTGTGATTTTATGTTCTCTCATACATAGAACAAGCAGAATACTGAACATTTTTGATAAATCAATTTATAAAAATTTGTAATGCACGAATTGCATTTAGAATCTTGTTTTTTTGACTAAGAAAGATAATAAACCCCAAACTATTAAATTAGCAATCAAAACGAAAAATTGGAAATAGAAAAACGAAGAAATAGAAAATTTGGAGCAGCTTGGAAAAAACTGTTGAGCGTTTGTGAAAATACTCAATTTGAGTCCATTCTCACATAAAAGATTTGATTTTTTGAGAAACTTCCCAAGAAATCAGCAATCATTTGAAGTACTTTACTCACAAATGCAATAAAGTATTAAAAATGCCCGCAATGTAAATATTAAAATGTAAAAGTTGGAATAATGCAAAAGCAATGTAAAAGTTAGAATAATTTTTGTGAAAATTTTGAAAATGTCCCAGTGACTACATATAAAGTGTCCCCAAAAATTAAAAAAAAATTCAAAATCGCAGGATTTGGAGTCGAGCCAGATCAATGAGGAAAATTCATTTTGGGAAAAAGTCATACGAATAGTTTAGGCGCTAGAGTTGTTCACAGACGGACGGACGAGCAGACTGATTGACAAACGGATAGGACACACGGACAGACGGATAGACGGTGAGACGGATAGGCGGACAAACGAACAGATGGACAGAAAGGGAGACGGGCAGGAGGACAGATGGTCCGACTGACAGACAAATAGGCGTACAGGCGGATAGACGGACAGGCGACTGACGGACAGGTGTTCAGGAGGACAGACCGACGCTTAAAAATAAAACATTTTTCTGTTCTGGAGACCTGAAAAATTGTATTTCCTTTGAAATCGCCCTAAGGAAGGTCGCAGAACGACGGTCGAAACATTGACACCTGTACGGACAGCCAAGTAGTTACTAAAATACTGAGTATATTCATGAATAAACAAGAAAGGATAGTATACAAGTCTCAGTGATTTTCACAGATACACTATGCCTATTCCCCATGATTTTCACGTGCATTACCTCCCAATTCCGAAAAATTAAAATTTTGTGCAAATTTACAAACACGCTTTTCCCAAAAAGTCTCCAAATTTCATCTTTAGAATTTTTTACGAATATATCCCATCACCCCAAATTACGCAGAGTAAACGTCATTTTAATTAAAACTTCCAAATATTGAAACATTAATTTTTTTTTTGGCGCTTCTCTAGAAAGTTAAATAGTAAAGAGCTTCATACCAAGGTCAAAAAAATGGCGTATTATTCGTCAAAGCGTACGTACCTTCATACGTAACTCAAAGTAAACCATTTGTCCGACATTTGAAGGGCATTCACAGGTTTGTCCACATTACCAGTTCATTTTTTCCGCGCTCATGTATGGAAACTTGTACTTGCGCTCACTATTGATTGAGAAGTATTTCATGCGGTGCGCGAATCGCAAAAAGCTTTGCCGTACGCATAAGGCCAAGACGTCGTGACCGTAAAAAACATCTGAGTCCTGCAAAGTAACACATAACATTGGGGCGACATTAAATGCAACATGGCTGCAGCCTCGCATATTGCGTAATGAGAATGACCCAATGAGAAATGGAAGGTGTTTTCTGTCTTTTAGTTTTTTACTAGCTGTTTTAATTTTATGAATGAATTCGAAACTTTAAGTATTACAAATATAGCTGGGCACCGTAACCTCTTGGTTACGGCCGTAGCCGCCAACTGCACGGTATTCGGGTTCGAATGCCCCTCTGTGTCATCCTTCAAAACTCCCGACTCTTTGCCAGACCTCACTCAGTGTGAGTGTTGTGATGTGGCTGCCTGCGTGTCAGGGGGAGAAAGCTCCGTAAGTGACTTAGGGGCCATCTGGCCGCCACCAAACCTCCCTACCTAGTAGAAGGGTACATTTTTCAATTTTCCCTCCTCCAGTTACCCTGGAGGGGCGGGAATTTATTCAAATTTGGGTGTACACTTTAATCTGCAGCCGATTAGGCTTATGGAGAGGGCGGTATCTTAAAAAGACTAATGAAAAACTATACAGTTAGATATATCTTATATCTAACTTAAAACTATACAGCTCGCCTCTTTGGGCCTTACCTAGCTTATTTACAGGGGTACAAGGGTACAAGCGCCGGCATGGGCTTATGTGTCACAAGCGGCAGGAGAAAGTGTTCGGTCTTAGGACTCACTGCGGAGTTAGGGGGTGGAGGCTCGAGTCAAGAGGCTCTAGAGCAGTGGTGTCAAGGGTCTCCTACTGGTGGCAAGTGGCACACCTCGCGGCACCGTGCCACGCCAGGAGCTTCTCTGCGCCACTAGCGTCGGAGAGGAAACTACTAGCAACCCCGCAGTTTTACAATAGTGATGGCGTCTCTTGCGGCGGGGTGATGAACTGCGTGGAGAGGCGATTTCGTCGTGGCACTCGTGCCACGGTCTCCTGCTCGTGGCATTGACCTTGACAACACTGCTCTAGAGCGTAAAAAGGTTGTTGTGAGAACTGAGGGCAGGGAGCGTCAGTAAACGCCCGGTAAGGCGTTTAAGGTTACGGTAAGGCGTAAGGTTACGTTGAGGTAAAACGCCCGGTAAGGTGTTTAAGGTTACGGTAAGGCGTAAGGTTACGTTAAGGTAAAACGCCCGGTAAGGTGTTTAAGGTTACGGTAAGGCGTACGTTGACATAAAAACCCCCGGTAAGGTGTTTAAGGTTACGGTAAGGCGTAAGGTTACGTTGAGGTAAAACGCCCGATAAGGTGTTTAAGGTTACGGTAAGGCGTACGTTGACATAAAACCCCCGGTAAGGTGTTTAAGGTTACGGTAAGGTGTAAGGTTACGTTGACATAAAAAGCCCGGTAAGGCGTTTAAGGTTAACTACCATGGTTTACTTTTAAGGATTCTACCATGGTTTACTTTTCTCTCAATCTCTTGTATTTTCAAACTTTCATTTAATCAAGAAAATTCATAATTTTGCCAAGAACTATTTTCAGAAGTGAAACATTACACGTACACACCCGCAAATCCAAGCAACCAATAAGAGGCTCTATTAAGCACGTGTATTTGCTTACATCAGGATCATTCTAAGGCTGAACAGACCTTAGATAGACAGACAGATAAACAGATCGACTGTGGAATATTTGAGTATTTGTTAATATTGATGAAATATTCACATTAGGAAGCAACTCGTTCAAAAACCGCTCCTGTCGTTGCCTCGCCCGTCGACATTTCGTTCGTTCGCCAAGATTCACTTTCAGTACGAGTTCCGTCAATATCTAACGTTTTCCAGTACGAGTTGTACTGCAGTAAAAAAACAAAACACGTTATCGAAACCGAGTGGATGAATCTGCGTCTGCCTAGCGGCGTTCTGCTGGCGGCCGATAGGGTGCGTGCGCGCCCCCGGATGACAAACGGCGGCCGATGCCCCGAGTCGCAAATCGGCGCTCGCGACGCCTGTTGTGACGGCTTCTAATGACCAGGTAATACGTTCCGGGGCAGGCGGCGCGGGCGGCGCGGGGCGGCGCGCGGGAGCCGGGCGGGGCGGGGCGGGGCGGGGCGGCGAGGCGCGGCCACAAAGCCCTGGCGGGGGACGTGGCCTCGATTCATCACCCGGCGGCAGCGGGGGGCGGGCACCCCTTGCCGCCTGCGCCCTCCCGCGGGCGTTATATTAATTAACTCGCCGGTTCCGTTAGCACCCTCGCCCTCGCCCTGCAACAGGCAACAGGGCGAGCGCGCCCTCGCTCGACGCTCCCTAAAGGCGGTTCCACACATTCGGCAGTCGCCGAGCAGCGAGCTACTGCTCGCCCGATCTCGATCAGCGGATGTGTTCGGCGAATGGTCGCTCGCTTTGATGTGTCCAAAAGACCGACACGCGGTGCGTAAGGCGAGCGCCGAATGTTCGTCATTCAGCAAATAGGAAGCAACTGATCCTCACTGCTCGGGATTCGGCGAGCGGTTGGTCGCTATTCGCCGAATAGCGCATGTGTGGAACCGCCTTAAGACCGACACGCGGTGGGTAGGGCGAGCGCCGAATGTTGGTCACTCGGCAAATGGCAAGCAACTCACCCACACTACTTGGGATTCGGCGAGCGGTTGCTCGCCGTTCGCCGAAGAGCGAATGTGTGGAGCCGCCTTTAGGGCACCTTCCGCCCGCACTCACGGAACCAGTGGGGCTAAAACAGCACGTACTTTCTCGGCCGTGCTTTCTCGCAAAATTTACGAAAAGTACTCAGATTTTCGAAAAGTTCTATATGACCGTTTTTCAAAATCTGTCTTTAAGGAACGGATTTCATTAGGGGTCATCCATAAATTACATAACGCTAAAGGGAGGGGGGTCTGAGGCAGAGTTACGCTGCGTTACATAGAGATAGGGAAGTGCTTTACAAGGGAGGCGGGGGGGAATTCAAAATACTCAAAATTTACGTTACGTAATTTATGAACGTCCTCTTAAGTGACTTTTTTTTATCTTCATAATTGTTGTAGAAAGACGCCGAAAATTTTTTTTAATATTTGCAATTTTCGAAAAATTGTAGCTTTTAAACGAAAATCAAACCTGCGCCATTCTCTTTACACAAACGTTCTTCACACAATCCAATAACAATGTTTAATCAAAAATGATGGAGCCATTTTTTTTGAAAATTTTGAGAAGCCCCGCGGGCTTCATGTAAAGTCCCCCTAAAATTAAAATACCGGTTTCCCAATCAAGGGGCCGCGACATAAGCCAGATCGATTAAGAAATTTCAATTTTTTGGAGAAAATCGGCTGAAACAGTTTAGCTGCTAGCGTTGTTCCCAGACGGACTGATGGACGTTTTGCCGTCATTCCATTTTTCGGTAACAAGGACCCACACCACATGGATTCTGGCCACACGACGCGATGGAAGTTTTTTTCTAAATTTAGCAACTGGATTTATCCACTTTTTCGTTACCAGGGGCCCTGTAATAAGAGTTTTTCTGCCGAAAATTGGCCGTTTTTTCGCGCAGCATTAAATAATTTTCTCTCTACTGCGTAAGCGGTAGCGAGGTAGTAACAAGCATAGGCCTGCGCTGCACAGACAAAAGGGGGAACAACTACATTTCTGGACCTCATCTTTTTAACATTTTTATTCACGTATGACATTTCAGTAGTAAATGAATAAAACGTATTGCAAGAAGAATTAAATAAAAACTCGAATGATACAATTAAGAAATGTTAATTGATTTTATGATAAACCATGTACACGTTCGCCAGAAGGCTTGGGTAGGCCTCTTCTCCAAATGTATAATAAGTTCCTAAATCGTCAGTTAAAAAGGGGTAGAAATCAAGGATTAAAAATTTCTCAGGAAAGGAAAGGTTATATTACGTAAGTCTAACTGCCTCCCTTTGAAAAGTTTTTGGGGGAACAAGCCTCGCCAGACCTCTCCTGTGCTCTCCTTTCTGTTAAAGTACATGTCGGAAGTTAGTCCAGGTGTCTGATAGTAGCTCCCGGTGCAATTCAGATAGGGTACGTTCTTCAAAAGTTTGTCGAGCATTATCTTAGATAATTAACTTTTTTCCCGTTGAACTGCGACCTATCTCAACAAATTCAAATGTACTTCAGATAAAAATGTAATACATATTTCCAATACGTGCTTTTGAAGCAAAGCATTATCACTCTTCCAGGGTGGCAAGCACAAATGAAATAAATAAATTTACAAAATTCTTTCTGAGAGAGTTTTTCCCATGTACAGAGGACATCGTGCGCACCAGTGTAAAAAAAATTAATCTGTCTTCTAAATGTTTGTTTGATTAGGGCAAAAAACGTGTCTATTGAGTTATTTATCTTAAAAAAAAAGTTAAAAACTATGTCGTAAGAGAAGTACAATTGCAATCACGTTTTCAGAGATTATTTTCAGTTACTTGTCGACCCATCGGCTCTCCATCACATTTCACTATTATTTCCCCAGAAAAAAATAACGGTCCAGCTAAACTTTGACGGTCCGACCAGCTCAGTTGAATTACCTCACATTAGAGATAAGGACTCAAATTTTCCATAATTAAGTCAATATTTTCTTGAACGTTGAAGTGGATGGAGGAGAAAAAGAAGAAGAAGAAGAAAAAGGAGGAGGAGGAGAAATAGAAATATTCCTGAAATATTCGTAGATAGAATTTGATAAGACTATTTTTAAAATGATTATAATACTACGTATTACGAAATACATTGGAATTGGAAAACGATTGATCAGCTAAAATATTTTGTACGAGTAATTGGACCTCAGACAGTTGCACTCCGTTGATTTGCAATTTTTAAAAGTGGTGACAAAACTAAATTATGCAATTATAGGCCGGTAAGTCTTACGTCAGTGGTGTGCAAGCTTATGGAGCATCTAGTTGGGAGTTACATTAAGAAAGAATGGGAAATTAAAAAATGGCTCTACGATGGGCAACACGGGTTCAGGAGTGGTTATTCATGCGAAAGTCAGGTAGTCACGCTATTTCAAGATCTAGCAGATGAAATTGACGCGGGCGGGAGAGTAGATGCAGTAGTTATAGATTTTGCTAAAGCATTTGATGTCGTTCCACACGATCGGCTTGTACAGAAATTAATGAATTCAGGCATAGATCCCAGGATGGTGGCGTGGATTAGCGAGTTTCTGCGAGATAGAAAACAGAAAGTCCGAATTGGACAAGAGTTATCTTCCGGGGCAAGCGTTACGTCAGGAATACAGCAGGGGAGTGTCATTGGACCCCTTCTATTTCTAGCTTTCGTCAATGATCTGCCGGCGCAATTAACCTCAAATGTTCGGCTATTTGCAGACGATTGCATAATATATCGTAGTATTAACTCGAAAAGAGATGAAGAAATACTGCAAAAGGATCTTGAGGCGTTACATTACTGGGCGGAAAATAACGGAATGTCCATAAATAGCTCTAAAAGTAAATCCATCACTTTTGGCAGGGGTCATAATTACAGTGAAACACATTACCGTTTAAATAATGACATTATTCCGAGAGTTTCCTCGTGCAAGTACCTAGGAATTCATTTCGATAGTAAATTAAGTTGGAAAAAACACGTAGATTTTGTTGTAGGGAAAGCCTGGCGATCTCTTCACTTTGTAATGCGCATCCTAAAAAAGAGTACGGCAAACGCGAGGGAAATTGCTTATTTATCTCTTGTTCGTCCAATAATGGAATATGGAACAATTTGTTGGGATCCGCACAAGATTATGCAGTGTAAACACTTGGAAAGGATTCAGCATAGGGCAGCTAAATTTACTTTCAGGGACAAGAAAACGGCAGGGTGGATTCACTCATAAACAGGCGATCAGTAGCAAGACTCTGCGCCTTGTATAAAGCTTATAATGGTCATCCAGCTTGGAAAGAAATTAATCGGCGGCTATGTATTCCTACATACATCAGTAGAATGGATCACAGGCACAAAATAAATTTAAGACAGCAGAGAACGGATGTCGGGAAATTTTCTTTTACAAATCGAACGATTACGGAATGGAATAGATTGCCTGCAAAAACCTTTGAACCCTTTCCTCAAAGTGTTCAACAGTTTAGGAAATTAATTTAGGGTATTCTTAAGTAAATGAGGGAGAATAGTGGGTTATATAGCGATGCGTAAGTGTTCTATTGTGAAGTGAGGTGTAGTGCAGTGTATAGGAGAGAAATAAAGAAGGAAATGTTTTCAGGTCTTAGTGAAGTGAAGTGCAGTGAAGTGCAGTGTAATACTAATGCAGTGTGTGTGTATGTGTGTTTTCTCTCTTAATGTAATTTAATGTTTTATGAATCAGTCAGTTTTTAATATTATTATCATTATTTTACCATTATTATTACTACAATTAGTATATAATTTGCTTCTTCTTCTTCTTCTTCTTCTTCTTCTTCTTATTATTATTATTATTATTATTATTATTGTTGTTATTATTATTATTATTAGTGGTTTTGGAGTTCTATATTACAGAAAGGCTGTGTATATTTATGTTTTGTAATTAGCTGCCACCGGGTTATGCCCAATTGCAGTTTAAATAAATCTAATCGAATCTAATTTGTTTAGTAACGAATGTAAATCGTAAAATACGAAATTGCTTTAAAACAATTTAGCTTTCATGTAACATAAATTATCACCAAACAAATACATTAAATAATACATTATATTAAATCACACTTTTTAGCCTTCTGTCTTGCAAAGAAACACATATGTAATCATGAAAGAGTTCCATTTCACATTTTTTTATGTTATGGGACATCGCTTACGAAGAGAAGACAAAAGCATTGCCTCAAACTTCAAATTTGTCAGCTAATGACACTGAATAGCAATACTAGGTAATGTCGTCTTAATAACTCTTAGTATAGAGCTTGTAATCGATTTTCAAAAGGGAGACAATACCTAATATTTGTTAAGGTCACAAATTTAAAAAAAGTACTCTTAAATGGAATATTGTATTGCCCACGAGTAAAATGCTTAAAATGGTCTGGATTGAGTCATTGGAACTTTGAATAATTGGATTCCTCCTGAAAGCTGCAAAAAATTGTACCCAAATACTATATCTAATTGAAGGCACTCTCTTAACAAAAAGCATTTCTTCTTCTTACGCCTTCTCTTCTTTTTCTTCTTAAAGTGTCTTCTCTTTCACTAAAGATTGAGGACTACTTCCCCAAATTTTTCTCCATGTTGTGTCAGACGAAACAACTCAGATGCTCTCGAAATACCGGTCCATTGGCAAATGGTATCCATCCAGGATATCCTCTTTCTGCCAACTCTCCAACTACCCTGATTTTTCTCATCATTATCAGTAGAAATAATTTATAATTTAATTTATAATTTCTTAGACCATGTTCAAGATGTATTTTTTAATTTTAATATCTCTCGAAGTATATCAATCCATTTTAGTAAATAACCATTACGCATTTTGTCAGTGCAGGAAATTCTCAACATTCTTAAAATTATCCATATCTCGAAGGCCTCCAATTTTTGAATAGATGCCCATTTCACTTTTCTCTTATATGCAATGCCAAATAAGAGAATTTGCGCCTTTGTATGACGTAATTTAATCAAGTGAGATTTTGCAATTCCCCATCTGAGAGTATAGCTCTATTCTCTGCTACATAAAAAAATCCATATTTTGTTAAATGTGAAAATTGCTAGCATTTAATGTGCCGAAAGTCCATTGTACTATCCATTTTTACATCACACATAATAGGAACATCCAATTGTTATTTTCAAAATCCTAATATCGCTGAATTAACATTAAGTAAAAAAGTCAAAAGCTATCCTGGCAATAAAGATTCGAATCGACCGACAGATTAATTTCGGGGGGGGGGGCGCGGTCCTATTAACTAATTATCTCGTCACACCAAAAAGATCACTAATTTCGGTAGGATGTTTTAGGAAATGAGCAAACTGTGCTTTAATGGGTTCCGTCCGCCGTCTTTGTCATTTAATTGCCCTCAGATCGCAGGTGAGATGATCGGCCTAACGAAGTCGGGCGCCCGCGCACAGCCTCCCCCTCCACGAACATCGCTCCCCCCGCGACCCTCCCGGCATCCATCTCCAGAGGCAACACCGCCGTCATTATCGCGAGGCTGGGCTTCTTCATTAAGCCGCTTCACCTCCTTTTGTCTCAAACGCCTCACTCGGCGTTAGAGGCCGTCCGTAAATGACGTAACGCACATTTCGAGTATTTCCAATACCCCCTCCCCCTTGTAACGCACTTCCTTATCTCTATGTAACGCTGATTCAGACCCCCTCCCACCCCCTTCAGCGTTACGTAAGTTACGAAATAAGTTAGAACAAGCTGAGAGTAATAGATGGCAAATGAGTAGCTAAGTGATGTGAAGTGTGGTGAAGTGCTGGTTAGTGTAAACCAATGAAAAACAGTGTAGTGCAGTGCAGTGCAGTGAAGCGTAGCGAACGTGATCAATGCCTTTTTTTCAATCTAATTTAGCCAATATCTATGTAGCTCGTACTGATTTTTATTATCACTAACATATAATTGTTGTATATCATAGTAGAGTTGAAATAGTTTTTTTAACACTTAATATTAGCGATAGTATGATTATTGCATCGTATTGTATTGTATTTTTCTTTATTTTGTTATTATTATTATTGTAATTATTGTTAATCAACTGCCACCGGGTCATACCCAATTGCAGTTCAAATAAAAAAAATGTAATGTAATTTATGGATAACCTCCTACATCACTGTTAGTGCTCCTCCATTGAAGCCACATGTATATTACCAATGACCATAGAAATTGGAAAACAACACTGCAGCCCCCGGCCATGTGAGATCTGTGGTTGCGTTGGATATTCAGGATCACGGGGGAAAAATGCAACACTTTCGACTTTTGATGGAAAGTGGCAAATGTTTGATTGTGACATTCGGCGTTTTCCTCGTACTGCACGTATCCAGAGACTTCTCGTAATCAGTGCGTCCCTTACGACAGAGCGGTTCCACGGTCTTGCGACAGAAAGGTTCCAAGGAAGAAGCCGCTCGCCTTCGAATATTTACCATTCACTTCTGGCGTTAAGAAGCAGCATTTCTTTTTTTATATACGTAGGTAAAGAGCTGAGATCCTTTTATAATATTGCAGTATTCAGGAAGACTGTTTGTGTTAAAATATTTAATTTATTGTAGTGTTATTCGATAGTATTTACCGGGAGAGAGGGCTCATTGCATCAACTGATGTCACTGCAGTCCCTCTGATGGAAAGGTTCCAGGTTCCACTCCCGACGGCGGCAGGATTTTCGACACTAGCTTGTCAGCTAGGTCGAATTCAGTCGCTGTCTGGAGGAGAATTCTAGCGGTCGACTGCTCTGATCGGTAGTTTTCCGTGGGTTCTCCGATCAACACCAGGCGAATGCCGGAGCAGTACCCTAACAAACGGGACAAGGACCGCGCGCGATCTTTCCTTCCTCTTCCTTGTCCTATCCTCACCTCTTACACACACCCTTATACTATCGTGCACTACACTACCACACGTGCCGGGAGACCGGTCGGACGCTGAGAGCTAGTCCCGGCTGGGGCGGTGTCCCGCTGGTGGGAGATACCAGGTTAGGGTAAAACCCCGCTAGCTGACCTGTAGGTCGGCTCCGGATCTCACCATCCATCGGGGAAATATCACCGCCACATCCCAATGGAAAGCACGCACTATATATACGGGAATCATTACCTCTGTAGTTGACGAGCCCGGAAGCACGAACAGTCAATCAATCGATAGTTTTCTTACTCTTGCTCTTGAGCAGAGTACGTCCTCCTATTTGCAAAACTATTTTGTGTAACTTCGTGCAGCAGCAGCAATTTCACTGCTGTAGACTAGCAGTTAACACCATTCCTAGCACAGTCACGCAACCCTCGGTAACCTGACCCTTTGGAACATTTGTCACGTGCGTCCCAAAGAAGCTGCTCGGGGCGCGATGCCACACTGAAATCGACCGCCACACGCACCTCATTAAGAGCGGGCGACTGACACGAAAATCTCCCCCACGCACACACTCGTAATCAAAATTATAATTATAAGGCCATCAGGGCCAAGGCCGGTCGCGGGATGACGTCCCCCACGGCCAGGGAGGGGGAGGGGACGGTAGCAGGCGAGCCATTGGACCACCACTTTTCATCCCTCCGTCTCCTTTGTTTGGCTACTGGTGAGTCGGAGCCTGTGCTTCACCTCTCTATTTTTAGTTTAAGGTGCACTGTTAGAAATTTCCGCATTTCTAACATTACTGTAAATTTCTTTACAGTAATGATAATGAACGCACATTAAATTTAATGTACACATGTACATTATGATGCAAGAGTCAAAGCTTTACGGTTTGTTTGGCTACTGGTGAGTCGGAGCCTGTGCTTCACCTCATTATTTTTAGTTTAAGGTGCACTGTTAGAAATTTCCGCATTTCGTTCGTGTAAATTACTTCAAAGTAATGATCATGAACGCACATTAAATTCAATGTACACATGTACATTATGATGCAAGAGTCAAAGCTTCTTTACGGTTTGTTTGGCTACTGGTGAGTCGGAGCCTGTGCTTCACCTCTTTATTTTTAGTTTAAGGTGCACTGATAGAAATTTCCGCATTTCTTTCATGTATATTAATTCAAAGTAATGATCATGAACGCACATTAAGTTTAATGTACACATGTACATTATAATGCAAGAGTCAAAGCTTTACGGTCATATCTGGAAGGAAGGAATGATCTTATTAGACTGGTGATATGAACCACGAGAAGTAGGGTAAACGGAAGAACCTTTACATTAAATATTCACTGATCTTAACTTATGCATTAAATTTAATGAACAAATGTATTAAGATCTTTTTTAATGTACAAAGTTTTATTAGGTTTCATATACAACACATTAATCTACATTAGATTTAATGACATTTCTGACAGTGTGAGAGAGTGCGACGGCTCTTTTCCGGAAGCCCTTGCGTTTCCCTTCTCGCATTCTTTGTCCCATCATCAGAAACTTTTACTTATCACGTCACTCGAATTCCCAGTCTCCGGTATGGCAAATGATTACACGAATAACATGAACAAATACTGGGCAAAGACGATCAATGACCACCGAGCTGGCATTCTACTGTGTGGCAATTAGTTGCGAATGCATTTCATGTGGAATGTATTAAGGAAATACATCGTGTTTTCGAGGTACAATGTTTTCCTCTACCTCTCAGTCTATTGCCTACTTCTTCGTTAATGGAGCTTAATCATCGCGTTTTAGTTAACCTATGTTAAAGAACCTTAATAATAATTTATTCTTACGGACAATTTATAGGGTTTGCATTAATTAAATGTTTCTTGACATGAATATCAGAACAAAACATGCCCTCGACCTTGGTATATAAATTAGTATTTTAGCAAATGATATATTCAAGCATAATTTCTCATCACCATTATAATGAATGGAGATGATTTTGTAACCTTCGTTTGTCACATCCACATGACAGTAATATGCTCTACTGAAAAAAAATAAATGGAGATTAAGATATTCTATAATTTATTAGGATAATCATATGTATATTTGCTCCTGAATATTAGTTATTGTTATATATTTTAAAAGATAGTAATAGACGAACTTTTTTAATTTTAAGAGACCTTCCTATACTGATTAATACGTTAGTGCATATTCATGCATATTTGGCCGACTTTTCCTGTTGGGCGTTTTCATGTAATTAAAGGCGCATATTCTGCATATTTCGTTAAAATGAATTGTTCTCTATAAAAACGTTTCATCTTTTCATAGAGCCTATTTATTTGTGAGCGTTCACTGATTCGAAAGAGCTTGTCACAGTTTGGGACTTTTTTGATAAAATACTTGTGCAAATGTGAGATATTTCTTGATAACATATTTTTTGAAGACATTTAATGTACTTTACTGAGGTGAATATTTACTTCAATTATTTCTCTCGCGAAGTAGGGTAGAGTATATTATATTTGAAAAAATATATCTTTTCATTCCAAGAACAGTTCCCCTGAATTTTATCAAGAAAGGTTTATAAAGGAAATGAAATATTGTTAATTTTAATTGCATATTAAAGTGCATATTCAGAATTTTTAGATCATAAAAGCGTATTTCAAGTTTTTCCGCATAAAAATCCTGTCTCTATACTTCGGTTTTTCTTTCTTGGCGCACGGGGGGTGTCAATAAAGTGGAATATCTCACGGTATTTCGCATCGTTCACCGTTGTGCCGTCAGGAGTCGCATGGTCGCAAGCACTGCTCGATACTGTCGCGATCATGCGACTCCTAGCGGTACAACGAGAACGACGCGAAATACCGTGAAATATTCCATTTTATTGACACCCCCCCATGCGCCAAGAAAGAAAAACCGAAGTATAGTAATGACGGTGCAAATTTAGAAACAAATGAACGCAACGTGGAGGAAAGTGAAGTGCGATCGGGGCGGCGGCGGGGGAGGCGGACCCGGTGGGTGCGTGCGTGGCGGTGAGGGCGGGGGGGCGGCGGGGGCGGCGGGGGCGGGGGGGGCGGGGGCGGCGGGGGCGGCGGGGGCGGCGGGGGCGGCGGGGCGGGGCGGGGGGCGGGGGGCGGGGGCGGGGCGGGGGCGGGGGGGGCGGGGGCGGGGCGGGCGGGGGCGGCGGGGGCGGGCGGGGGCGGGCGGGGGCGGCGGGGGCGGCGGGGGCGGCGGGGGCGGCGGGGGCGGGCGGGGGCGGCGGGGGGCGGGGCGGCGGGGGCGGGGGGCGGGGGCGGGGGCGCGGGGGGCGGGGCGGGGGCGGCGGGGGCGGCGGGGGCGGCGGGGGCGGCGGGGGCGGCGGGGGCGGCGGGGGCGGCGGGGGCGGGGGGCGGCGGGGGCGGCGGGGGCGGCGGGGGCGGGCGGGGGCGGCGGGGGCGGCGGGGGCGGCGGGGGCGGCGGGGCGGCGGGGGCGGCGGGGGCGGCCGCGGCGGCGGGGGAGGCGGGGGCGGGGGCGGCGGGGCGGGGCGGGCGGCGGGGGGCGGCATGAGCTTCCGCGCCGAGGGTCGCCGCCGCAAAGCCGCCGCCGCCACCTCCGACCGCGCCGCACTCATCTTGTGTCGGCCCCCTGGGCACGGTGGCTGCGGGGCCAAGGCCTCCATCGCTTCTCACCTCCGGCCGCCGCATGGGGCTTTGGAATTATACTTCGTTTTTTCTTTCTTGGCGCACGGGGGGGGTGCCAATAAATGGAATATCTCACGGTATTTCGCGTCGCTCTCCGTTGTGCCGCTAGGAGTCGCATGATCGCGACTGTATCGAGTAGTGCTGGTGATTATGCGATTCCTGGCGGCACAGCCGAGAACGATATGAAATACCGTGAGATATTCCATTTTGACACACCCCAGTGCGCCGAGAAAAAAAGACCGAAGTATAGAAGCTGCGACACCCAAGAGGGCGGAACAGGTTTCACGACGATTGGCTCGGCTGAAGTAGCACAAGGCTACAACTATTAGGGTTTGAGTCTCAACGGCGGCGAATTTCGGTTCGATAGCTTTCCGTCGTTTGTCCAGTCAACATCAGGCGAGTGCCGGAGCAGTACCCTCACAAACGGGTCACGGTCTCGCGCAACCTTGACACCTTCCTCTCTCTTTACACACACACATACATATACAAACAAACATGTTTAATACGTTACAAACAAACACGTGTTGTGACACCTCACATGCAGGAAGTTCAGTCGAGAGCTTTTCCGGGCGGGGCGGTGCCCTGAGAGCCTGCTGGGGGGAAGCCCTAAAGCTGACGTGTAGGTCGGTGCTGAATCTCTCGGTCTAGAGGGGGAAGGAACATCGCTACCGCCCGAGGTGCAACGTATGAAATAATCACCACAGCCATTGACAAGCCGGAAACACAAAGTAATCAAGGAAGCATAAAATAATCCACAAAATGGTACCGTGTTAAGGAGCAGAACACGAGTGACGTTGACCATGTTGCTTGGATGTATTGAAGATGAGGTAAAATACCTCGAAATATGTCTGCTGCTGTTTCTGACAAATATTTGTTAATAAACTTGTATGCGAAGTATTATCTCTTTTCCTACCTACTTAAATTAAACCCAATAGTGGTCGCCAATAACTTAGATGTTGATGCGACTTTCAATAACAAAAAAAGGGTGACATACGCAAGGCAGTAGCATTTTCCGAGAAGAAATTCCTGAGGGTAGAGTGTAGGTGTTGCTGTGCAGTGGCATTCGTGCATTGAATGCGTTACTCGAAGTCGCGGTGGGTGCTCCGGGTCGTTGCTGGCTGCGTGCGCAAAGGAACGGCAAACATCCTCACTTCCTCCATTGCCTAGAATGCCTCTTGCTCCTATTTAGAGCATTGAGGTTCCACCCTTCATTTGAGCTGATGACGTTATACACACTCTCAAACATGTCCGATTCATGTTTAAAATGCACAGTATTTTCTACACTGAGTACATTCCTTTTAAGTTGTTCAGATCAAGGAATTAGTTCATGAAGTCAAACTGTGAAATCTACAGAATTAAAACATCTCCCTTCTTCATGCAACTTTGCGACATTGTTATAAAAACGTAAGTTTTTGGCGAAAAACTCACTTGAGGTTCTAAGAGGCACTTAATTCAAATAAGCGATCGGTCAAGTGGGGACATGGTTTGAGAAACTCTAAGAGGCACTTAATTCAAATAAGCGATCGGTCAAGTGGGAACATGATTTGAGAAACTCTAAGAGGCACTTAACTCAAATAAGCGATCGGGCAAGTGGGAACATGATTTGAGAAACTCTAAGAGGCACTTAATCCAAATAAGCGATCGGGCAAGTGGGAACATGATTTGAGAAACTCTAAGAGGCACTTAACTCAAATAAGCGATCGGGCAAGTGGGAACATGATTTGAGAAACTCTAAGAGGCACTTAATCCAAATAAGCGATCGGGCAAGTGGGAACATGATTTGAGAAACTCTAAGAGGTACTTAACTCAAATAAGCGATCGGGCAAGTGGGAACATGATTTGAGAAACTCTAAGAGGCACTTAATCCAAATAAGCGATCGGGCAAGTGGGAACATGATTGAGAAACTCTAAGAGGCACTTAACTCAAATAAGCGATCGGGCAAGTGGGAACATGATTTGAGAAACTCTAAGAGGCACTTAATCCAAATAAGCGATCGGGCAAGTGGGAACATGATTTGAGAAACTCTAAGAGGCACTTAATCCAAATAAGCGATCGAGCAAGTGGGGACATGATTTGAGAAACGCTAAGAGGCACTTAACTCAAATAAGCGATCGGGCAAGTGGGGACATGATTTGAGAAACGCTAAGAGGCACTTGATTCAAATAAGCGATCGAGCAAGTGGGGACATGATTTGAGAAACGCGACGGGGCCGCTCGCTTGCAGCGATGCAATTGCAGCCCTTTCAGTCGCAGCCTTCCGCCTAATTACCGTCACGTGCCCCGCTGTGTGCGTAGCACCGGCACGACTGTTATTGCCCGTAATCATGGCCATTTGTTAGTAATGGCGACTTGAAGCGACGCGCCCCCTGTTCTTTTTCAGCCTGGAAGAGCGAGGTAATCCTCGTTTTTATTTCTCCCGTCGCGCGCGCGGAACACTCATTCAATCACTAGTCGATTGTCGTGCTCTCACACATTAGGGTTTATGTAAGGTGGATAATTAGCAGAACGATCCCGAAGGAAACCGCATTTCGGGGTGCCCCTTCCACTCTCTCATTTGTGAAATTATCCAATTGTACTTATTTAATTCGTTATGTTATTTCGTAGTTATTAAGAAAATAAATGTTTGTTGTCGTCAACCGCAGCTCGTTATTGCCCGCAAATTACTCAGGAAATGACGTAATGAGCGGTGGACAAAACACTGTGCGTTGCCCTCTCAGAGGATGCGTGAGCGAGAATGAAAACCACCGCCCGGAAAGAGCGCCGTCGACTCGAACCATCGCGTCGAAAACTCCACACGAGGGTGGGGTTGAAAGCCAAAGGGGAAACATGCGTTCTGGACTTTTTAATGGGGGGGGCAGAAACCGCTGCGGTTTCAAGGCGAAAAACGAATTAGGTTTTACGACCGGGGTCGAAATTAATATTCCGGGGCCCGAGGATCTTAGATGTTATAGTGCCAACCGATATCCGAACGGGAATTTAAAATGCAAATGCGCCCAGAGCCGGCCACCCCCGCAGCGGTGATGTGCTGCGGTGCGCGGTCGCCGGGGGAGTCTGAGACGACCGCTTCGCGCCCGACGGGTGATTAATTCTATAACATCTCACTTCGCTCCCAAGATTTCCAACAAAATGTTAAATGAGATGGAATGTAAAGCAGTGGTCCGTGTAAGGGTTTAATTTATTTGTTATTGCTGCGCGCTCTTCTCCGCTGCCGCTGCGCCGGGGAATCCCCGCTGACGCCGCGCGGAGGCTGGGGATGAGGGGGCGGTGGAGGTGATGGAGGCGGTGGAGGCGGCGGAGGCGGCGGCGGAGGCGGCGGCGGTGGAGGCGGCAGTGGAGATGGCGGTGGAGGCGGTGGTGGAGGCGGCAGTGGAGGCGGCGGTGACGGCGGCGATGGAGGCGGTGGAGGCGGCGGAGGCGGAGACGGTGGCGGTGGCAGTGGAGGTGGCGGCGGAGGTGGCGGCGGTGGAGGCAGCGGCGGTGGAGGCGGCGGAAGCAGCGGAGGCGGTGGAGGCGGCGGAGGCGGTGGCGGCGGAGGTGGCGGCGGTGGAGGCAGCGGTGGTGGAGGCGGCGGCGGTGGAGGCGGCAGTGGAGGCGGCGGTGGAGGCGGTGGTGACGGCGGTGGTGGAGGCGGAGGTGGAGACGGCGGAGGCGAAGGCGGAGGCGGAGGCGGTGGCGGTGGTAGCGGAGTCGATGGCGGTAGCAGCGGAGGTGGCGGTGGGAGCGGTGGAGGCGATGGAGGCGGTGTTTTTTATGGCGGTGATCTTCCCACGCTGGATGGAGAAATCCAGCACCGACATGCGTCGTCTTATGGGGATTTTCCTCTACCAGGTATCTCCCACCAATGTGGTACCGCCTCAGACGGGGCAAGCTCTAAGTTCGCGACTGGTTTGGAAGTGTTGTGCATGCAAGTACTGAGTGAAGATAGGACAGATGTGTGTGTAAGTAGTGTGTGTGTAAGTACTGAGAGAAGATACGAGAAATTAGAGGAAGGAAAGATCGCACGCAGTCTGTGGCCCTTTTGTTAGGTTACTGCTGCCGACATTCGCCTGATGTTGATCGGAGAAACCACGGAGTTCTACCAGTGAGAATAGCTGGTCACTGGAATTCTCTAGACAGCAGCTGAATTCGAATCTAGCTAGTGTCGAAAATCCTGCCGCCGTCGCGAGTGGGGCCCCAAGAACCTCTCGATCAGCGGCACCGCAGTGACATCAGTTGTTCTGAAGCACTTCAGCCGGTCGGGGGCGGAAAGGGGAGGTAGGACGGTGGATTGGGAGGCGGGGGTAGGAAGGCGTGGGCGGCGATGCAGTGGGTGGGGAGAGTGCGGCAGGCAGAGAGGGCAGGGAAAAACGGGGAGGTATGAGATACGACGGTAAATTCGGTTGTGGATCATCATCATCATCATCATCACCCTGCACTGATACGGCAAGGCTCGGGCCATCAGGCCGCTCTTCCGCCTAACCACAATAGCAGGAAGGCAGGCAGTGGGGTTGAGGTGGGCAGCAGGGGTTTGGCGGGGAACGCGGGGGCAGGAGGGTGTAAAGGAGGGGCGGTGCGGTCGGGGGTGGCGGGGTGGAGAGAGATGTGCAGGGATGGTGCAGGAGGCAGAAGGTTGGGGGAAGCTAGTAAGTAGGTCGTTGAATTTGAGTGAGAATGGCAGCAAGGCAGGCTTTGGAGTTGAGGTGGGCTTCATGGGGAATGGCGAGAGGTAGGTGGAGGGGGCATGGGGGCAGGAGGGTGTAGTGGAGGGGCGGCGAGGGCGGGGGGTGGCGAGGTGGACAGGGACGTGCAGGGATGGTGTAGGTGGCAGAGGGGCAGGGGGAAGCTAGTAAGTAGGTCGTTGGATTTGAGTGAGGATGGCAGCAAGGCAGGCGGTGGGTTGCACTGGGCGGCAGGAGCTGTGAGGGTGGGACGGGAGGGAGAAGAGACGGCGGGAGCGGGAATGTGAAAAAGGGGACAGGAAGGAGTGTGGAGTGGTGGAGGCGGTGGAGGCGGTGGAGGCGATGGAGGCGGTGGAGGCGATGGAGGCGGTGGAGGCGAGCGCAAGAGGGAGACCAGCGCGCGTCTGGGAGGTGAGAGCGGGATGGCGAGCGGCAGCGGGGAAGCGAGGGGCGGTTGGCGGGGAAGGCGCGGGGCGGAGGGTGGAAGCGAGTAGGAAGCTCAGCCCGTTCGTGTGAGGACGGCAGCAAAGCAGACGGCGAGGTCAGGGGAGGAATGCGCCGTGGGCGACCGCGCGCCCGTACGGCCCCAGCGCGCGGGCGAGGGCGGGCGGGCGGGCGGCTTTCGCCCGACATCTGCCGGCGGCTCGCGTGCGTGCGCCGGGCGCAGCACCTGACGCCGCCCGCCTCGCTTCGCCGCCGCCGCCGCCGCGCACCGCTGGCAGCGCCGGCCGAGGAGGAGATGCCGATGACGATAATGGCATTTGCGTAATTGAGCCGTGCAGCTCTAAGGAGGCCCTCCGCCGCCCGGCGCTGGAGGAGCGTGCTTCGGGCGCGCGGGGGCAGAGGCCTTTGGCTCTCCAAACACACACTCCGCTCCTTCTCTTTTGCGCTGCACGTTCTCTCCCTGCTTCTTATTTTCGGGCACTCTATTTTTTTTTTCATGTACAACGTTCCAATATTGCACAGAATCCTTCCAGCTGATGTAGGAGCAGGACAAAATACAGTCGACTCCGGTTATAGTGACCTTGGATATAGTGAACCCTCGGTTATAGTGAATTTAAGTCACTGGTCCCGTTTCACTTGCATTACAAATAAGCATAAGAAGATTCGGTTATAGTGAACCTGAATCTCGGCTATAGTGAAGTAGGAAATAAGTCATGAAAATTAATTGGATATCGTATTAAGCGAGTAAATCAGCCTTGAGAGAGTGAGACGATGTTCCAATGGAGCGAGAGGCATTGAAGGGCATCTATTTTTCCTTCTCGTATTCATTACGTTATGTACTCGCATTTTTCAATATTGTGTTCCGTCCGTTCTTCACCTGAAACTGAGAAAAAGTCTTATTTGCAGCCAAAATATATCTATTTACTGCATAAAGGCAATTCGTAATAAATGGAACAAACTCGTGTTCAGTATGCTGTAGTGTCATTGATGTCTATTACGTAACTGCACTTGATTCAGTAATCAGGAATCAATTCAATCTGATATCTCTCTACTTTTATCAAACGTGTTCATTCAAACAATGGTAACATTATTAACGGTTTTAAATGTTTTTCGGTGCATCTACTTTAGATATATCTTGAGTACATTTTTGTATCATTCCTCTTCATTACCCTGCAATTTACGTTCTTAGTGTTTTATTTGTTATATAGTGGGCTCCGGTTGTAGTGATTGTCTGGGGACTAACATGTCAGAGATTCATTATATTGGATGATGTCAGAATTAAATAGGATTTCTCCACAATTATTGATTTTATCGATACAGAAATACTGCAAAAATCATTAACAGTACGAACTGAGAATATCAATATCTTTATTTATCGTTAAAAAAATCAATTATTTTCAATTGTTTGCTTAGTACATTATTCGTTAGCAATTTCTCTAGATCCTTCTCCAGAGTTCGTACTCTCTCCATATTTGATTCGACATTGACCTCTGTCTCTAAGTATCGTAATGCAGTCTTGACACCCTTCAATGCCTCTTGCTCTGTTGGAACATCGTCTCACTCTCTAAAGGCACTTTTACTCGCTTAATACGACATCCAATTAATTTCCAGGACTTATTTCCTACTTCACTATAGCCGAGGTTCAGGTTCACTTTAACCGAATACTTTTAACCTTATTTGTAAGTGAAAAGTGACCAGTGACTTAAGTTCGCTATAACCGAGGGTTCACTATAGACGAGTTCACTATAACTGGAGTCGACTGTATTTTGTCCTGCTCCTGCATCAGCTGGAATGCTTCTGTGTACCGTCATCCAATTTCAACGAGCTGCGCTCTCTACGTGTGTCTTCTTCCAGGCCTACTTACAGTTTATCCCGCCGTGTTCCCACCCACTAACTCTTGCCGCCCGCCCGCCCGCCCGCCCGCCGCCCGCCTGCCCGCCCGCGCCCACATCGCTGCAAGGGGGGAGGCGCGGGCTATAAACTTTATAATGCATACAGACACATTTAGTGTTGAGCACTAGACGCTGGCTGCCATACTGTATTCCATTTCCCAGCATTCTTTCTGTGGCAGGAAATGAGCCAGTGAGCGTGTTTTGTCTTCACGAAGTATTTTCCAACAGAATTATATTGTACTAATAAAATTAAGATTTTTCTCTTTTCTTTTTTTTTTTTTATCTTTTGTATTCTTTCAAAGCAACTTCCACACACAGTGCGTCAGTCGAACGTGTGCCTTGTGTGGAGGTGGGCGAGGGGGAGAAGAGACCGCCAATAAAAGAATTCGGGATCAGAGAAGTCGGTCAGCGCGCGCTACGAAACAAAAAGACGAAAGCGCGCCTCATTTTCCGACGCAAGTAATATAACCCATTGTTCCCGGATTTGCATATTATGTGGGGTAAGCCGCAGCCCTCCACCCCCTCCCCAAAGGCGCGCCCGGAAGTCAGAGAGATACCTTGCGTCTCTCGGCCTCCGTATAAATGCGTTGTAAACCCATTGCCACGACACACATATTAAAACGGTGGAATATATCTTCTGTTAGTATTTCTTAACGCCGGCATTGTGTTCGACACGGCAAGAGATGAGTCCAGATAAAATGTCGCCCGAGGGACCCTGCTCATCCGCTACCAGCCCAACTGCGCCATATTCTTGCCGCCGCCGGGGCGTAATTTATTCCATAAACTGTATTTCTTTTGATTATGTTCCTTTTGGGTTTTTAGATTAGATTAATTATTAATTCTGCAATTAAGTACCATTACTTGGTGGCGGAATATCTTAACATAACATGCATTAAGCTGGCATTGACGAACAATAAATTTCAAGAGAATAGTTAATTTTAAAAAATTAAAAATGATAGTACATAATTTCACAGCGCAAGCCTTACTCCAATTCATTTTACTCCACTTCACTTCACTGCACTTCACAACACTTAACTGTGATTCATTTCTTTCCCTCCACTACACAATACTGCACCGCACTGCACTACACGAATAGATATAAAATAATAATAATAATAATAATAATAACAATAATAATAATGACAATTCTTCTACAACTACTACTAATAACAATTAAACAAATTACTTAATAGGAAATACTACTAATTTAACAATAGAAACTTAACAATAATACAATGACCTAAAATATAGATAAATAGCTAGGGAAATAATTTATTTTTAAATTTTCTCAAGCTTTGAGGAAAGGGTTCGAAGATTGTCACAGGCAAACTGTTCCAGTCTCTAATAGTTCTGTTTGTGAATGAAAAATTCCCAACATGCGTTTTCTGTATTCTTGCCTTAATTTTGTGTTCGTGAATGGGGTTCGGGGCTGAATGGAAGTTTTCCAGAACGTTTTGGTAATTGAAGAATTTTAAAGTTTTGAGAATAAAAACAAATAATTCGAAAGTGCAAATTATATCTGAATCTATTAACAAATACTTATTACCTATTTGCGGCATATGTGGAAATAGCAGAGGTTTTTTTGCCGATCTATATATTCGCTTAATGTTCAAGAGACAAACTGCTGGAAGACTAGAAACGAAATGTTGTTTTAAAACTTCATGTGTGTCTTCGCCAAGTTTGGCCATTTCCTTTCCATTCTTTGCAGCGTTTGCACATTTTTAGGATCTCGTTGTAGTGACTGCATATCATTTTAAAATAAAGTTATTTCTTAGTTTCCGTAATGTTTTTCAAATGTTTTACCAAATTTATTTAATCAATTTTAGTATTTGGTAATAGATTTTCTGGCTGTTATCGCTGATTTTGGATCACCTTCCAGATTTGTCGTGGCTGTGTAAATTAGACAAGTCGATGGTAAAACAATCTATACGCCACAAGATAAAGATTATGACTCCACAATATTAGCGGGAAATACTCTTGAAACAAAAGAGTTAAAAATTTATTCGTTGAACGTGAGAACATTATTATTAGAAGATAAGAAAAAAATTAAGTTGCAAAGAAGCGCATGAAAAATTCAACATTTTAGATCTTTCTGAGATCAGACGAAAATGTCATAATATTACAGAACCGAGTGGCAACCTTTTTGTTAGTTAGGCAAAGGAAAGACAAAGAGGTATAACAATTATCAAGAAAAAATATCCAATGGTGCCCAGACTTTCTCGTACTAGTTAGTCTCCTAGCCACTTTAGTCTACAAGATTTTATTCAGTTTTTCAGAACTCTAATAGAATGAATGAAATATGACTTTGAGAATATGACAGATGGTTCTGTACGCAAATGTTCATTGAAAAAATATGGATCCGTTCCCGAGAAAGTGTCGTTTAAGCGTCCCTTAAAATGAGCAACTTTGGACTCATTTTCACAGAAAAATTTTGGTTTTAGAGACCCTTCAAAAATAATTTGAAGCACTTGTACTCACAAATGCATAATGTTTAAAAATGATAGTAATGTAAATATTAATGATGTGAGAGAGATATCAAAAAATTACATTAGTGAAATTTTTGAAATAACAAAACAATGTTGGCGTTTCCAATTGACGTTTATGTCGTCTTATTCCGTTTATTTACCACTACCCGTACAAAATGTATAGAGTAAAAATTTCTAACTGTTTTTGAGAAAAACTTGTTTTAAAAATTGCCTTTTTTCACACAAAATTACGCGAAAACTATTCATATTTTGAAAAATGTGTACGTGACCTCATTTAAAAATCTAATTTTGAAAAATAGATTTTAGTCAGAAGAGATGTCCTTATCTTCAATTTTGAAGTTGTAGGAAGCCACCTAACAAAAATTTCACTTTTGCAATTTTTGAAAATACAGAGATTTCAACGAAAATCGATCCTCCATCATTTTTAAGTACACTTTGCTCTATTCAATAAATAAATTTAATCCCAAAATTTAAAACAATTTATAATTAAAATGTCCTTGAGGGTTCATCATCACTTGGGGGCTCCCGAAGTTACCACAGGGTCTGGGAGGTCGAAAACTTGAGGGGTTTTAACTAATACTTGGGTACATACAACGTAGCCAAAGAACGTTTTTACGACCTTTTTCCAGGTAAAATGTAGTACATATCAACTGAACTTTAGTATTGATAATACTGTATGGCTGTCAGTGGTCGCTATCTTCTCAGAACAACGCATGTGTTTCTCGGATACCTCTGTTTACACTGTTAGCAGGTTCAGTTGTTTATAAATAAACCTAAAAGTAAAATTTCGCCAGAACCCCTCCAATTGCAACCGTATGCGTGGTTCTGAGACTCATAACATAAGTCTTACAATTGCTTTATGTTCGGACGTTGTCACTGAGGCTTCGTGGTGCGAGCAGCCAGTCAACATTTGAGGCTAAATCTCAGACGTGAGGAAGCTCATTGTTATGTAACTTCCAGGAGTGTGCATTCTGAAGGACATAATAATAATAATAATAATAATAATAATAATTATTATTATTATTATTATTATCATCATCATCATTATTATTATTCAAAATGCACTGTACCAAAAAATGCCACACCAACTTGCGTGAATTGCGGCGATGCTCATACAATTTACTATCGAGGCTGCCGTTTGTACCGAGAATTACGCTGGTCACGGCCAGAAATCCTATCAGACAAAAATCTCAATAGGCCTAAACCGGTAGCTGAGAGACGTGAGCAACCTTCTATTCATTTAATTAATCAACACTTTCCTCCTCTCTCACAACGCAAGTCATTAGCATAGCAAATGGCACCATTACCTCCGTACACGTCAGCTACCACAATTTGACATAGTCAAACTCGTAAATTCATTAGTAAACCAAGCAACAATACCACAAATAAAAAATATTGTTCGGTCTTTAATATCAATTCTCCAACATGGCAAATAAAATCCATTAACTAACTAAACAAACAAACAAAATAATAAATAAATAAATATAAAGAATTTATGCATGGGGAAGCATCAGGTAAAAATGGTGAAACAATGGAATTTCTGAAAATTGACACCCCCTACCTCATAAAATGCATAGAATTAGTTTTCAATAGTATTTAAAAAAAGAACAAAGAGAACTTTTACAATGGACCACCATTGAAGGATGTTAAGGATTAAGTCTGGAAGAAGATTAATTCGCGAATTAGGTGGTTAATTTGCACGTTAGCCAAACGGTTAGGAAAAGCATATGAATAACGATGTCATTTCGTACATCATCCGGTTAATGTTGACATTAGTCACGGACGCAAGCTAAAGTAGGCAAGAGAATGCCTATTCTTGTAGAATAGAAAAAGGTAATTACAATATTGGTGTTAATTTCCATACGTATTAGTTAAATGATTTAAGTAACTGAAAGTTGCACTCTTAGTCATAGGGCCACCTTTAAGAGTTGTCCTACGTCTAAATAACCCTGTATATCAGGGGTGTCGAATTTGCAAGGCCTCAAAGGCCACCACTAAAACCTTCTTTGCAGAGAGTAATGCCAAATTTAATTATTCAAAGACTGCCTTTTTAAAATGATTTTAAGTTCTTTGAAGGTCCAATAATGTTTAGGCAGACAGTGTTATAACAAATTTTTATTAAACAATTTTTATTCTACCAACGTTTCGAAGGACATTGGCATTCTTCTTCAGGGTCTAGTAAATAAAACCTTTCGATGAGAATTCGGGCCATATTTGCAAAACTCGGAAGATCCACATTTGACTTCCCGCATTCTTTGTCTTGGCGCTCCCCGGCTGCTCTGGAACGAGAGAGAATGGAACTATTCGTGATTTCAGGCCGCATATACAGTAAAATACATAGGAATGATTTCTGAATTTCTGAATTTACTAGAAAAAATCCTTGAATCTAAATTAATTCTATTTTTACTTTCCCGTATACGCACGTATACACGGAGTGATATACGCAGTATAGGGAAAGTTATGTAATGCTGCGCGAAAAAATGGCCAATTATAATTGGCCATTTTTTTCCGCCAATAATCATCTGCGGAAAAAAAATGAATTGCCGGGCCGTGAAAACGAAAAAGTGGATAAATCCAGTCGCTAAATTAAGAAAAAAAATCCTCTAACACGTGGTGTAGCCAGAATCCCTGTTTTCTAGGTCCTTGATACCGAAAACCCAATTGAAAGGAAAACGTCCGTCTGTGAACACTGCTAGCGCCTAAACCATACGTACGATTTCTTCCAAAATGGATATTCCCTGGTCGACCTGGTTTTACATTAAGGGGGGGGGGAGACCTCGGCAGGGCGAGTGCGCTAAGAGCACGATGTTCTCGCCCGACATGGGTGAACGGGTCTTTCACTAGTGACTAGTAATTGAACCTTTCGCGGGTCACATGCGGGCCGCGGTCCGCCAGTTGGACGAACCAGCTCTACGTTGTATATTTTTGTGGAACAAGATAAAATTCTACACAGAAGTAGTATCAGAGAGTTCACGCTTCTCCTTACTTTACATTTGAAATCTCAAGAAATGAAATGTAGCCTCACTATGGACGTAAATGTAGCTTCACTATGCGCACGTTTTGTTGAGCACCCCTTTTGCTTTTAGTGGTAGGAGTAGAGCTGAGGGTAAGTTACTGTTTTGCTAGCAATGCAGAAAAATCGCGTCTACATTTCGTTTACCGTTGCAATCATGTTTTCTATAACTCGGGAAAGAAATACGAGTATCTAGTTTTTCAAATGTTGCTAATCTCGCGCTTTTTTAACTGTTATTATTATATCTTTTTTATATTTTATTCGTCTTTCAACCATCGTATTTATAGTTAAAATGTTGGGAAGGGATTGTGGAACTTAAGAAAACATACGCAAATAATCTTCCCTCCCATACGTCATATACAGTTTTCACTGTTTGTTACCAAATATTTCCAACTTAGAGGGTTAACACTATGCAACATTTGTGAAATGACCGCCCTGAATTTACTGTTCAAAGTTCCCCATCCCCGTTTCTGTAGCTGTTCGTTCTCCCCATCCCCGTTTCTGTAGCTGGTCGTTTCCTTGAGAGGCGTGACGGGAAAGGGCATGGCGGGGCTGGGCGGGGCGGGGCGCGTCGGGGCGGGACAGGGTGTAGAGGGCGGGGCGGGGACGGGTAGGGTGTGGGGGCTCGGCGTGGCGGGGAGTGGCGGGAAAGGGTATAGCGTGGCGAGACATGGCGGGGCTGGGCGGGGCGCGTTGGAGCGGGACAGGGTGGGCGGAGCGGGGACGAGCGGGGTGTGTGGGGCTCCGCGGGGCAGAGCGTGGCGTGACGGGGAAGTACATGGCGGGGATGTGAGGGAATGGGTGTGGCGGGGCGCGTCGGGGCGGGAAGGGGTGTGGCGGTCGAGGTGGGACGGGCGGAGCGTGGTGGGCGGGTTGCGGGGCCGGGCGGGGCAGGGTACGGCGGAGCTGCGCGAGGCTGGGCGAGGACCGGGCGGGGCGGGCCTGGGCGGGGTGCGTCAGGCCGGGGCAGGGTGTGGCGGGTGAGGCGGAGTCGGACGGGTGTTTGGGGCTGGGAGTGGCGTGACGGGGAAGTGCATGGCGGGGCTGGGTGGGACGTTCGGGGCTGGAACGGGCGGGGTTTGTGGGGCTCGGCGTGGCTGGGCGTGGCGTGACAGGGAAGGGCATGGCGGGGCGGGACGGGCGGGGAGGGGCGGGGCAAGGCCAGGCAGAGCTGGGCGGGGAGGGCCGGGGCGGGGTGTGGCGAGCGGGGGCGCGGCGGGGCAAAGCGGGGCGCGGCGGGGCTGGGCGGGGCGCAGCCGGCGGGCGGCGCGGTGGCCAGGCGGTGCGCCCGTGGCGGCGGCACGTGCGACAATGCAGCGCCGGTCCCGTTCGCCTTAAACACACGCGGCGCGCGGAGTAATGACGGTCTCCGCCGCCGCCACCCTTCATTACGCGCCGGAATCCAGGACCCCGCGCCCTCTCGCGGACATAATTATTCACCTCTTCGCCAACATTTGTATTTCCGTATTGCCGCTGTAAAAATATTGGGTGGTCTGTTGTGTGACCTAATACGACCGTTACAATGGACACGCAACTCCTAAGGTTACTTGATTACGGTATCTTGACAATGAACAATGAAGAACTTCAAAAATATTAGAGCCTGCTATTCTTCTCGTGGTCAAATATTTACATTAGAGAACAATACTTCAAAATCCACCGTAAGAAACATTATTTTTCATGCCTTTAAACGCTAGTTTCTTGATTTCTAACAGTACTCGGGGTGCGTACTGATTTCACTAACCTAGCTATTTACGCAAATATCGTTTCCTATTTCGGAAGCAATCACCGTGTTGAACAACAATTCCAAAATTTTACAGCTAGTCGTGGTTGTAAGACGATGAGAATACAGAGCTATAGAGGCAAGGAAGTGTTCTCTGACGTATTTCTCTGAAATACATCTTACGTCAGAAAGATGGTAAAGCAATCTTTCCTATAAGAAGTACTAGCTGAACACCTGCGGTTACATCGCTCAAAAGGAAGAGCTGTGGGAAAGATGTAACCGAAGAATGCATGTGCACCACACGGAAAACCGAGAACACCAAAAATATAGTTTCGTGTCGTTCTTATTCTCCAAACTAATGAAATGAGAAAGGTCTACAAATGGGTGGAACCAATGTTCGTGAACACAGAATTCAACATGTTTATAAAATATATTTTTACACAGCTTTTTATAAGTACGTTCTAGTGGACTATTCTCGGATATCCTATAATAGTCCACTAGAATCCTATATACCTTACCTTAAAAACGTAATGCATTACTTCTATTATTAGTGAGGTAAGTTTTTGTAAAGGGATACACGTGTCAGGCGTTTCTTTAACATGCAGATTAATTATATAGTACACTCATTAACTTTTGCATTCACAACAGTCAATTTTCGAAGTTAAAACACTTTCTATCCTCGCTTCGTCAACTATAACCTCATGATGTAAGGATACTCTAGTACTGTATTGTACTTGGTCTTGAAAATTACATAACGAATAAATGACTGCAGATAAGTATTCATTCTTATAATTTTAATATATTATTAAAATGAAGTATTTCAGTTATAAAAACACTTAATAAGAGCAAATCATAAATCATATTCGGCCCACTACCTTTCATTTACAGAAAAAAATCACGAAATTTGGCTTAATAGAAATCTCAAATTCTTTCTAAACGAAAATCCTTAGTTCTAAATGCATAATCATTTGGTTCTATGGTATCTTCACATAATTGTAAATAAAGGCTCTTCTTTTGTTTACAATTCTTTTCTTCGCTGGCAAAGGATCTTCTGAGAATCAGATCATTGACATGAATGTTGGGACAAAATTGGAATTGTGGGAGTACTGCCCTTTCTTTAGTACGTCTGTAACATTTTCTGCAGAAAAAAATGGTGATGAGTTCATTCATATATTGTGGACATACATGTAAAATTTCTCATTTGTGAAGAGCAAAAAATGGCGTCAGAGAAAACGCGAGAGAGAGAGAGAACAATATTAAGACTATTTTTAGACAATATTTAGACTAATTAGTAATTTAAACTAAATGGAAAACACCAGCAATGAAAGAGATATTAGTCGCATTCTGATCATGACTTCTTGGAGAAGGGGTGATCCAACGAAGAGAGGTGTAACGTCAAGAGGTGTCGTGTCTTGACGTTCATTGGTCGGCTTCATTTATGACGCCTCTGTAATAAAATTCTTGACGCTGAGTAGTCTTTAATTTTCTCGGCTCGGGCTCTGAATTGATGACAGGAAACGAAAATTTTACGTAAACGGAAAGCGGGTTCGTTATCACCGCCCTTCTATCTTCAGCTTCTTGTACTGCCGAGTGTTACACGCCGTTTTCCAACGAATCACCGCCGAGGAAACATCACCCGGAAGGCCGTGAGCCCCAGCGCAGCGGAGTTAGTGGCTGGACACGCATACAAATGCCTGCTTGCCGGCTAATGTACGACACCTTCACGGCCAATGATACCCAGGGCCCGCCCTCTCAGCACCCTCCCCCCCCCACGCGCTAATGAGGATAATGGTCCCCGCGCAAGAACGTCGGGGGCGGAATTATCATGCGTGATCCACGCCATTCATTATTCGGATCCCGCGCGCCGCGGCGACCGGAAGCAATATTTCACGCACCACCACCGCCAAAAACACGGCGGCGAACGAGAGGCGCGGCCGCTGCCTGGAGCCCCCGCCGAACGCAGCGCCGCAGCGGAGACGCCGCGCACTGTGGGCGGCCGACTATACTGCGATTTTTGTAGGAAGAGCTCTCAAGATAACTCAAATCCCATCTTCGCGATGGAATATGTCACGGCATTTCGTATCATTCACAGTCGTTCCGCTAGATTTCGCACGATCGCGACCGTATGAAGCAGTGCTTGCGATCATGCGACTTCTACCGGCAAGACCGAGAAAGACGCGAAATGCCGTGACATATTCCATCGCGAAGATGGGATTTGAGTTATCTTCAGAGCTCTTCCTACAAAAATCGCAGTATAGCGATGGCGAAACTAGTGGGGCTAAAACAGCACTCACTTTCTCGCCAGAATTTTCACGCAAAATTACGAGAAAAGTACTCGAATTTTCGAAAAATTGTACATAGCTCTATTTCAGAATCTATCTTTAAGGAACAGATTTCATTAAGGGAAAAAATAGTCAAGATTTTAGTTGTAGGAAGACTCCGAAAAAATGTTGAATTTTGGCAATTTTCGAAAAATCAGAGTTTTTCAACGAATATGAGACCTACACCACTTTCTTAAACGACCTCTACTATCCAACACAAAATTTAAGCAAAATGATCGACCCATTCTTTTGAAAATTTGGGAAATGTCAGAGAGGTTTCATGTAAAAGTATCTCCCAAAATTAAAATATAAATTTCAAATTCAAGGGGCCACGACATCATCCAGATCGATCGGGGAATATCAGTTTTGGAGAAAATCGGCTGAACGGTTTAGTCTCTAGCGTTGTTCAGACAGTCGGACGGACAGACGCTTGCCGTCATTCGATTTGTCGGTACCAAGGACCCACAAAACATAGATTCTGGCAACACCACGTGTTGGAAGATTTTTTTTTACATTTAACAACTGGATTTATACACTTTTTCGTTACAAGGGCCCTCTAATAAGGTTTTTTATGTCAAAATTCGCCGTTTTTTCGCGCAGCATTACATTACTTAAAGTAAAAAAGAAATATTTTCGAGCAGAAACATCGATATTATAACATCGATGCTTTGCTTTGAATGTTTTTCTTCAGTTCAATATACTTGGCAGAAACATCGATGTTTAAAAATTTATCATGTTATAAATACAATTTTCAGTATCAATTTTATTTGTGGATTGCCTGCAATCAACAGCCATTGATAACTGTCACAATTGTCAATCCACATGCGGCTCAAAACTGTTTTACTATTCGCAAACTTTCTCCAGTGCTGTTAACTATTTTTGGTTATTTACTGTGTGGTAATATCGTTAAACTGCAATTTGAACCTTGACTACATTGAACATTGATTAGAAAATTAAGATGACAGTCAAACGTGAGGCAGAAAGTACTACAAACGAAAATTGACGTGTTATGAATCACATTAGAACCAGGATATTTTACATCGAAATGTTTCATCAAAACATAGATTTTTATCAAAAGTTTTTATGTATACCTTTTTAAGATAACGATAACAATTGTTTCAGGTCCAAAATAGCTAGTGCGCTTCAATATAATATTAAAATGTGCCGTTTTGGTAATGTTTAAAATTCTCAAATATAATCTATTATTATAGATACAGTGTCGAAAAACAGCGAAAGGAACAAAAAAAGCTTGTGGAAACAATTTAAGAATTTTGTGAAGGAACAAAATACAAATGGACCGCACAATCTACAAATGAAGAAATTACACGTATTTTAGGCAATTAATATACGAAGATTAGATGGTGAAGAGTACAAAGTATATGCTATCAAAACTGTGTGTAACGTTACAACCAAATATTTCATGAAATACTATAATGAGTGCACATGTTTGTTCAATCCATTCGATATTGACGAATTTCGCTGTTAATTCAGCTTGTATATCTTCCATTTCAAATACTTCCACGGAAGACCAAGACTTGGAAAACTCAACTTAGTACAACCTTAATAATTGTGTTTTTAATAAATGTTCTTGTAAGTAGCTTTGTTATAATTGTTTTGCTTTGAAAGTTTTATTACCATAAAATCGAAATACATTTGAAATCATTTCCTGCATTAAACTGTTATTCAAAAGTTACTTGATTATAAGTTATTCCAGAAGGCAGTGTTAAGATGGAGGTGAATGAAAGTTTCTCATTTTCTGGAAGTAAATTTGAGTAATATTTCTCTTTTTTATAATTCCTGTGATTTAAATTATCCTTTAGATTTATGTAATGTGTTTATATTCGTGAAATAGTCTCACTAATATCACTCGAAGTGTTGTGATATTACTTGTGATAATGCAGTGCATGTCACTCGGTGTGTCTAAGAGGAAGGATAAAAATGTGTATTTTGAAGCTCATTTAACCATAAACTTATGGGTATTAGAGAAACATCATTAGAAATTAATTAAAGCAATTGTAATTCCAAATGCGATTTTCTCGATTAACTCTAAATTTTCGAAAATCATAAAATTTCGAATATTTTTCGGCCTCTTCCTACAAGCTACAAAATTAGAGATAGAGATTTTTCCTTCAAATAAAATGTGTTCTCCATTGTGAGTTCTTTCATTAAGGTCATCTACATTTTTTTGAGGTGATGTACACGTACTTTCTAGTAGGTTTCGCGCAATATTGCGTGCGATATTTGCAATTTTAAAAAAAAATACAAAAACAATATTTTCTCAAAAACGGACCATAATTGTTTCTTTAAACTTTTGGTACGCCCTACCCCGCGCGTGTCGGTCTTCTGGACACATCAAAGGAAACGAACTTTCGCCGAACACATCGGCTGTTCAGGATTGGGCGAGCAGTAGATCGCTGCTCGGTGAATCATGTATGTGTCGATCGGGAGAAATGGCTCAGGTTATCAACTGATATCACTACAGAGCCTCTCACCGATTGGCCTTAGATTCGAGCCGCGGACGATGGGAGGATTTTCGTCACTAGCTAGATATTCATCACCTGGACCCCAACTTCACAACACATAAAATATTTAGGACATCATATCTCGACACAAAATTAACCTGGAAAGCCCATATTGATATAAAAGTTAAACAAGCAAGAAATAAATTATTCCAACTCACGGCCACTAATCAACAAACACAAATCCCTCTCATTCACAAACTCTACAACATTATATAAAACTATGATATGGCCACTAATGCTCTACGCATCCCCATTATGGACAAACGCAGGCCCCTACAAATGTCCATAAATTCCAAATAATTCAAAACAATTGATCAGATTAATCACAAATGTCCCCTGGTTCATAAGTAATAAACAATTTCATTCCGAAATAAACATGAATACAATAATAAACCAAATAGCCCATATGTCGCACAATTTCTACCAAAAACCTAGCAGACACTACCAGCAGCATCCCACTTCCAATTAGCAAAAAATCCAACCCACACCCGAATAAAAAAATAGATTCCCATTTGAAGCCTTTCTCAAAATCTTAGCCAACCATAACACCTAACCTCGAGGTTTCTCCCCTAGAGTATCCTCTTCAATGTTTAGAATAAGCTAGCTTAGATATTTTAACAAGTATAAGTCAGAACAAAACATCTGTAAAGTGATGACACTAAACGATGTATTCCATCTAGATAAATAAATGTGTATATGTAAAAATAACTAGTTAGATAGCTAGTTCGAATTCAGTCGCTGTCTGGAAGAGATTTCTAGTGGCCGGCTGCTCTAATCGTTAGTTTTTCCGTGGTTCCTCCAATTAACACTGGGTGATGCCGTAACAGTACCCTAAGAAACGGGCCACAGACCGCGCCGCGATCTTCCCTTCCTTTTCACTTGTCCTATCATCATCCCTTACTTAGACACACATAGGAAATATCTGGTTGGGGAACTGCAGCTAGGAGACGGTAGGTCGGCACCGGATCTCACCCTCTCGCAGGGGAAGATTACCACTACCTCACGTGGAAAAACAAGCACTACACTTACAAAGACGAATGACCTCATGCCGTCGACGAGGCTCGGAATTGAATTGAATTGCCTTATTTTACGTGGCGAGACTCAGGCCATGAGGCCTTCCGTCTGACCACGCAAATTTCGCTACGCTCTTTTTCACCAACTAGCGGAGCAAGAAGGTATTATCCTCGGCGGACGAAATAGGGCGATTTGAATTTAGCTTAGAAGCTTCATTTAGGCTTAACGATCTTTCACATGCAGTAAATCTAGTATCGCGGGCCAGTGTTTTAGATAAGCCGTCGCGTTTTGTTGGGTAATGGGCGATACTATAAGTTAGTAGTAAATCTACTAACATGGGACAGCCGGCTTTACTTCCTCTCAGAAGGAAGTCGTACGAAGGATTCTTTCGCCTGGCTTCGATCGGGTTTGAACCCGCTTGAACTTGGGTATCACAGTCCGAAACGCTAACCGTTACACCATCGCCGCCACTAAGTCAAGTGAATGAGTGGAGCATCCCGAACGCCTCTTTTGTGGCCGCTGCGTGTGGCGCGGCGGCCACAGTGCGGGCGGGGGGGGTCCGAAGCGGAACGGGGCGCGCGCCCTGCCTCCTCCTCCGGAAGTGGCGGCCACCGCTTCCCGCGCGCAGCCGCCCTCTCCCGCCTCACTGCGCCTTCCTCGCAACCGCCAACGCCGCCCGCCAGCGGGAGCCCCTCGCCCATTACCCAACAAAACGCGACGGCTTATCTAAAAACACCGGCCCGCGATACCATCGGCCGGCGTATTCCGGCCAAAAATTAGACGCCGCCGCCGCCGCGGCGCCTCCTGGGCCTCCCGCCGCGGCGCTTCGAACCCCTGGCCTTGAGGCGCCCCCCCCCTCCAAAGGGCTGTCTCGTCAAAGTACAGAAGGCCTCAGCTCCGTCAACGTGAAACGCCAATTAATGAAAGGAATCTTGTACAGAAGCTTTCAGATTGATTGACTGATTAATGATTTCGGGCGCGTCAACTGCGAAGGTCATTACTCCCGAAAATGTAGTGCGTGTGTTTTAGTCGAGAGGTGGCGGTGATCTTCCCCCGCTGGATGGTGAGATGTGACGTCTTCCTAACGGGGTTTCCCCAAACCAGATATCTCGAACGAGGCACCACCCCGGCTGGGACAAGCTCAAAGCTCCCGACTGGTCTCCCGGCATGTGCGGTAGTGTAGTGGGTAGTGTAGTGCATGTACGTGTAACTATGTGTAACGGATAGGACAAGGAAGAGAGAAGGAAAGATCGCGCGCGGTCCGTGGCCCATATGTTAGGCGACTGCTCCGGCATTCGTCTGGTAATTATCGAAAAAAACACTGACTACCGATCTGGGGAGCTGGTCGCTAAATTCTCCTCCAGACTGAATCCGACCTAGCTATCTAGCTGGTGTCGAAAATCCTGCTACCATTGTGACACAAGCATTCAGATTTAGAAGCATATTGGACTAGATTAAATACGAAGGGCTTGGTCTCACAGATGATAATCTGTAGGCGCTCTTCTGACCTACAGCAACAGATGTACTTACAACGCTAATGTACTATGGAACTAATGGAATGGTACTATTGATATACGTCAGTAACTGTGTATGTCACTTAAGATTAAACCTGTAAAATAAAAGGTACGAATACATGTAGCATTTAATAAGTAAATAAAGTACTTAAATGGTAGCTCTTTTATATATGGAGCAAGAACGTGTTACATTGCAAAACAATTAGTTGAGATATTACTTTTCATCACAGTATAAGACATTTTTCTTTCGCCGTTATTTCATTATTCTATCATACATGCACATCCTGTTTTCCAGATTCTGTATTATTACTTACTGGTGGTTAACTATTTCTTCTGGATGCATTTACAAACATTAATTGACTACTCTCAGTTTCAAGACAGCACCTCTCAAATGCATTTGAGCAATGCACAACCGACATTTTAAACGAACATGTGGGATACTGATAATCATAATGCTCCTTACGGATTAGTGCAACCTCTTTGTGCTTGTTAACGCTCCCCCTCCCAAAAATTTACAACTATTATGCTTCGTTCGTTGCCCCCCCTAATTCGGATTTGATTTCACGCGGAGTGTGCACCATTGTAGTTGTTGAATTCTGGGCTGCCGACATTGTCATTTGCAGCTCGGACCCTCCGGTGCATTGTGCAGCAGCGGCCGCAGCATTTGTCACCCGCCTCGTCGCCACGTCCCGCGCGAGGCGCAAAGCGGCTCGGGCGATGGCAGCGGCGATAAACCGCTGCCGCGCGCTGTGGGGGGCGGGGCGGCAGAGGCGCCCGGGGCGGGATGCTGGCGGGTGGAGACGGGTTTAGGGGAAGGGGAGAGGGAGGCAGGGCGGCAAGAGGGCGAGGGGAAGGTATCTAGGGGGTGACAAGGGGGGCGGGTGTATGGTGACGGTGGCAGCGGAGGTAACGGAGCCGTAAGTTATCCCAGGGCGGGGGGCGGGGAGGCAGGTCTGCGGGGGGAATGGAGGGGACAGGGGTCTAGGGGCGGGGGTGAGGGGGCAGGGTGGCAAGGGGGCGGGGACAGGGTGCGGTGACAAGGGGATAACCGAGCCGTAAGTTGTCCCAGGGTGGGGGGCGGGGAGGCAGGGTGCGGGCATGGAGGGGACAGGGTCTAGGGCCGGGGCGGGGGGAAGCATGGTGGCAAGGGGGTGGGAGGCGGGGGCAGGGGTGGCGGTGGCAGCGGGGGGAGATAACCGGGCCGTAAGCGGTCCCAGGGCGGGGTACAGTGGAATATGGCAGAGGTGTCGGGTTGCGGGTGCTGGACTTGGTACAAGGGGAAGGGAGGCCCTGGCGCGGTGGCGAGGCGGGGGGTCGCCAGCCCGGGGCGGGGGAGGCGTGGTGCGGTGGCCAGGGGGCGGGAGCGGTGGCAGGCGGCCAGAGGGCTGGAGTGTGGGCAAGGGGCAGGAGACGGGGGACGGTGGCTGGGGGGCCGAGCCCCCCAGGGGGGGGGCGGGCGAACGCGCTCATTGGCCTATCTTGGCCATCTCCCGCGCTAAAGAGGCCAGCCGGCCACCGGGAAAATAACGAGATACAGCGCCGCTCGGCTGTGATATTTTATAAGCCTGCCGAACGCATCGGGGAATTGCGATTTATGGGCGTCGGTGATTCTCGAATACAGCGCTTCCCTCCGCCCCGGGGGGGGGGCGCCGGCGGAAACGCGAGACGAGAGCGGCGCGGCCCAATTCCCAGCGGCGATAACAGTTTCTGTCCCCCGCGCGTTTCTGATGAGGCGCGGGTGATTTTCCCTTACGCAACCAATCTGACAGCTGGAATGTTTGTAAAACCGCGGCGGTGATATGATAAGCACTTTGCGCGGAAACACATTTTAAATTAGACAGGAACTGAAATCAACCTATAGACACATTTTGTATTAGAGAAGAAAAGTAAAATTAAAACAAAATTGTTACTCAATATGAAGCCAGAATGATTTTACGAGTGGCACTAAATCTGAGCTTTAGCTGAATGGTGAAGAGGATGACGAACCGAAAAAAACGGACAATTTTTTTAACATAATTATACGGAAACTGAGTGAACCAATAAGCATATTTTGTATTTGAGAAGAAAAGTAAAATAAAAGAAAATTGTTAACCAATATGAAACCAGAATTACTTCGTGAGTGTCACTCAATCTGCGCTTTAGCCGAAGGGTGAAGCGAATGACGAAATGAAAGAAACGACACGAAAATGTGAAAACGAGATGATTCTGACAGGTATATGTCTGTTTTATCAAATCAATAACAATTGTTTATTACTTCAGGAACATATTTCATAAATATCCACTAGCACATTATCAAGGTATAACCAGTGCTTGATTCCCGGAACGCTCCCAAAATTTAATCATTAATTCAATGGAAATTGTAATATATCAATTATCTAATCTAATAACCGAGGTACCGCAAAGCCGTTCCGTCGCGTTCCGACAGAAATCAAGATCAAGTATTTATTTATATAATGATATTTTACATTTAACGATGTTTGTTGCAGAATATCATTATTCAGTGAAATAAAATATTGCAAATTAAAATTTTCTTATTCAATAGAAAAGTGTAGAGAAAACATTGTGGATGAAAGATCTCCTTTTAATATATTGAATATTTAATTATAACACACGTCATTTGTAATATACATTGATAATTTGTGTTTTTATCAATTGAAATAATTTATATAATTCAAGTAACAAAAATAGTATCTCTTCAAAATTCTGAACATGAGAGGTGCTTGCGTTGATCATCAACTCGTCAGATCATTTCCCATACAACCTAACGTGAATACACCAGTGCAGAAACGAGATCAACAGAAACAACATACTTCTCCCATCGGGAAAACGCATCTCCGGAAAAGAAGCAAAATCGCACTCTAAAACTGTAGCAGGAAGTGCGAAACCTTTACAACCCCAACCCCTTCTGAATATGATTCCCCTGGTCGAGGCATCCGGTTGGCCACGGCCCCGAACGCTGAGAACGCGGCCTGGCGCCGCGGCGCCTTTGGGGCGTCTCGCCCGGGGCGTCGCGACGCCGCACGGCGCGTGCGCATCTCTCGCGTCGATTGACTTTCTCCAGCGGCGGCGGCGGGGGCGGCGGGGGCGGCGGCGGCGGCGGCGGGCGTCCGCGTGCGGCGCGACGCGACGCGCGCGAAAAAACTGCCATCGCAACACGCGATTTTGAGCCTTAATGGAACGCGAAGGAGAACACCACAGCGCCCACTCCACGCGTCGGCGCAAACCGACTACAGTCACGCTCCTCCACTGACGTGGCTAGCGGAGGGCAAGCGGGGCGGCGCGCCCCGGGTGACACCATTCTAGGGCTGACACCCATTAAATGATTTTATGGTTGGAATTATGTAATTTAAATCATTAACTTAAAAAAATTATATATCAATAGTTTTCTTCGTTTTAGTACTTTGAACATGTTATTGTTGGAATTATATAATTTTTATGGTTTAGTTAAAAATTATTTATATTAATTTAATTAGTATACATTTAAATCATAAGCATAGATAATGATTTAATTGCAATTATTCTTAATTACATAGATTTTTTAAAATATATTCTAAATAACTATCATGTGCAAATATGTTTGTATTTTTAATGAAATAATGTACAATCTACGCAGCAATTGATATTTTATACTTAATTTGTGGGGGGGGGTACACCATTCGCTTCGCCCCAGGTGACACCAGCTGCAGCTTCGCCACTGCGCTCCTCCGTCACCAGGAGGCGCCCGCGACAGGCGGACCCTCGCCTCCGCACGCACCGCCCACTTTTCCTCCGCAACCGAGAGAGCAGACCGGGTGGAAAACGTGGGAACCTTCGTTAATTTCAGCCAGAAGGCCCCCTTTTTTTTCTTTTAAATTCTAGTTTACTTATGTTTATTTACAACAGAAGTTCTCGTAATTAGCGTAACGATCTACAGGGTAGTCCCACGCTAATTACACGCCCGTGTAGTGGTCATGTACGCCCCGGTAAGCTAATGCACGTTACACTTGATAGAAGAAAGAGCTAGTTTGTTAAAGCAGCCCTCATCCATCATGTTCTCATCAGGGAGCTCATTAATTAAGAGACAGCAAATCGGATAAACTTGTAGCCGCTCTGCGCAATGAGCCGCTTCATTCATTTTGAGCTGTCGTCGCGGAGGTGTGGGCTGCGGTTTCCGGTGCGCGGGAGCGCTCTAGCGGCGGGGAGCGGAAGCTGGGCGGGGCGTGGTCGGCTGTGGCTGAAGAAGAGCAGGGTTCTGGGTGAAAATTTACGAAGTATTTCCGCTGATTTCGTGCCTTCTCGCTCTTACTTCGTAAGAAGTGTAACGCATGGCCAAGGCCAAACGCATGGCCACATGGCCAAGAGGAAATGCGGGGTTAGAACTTCCCATTCTTCAAGCGGTCACAAGTGATATTGTCCGCAAGTGGTATTGTCTCTATTCGGACACAGATCCAAATACAGGCGATTAATATATACTCGTACTGCACGATAATGGCGCGAGTTTGTTGGAAGATTGTTAGTTGACATAACATTTTCACTTCTAGTTAACGCTCAACTGGTTGTCAGTGTAACTAACAATATTTCAGTATATTTTTCCATGGGCCACGGACCGCGCGCGATCTTTCCTTCCCATTCCTTGTCCTGTCCTACTCCTACTTACACTAACACGCACTACACTACCACATACGCCGGGAGACCGGTCGGGGCTTAGAGCTTGTCCCGGCTGAGGCGGTCCCCTGTTGGTGGGAGATACCTGGTTGGGGACAATCCCGCTAGCCGACTGACGGTTGGTCTGCGCCGGATCTCACCATCCAGCGGGGAAGATCACTGACGCCTCGCGCAGTTAAAGATGCATCACATTTACGAGACAAATGACCTTAGCAGTTGACACGCCGGGAATCACTAATCACTCAACGAATACTTTCCAATTTTTCAGATATGGTTACGGAAAATAAAGAGAAAGGGTGTAGAAAAGTTGAGAATACGAAATAATGAAACAATGAAAAATCATGAAAAAAAGTAAAACGTCATATATCATATATGTAGAATACATTTTAAAGAATATGATTATTTTAACGAATTTTAAATTTGGGTATAACGGGAAACCGCTTGGAAGTTTTTCCCGCATATTTTCAAATCCCGTCTGTTTAATCTTACGTGTCTTCATTCTAAATTATTATTCACTTTTCGTTACTCTTCTTTGCCCATTACCTTCCCCTTCTTTGAATTCATCGTGTCCATTCTTTGTTGGATTGCTTAGTTCGCAGTTGCAATATCAGCATTGTCATTGAGATTCAAACGACCAGCGCAGCCACCCCTACCATGGAGCCACACACAACGTCCCTTGCCAATTGCGCTTCCCTGAGGCTAATCTCATCTGCCTTCCCCTCCTTGCGATCTACCCGCTGCCTCGCAGCCAATCACATTTCTCCACCATTGCAAGTGTACAGTCCACTCAAATTGACCATCGCCACAGCACGCCGTTCATACTCAATGAGAACGGCATGTCTGAATGCAGGGATGGGACGACTATTTCGGTGTTCTGGTGGGTTATTTGAAAATAATTGTTTCTCTCACAGAGAGGATAATAAGCTAACGACTTAGCTAAACAGCTTGTTGATGTTTATTATCAGTATTTATTTTTGTAGAAGGTGCTGACTTCATGAGACAGGATGAAACATTTTTTAACTTCACAAATGATATTTAAATGCAATTTTCTGAAGCTGAACTTTTTTTTGTAAAGAAAAAGAATTGGTACACTGTGGGCAAGGTCCATTACGGGCAGTGGTCTATTTGCTAACACTACAATGTTAACGAAAAGTGATTCGTTAACTTGTAAAATGTTATTTAATACGACATTACTTGGATCAGTGATTAAACTAATCAATTTCAGTAAAAATGAATTCACTTTTCAAGCACGGAAAGAACATTTTTGTTATGTTATTTATGAAATCGCCGTAATATTATGATTGGTAATTCGAGTAAATGGGCTTTTGTCACTTAAATATATTCTGGGAAATTTGAAATAAAATAGAAAGAGCAATGAACTACACAAAATAATAAACATAATAGGTATTTAATAAATATATAAACGTTATTCAATGAATTAACACATATATAATATTTAGGTGCATTATAAGTCGACCCATAAGAACTTGGAACACTATTGCTGGTGACTCTGAAGAATACAAACTAAAGCAAACTATAGCTTTAAAACGCAAGGAATGCTAAAAAAATCTATTTTTTTACTGATATGTTATTTCCATTGATAATGAGCACGATATGTGCTGTATAACTTAAGTGAATCGAGATCTTGGTTTCGAGGGAAATACGAAAATAATTAATTTGAAGCTACATCTCTTATAGAGAGAATTATAAAAGGGAATTATGGGATAATTAAAAAAAGATATTCGCTCGAAGCATGACGCTTGCCACGCCATCTTCACCACACTTCCAAAAATGATAACAGGGCCATCTAAAACTCTATACATGAACTGTACATGGACCATGGAAGTGGGTAATTACTGTCAAAGGCGAAAAGAAAGGATTACTAACATCATCTAAACTCTCAGCAAATTAAATCTGCCGTAAAAAATATATATGGAAGGGAAATATGAAGAGACAGATGAAAATCAAGATACTACAAACAGAGTCAAGTTAACATCTAATTAATTTTGAAATAAGTTAATCTGAATCATTAAAATTAGGAAAATAATTTTGTGTGTTAACTGGTTCTCATTATCTCGGTCATCAAAGCCCTTCGAGCTGTTGTGGTTCTCAGGAAAATGTGTCTAGAATGCTTCATCACGCGGTGTTTTTTTCCACAAACCGATATTGATAGTTTAGTTGGTAACTGACAGTTTAGTGCACTGCCTACCTATAATAAGGCTATTGAATATTTACAGTTTTCCCTCCAGATGGCAGCACGTAGCGTTTTGAGAGTGTGAGTCTGTGACTTAGAAGCTAGATGCGCAAGTCATTGCATTTACGAAGTGAGACTCTCTTCTTACTAAAAAACTGTACCGTACTTTGCAAGGAAATCCTGCCAGGCGCTTAGTCGGTTCGCTTTATGTTGTTTGTATCCTACTTATTGTAACCACCATACTAAATCGTATTTCCCAGATTTACATGATGACTAGTAGGGACGTAAGGATGCGCTAGACAATTTTTGCTCTATTTGTGGTGAATTTGATATTAAGAAATGTGAAAGAAGCATTAAAAGGTTTACGAACTGTGCCGCGCGCCATGCTCTCAACTTATGACAGTCAACCTTAACCCTTCCTCAACCACTCAACAGAGTGAACATGTGGCAAAGAGTATTTAAATTGCGCACCCTTAAGTACGAAAGAAGGCGTTTCCTCGAAAACGGGAAATTTTACTAAACTTCGTTAACAACGATGTGAGTTTACATCATTATGTTGGTCGGAATAATTAAGGGTCAGCTGTTTCTTTCTTTATGCGAGATACATTTTAAAAATTGTTCCTGCAAGTAAAATTAATGGATTTTTAGATATGGTACGTGTGACCACTGTATACTTTTCTTTTCCAGGACGAATTCTCATCCGTATCTGAAGTGCTTATCCTTAAGGAGTAATGAAGGCGTGTTTTCTCGAAAGACGAAAATTTTACTAACTTCGTTAAAAACGATGTGAGTTTACATGATTTTGTTGGTCGAAGTAATTAAGGGTCAACTGGTTCTTTCTTTACGTTTCAATACTTTTGAGAAATTGTTTCTGTAAGCAATTTAATGGATTTTAAATACGGTGCCGGTGGTCATTGTATACTTTCCTTTTCCAGGACGAATTCATATCCGTATTTGAATTTCTTATCTGTAAGAAGTAATGAAGGCGTGTTTTCTCGAAAAACGAAAATTTTACTAAACTTTATTAACAGCGATGTGAGTTTACATGATCTTGTTGGTCGGAATAATTAATGATCTTGTTGTTTCTTTCTTTAACTTTCAATACTTTTGAAAAATTATTTCTGTAAGCAATTTAATGGATTTTTAGATGCAGTACTTCTGGCCACTGTATAGTTTCCTTTTCCCTCTTCCAGGAGGAATTCTCATCCGTATCTCAAGTGCTTATCCTTCAGGAGTAAAGAAGGTGTGTTTTCTCGAAAAACGAAAATTTTACTAAACTTTGTTAAAAGACTTGAGTTTACATGATTTTCTTGGTCGGAATAATTAACTGTTTCTTTCTTTAACTTTCAATACTTTGAAAAATTGTTTCTGTAAGCAAATATTACTAATTTCCTTAAAAAACTATGTGAGTTTACATGGCCACTGAATAGTTTAATTTTCCTCTTTGAGGCCGAATTGCACGGGGCCCGCCGTCCAACGCCGGCCGGCAGCAGGCCTGCGCCGCCTGCCGCTCCCCCGCTCGCGTCTCCAGGCACCGCCACGAGCGTTGTACGGCGATACGGTCGGCGCCACCCCGCCGTGCCGTGCTATTGCCGCACCAGAACAGAACAGGTGCGCGTCGGTTAGAGTCATTTGTTGGCGCGGGGCGGTGCTGCGTGAAGCCACTAATGTTAATTGCATTAAGATATAATTCCTGCCCCCCTCCTGCCTTCCCCAAACACCTTAATTGCACTTCCTGTGTTTCACTGTTTCTCTGAGAGAGAGAGAGAGAGAGAGAGAGAGAGAGAAAGAGAGAGGTGGCAGCGAAGGTGGCGCAGGTAGGCGGCGGCAGGAGCGCGAACCACTGAGAATCGCCCCTTTGGACGAGAGACAAGGAGGATGCTTTGCATTCTTGGATGCTCTTTTGCATCTAAGAATGCAAGAAGAGAGGCAAGAGGGGACGCTTTGCATTCAAAAATGCATATAGAATTTGTCTAAATATTACAGGTTGCCACCCAAAACTTGTAAGACATTTTCTTTGAAATTTTATTGAATTTTTGTTGCCAGTGATATCATAAAAAATGTGCTTTTTATTTTAATGATTTCGAGGCAAACTACACTAATTCCGGAAGAAAGATAACGGTTTTTACTCTCTCTCTCTCTCTCTCTCTCTGTCTGTCTCTCTCTCTCTCTCTCTCTCACACACACACTTACACACTACACCATCATACATACCGGGAGGCCAGTCGCGAGCTTAGAGCTTGTCCCGTCTGGGGCGTTGCCTACCTGGTGGGAGATACCTGGTTGGGGAAATCCTCGCAAGCCGACGGGTAGGTTGGCGCCGGACTTCGCCATCCATCAGGGGAAGGAACATTTTCAGATTCCAAAATATTCACTACACTAACGGGACCCATGACGTTGACGAACCCGGATACATCAAACCAATTCATCAATACATTCGTACAACAGTATTTCTCATATTTTATGTTATTATTCATCCATTCACTTAACAAATAATGACGTCGGTAATCTTTAGAACATAAAACAATAACTGTGTTTCTAACATACATGAAGTTGATGTACATTTAAATTACACTACATGTATATTTATCTATAAGTACATATCTTAATGCTGAGTGTTCATTGCGGAAGATACTGTGAGACCCTAAGGAAGAAAAACAAGAGAAAAATAAAAAAAAACAATCACTAACAGAGACCTCAGTTCCACCACAGGAAACACATGTAGTATGAGAAAAAACGTGTGAATAAGCCTGCAAAGTAAAAAGTTCAGATGTGCTAAAGACGAGATTTTCTGGGAAAGTACTGAACAAAATCGTTTACTTTAACATTGGTTAAGTAAAATTAAAACATTTTTGGAGATATTCTAAAAGGAGTATAGCTATTACGTTAAATTAAGGTGCTTTCAATATTATACTCTTCAATGACGCCTCAAAACGTACAGTGAAACAACAATCTTTTAAGGCACCTTTTGTCCAGACGCTGCCACAATACTTAGTGTATTATCAATCTCTATCAAAAATAACATACTCGTACAAGCTTGATCACAAAATGTATACAGTGTCAGTAAGATTGAAACAACCTCAAAGTCAAGCACACAGTGTATAAATGCGCAAATGGAGATGTAAACTATACTCCCACAGTTCACATAAAAGAGCAAAGGAAAAGACACGCAGAACGCGAAGAAAGCAAAAGAATGAAGAAAAACGGACGCGTGGGTCATTTGCATTGCGGAAGTGGTTTCCATTCTCACGCAAACAAAATACCCTAACGAGCGTATCAAACACGAATTTCACTGACTCGGAAACCGTTTGTTAGACACAAAAAAAAAAATCGTAGAAAATGACATAATCTCGATTTCACGTCGTCCTTCCGTCAGACTGTCTGCCGAAGACGTGAGGATGCATGTCGTTAATTGGATTTCGGTGTACGGGCGGCACACGAGACGCCCACAACTCAACACGCACCAGCGTCGGACGTTGTTTCACGTACGTTGCGTACATCGCAGCTACTATCGCATACTTTTTATTTATTTATTTGCGTCAAAAAACAGTTAAAAACTGCGTATGACGAGCTATGGGGATTTTCTGGGAAAGTACTGAACAAAATCGTTTACTTTAACATTGGTTAAGTAAAATTAAAACGTTTTTGGAGATATTCTAAAAGGAGTATTAGTATTACGTAAAATTAAGGTGCTTTCAATATTATGCTCTTCAATGACGCCTCAAAACGTACAGTAAAACAACGATTATTTTTACTTGCTACTATAACGTTCCGCGGCTGCCACCGAATTTCTATTGTAACATCCGCCGCTACTACCTATTTTCTAATGTAATAACGTTTCAGTTCAATGTCTTATTTTTATACTTATTTTCATGGTCTGGACGCATAAAAGGACGGCGCTTGTTTCATTTTCGTTGAAATCTATGATTTTCGAAGATTGCAAATGTTCAAGATTGTATGCCAAAAAAATATGAAGCTAGTTTCCTGAGGTTGCGTATTCTTCTTCGGGGTTTGTTTCTGTTGGAAGTGGAGTGGTTGTCGAATTGAAGGGGATTTGTGATGTAACTTAAGATCGGTTTAAGTGGCTCCGGACATCAACTGATGTCACTGCAGTTCCAAGAAACGGGACGTCCTTAAGGTTCGAGTCCCGACAGGGGTGGGGCTTCTGACACTAGCTACAAAGTTGGATCAA
>JAHLJT010004567.1:12285422-12447071 GCA_031308135.1 Acheta domesticus | reverse complement strand
TACGTGCTTTGGAAATTTGTAACATTTATTCTGAGATAACCATGTATTCATGAGAAGATACTTGTGAAAATGCATAATTCAGTAATTCATGAAATATATGTATTTCAGTTTAAAATCAATTATCATATCAAAAATGTAATCTATTATGCAACAGTTGAATGTAATCTGTCTAGAACGTTTCTCCTCTTTGTGGTTTATTCTATTATTTCGTTGGTAAAATGATTTTTTTTACAAATGAATGTTCGTATGAGCATTATTTTGCACTTTCATCAGAGTCCTATAACATGTTCGTATTTAAACACACTTTTTCCATCGTAATACGAGTAGTTACAATCATTTGCATGAACAATTCATTCATCGTGATCCAGTTAACACTGCACAACTCAAGCACGGGTTTCGAGAGCAAGCTTTTCCAGAAAATAACGCTTCCAGTTTGGAAAGTGGAGATTCGACAGAATCACTTCACTCATAAAATGTGGATGTTAATGGAAGTAACACCGCTCTCAAAATGGGACCTGAACCTCGAAAAGAATAATTCAATAACGGCATGTTTGCAACGGAACGCCAACAGAGTTTGGCATGGCGCTTTCAAACCGACTAATTTTTATATAATGGCAGCCGCCCAGCAAATTATTCAACAATGCTTACTCAATTAGTAAGCTATGAGTTATTTTCACATTTTCTAATTCAACCCTTTTTTATCGAACGCAGATAGCATTAGACCCGTTTATTGTGATCCAATTAATAAAAAAAAAGCGTTCCCCGGGGAACGAGCCGGCTGAAACATTATTTCCACTTTTTCAGTCGGCGCGAAAATGCTTTAAAGCCTCACGTCCACGCGAATGGGCGGCAGTAACATCCCCTAATTGGGTTGCGCGCCCGGCGAGCGACAGGGCGGCGCGGGGGTGGCAAAAATGGCAGCGACAGCGGCGGCGAGGAGCGGCAACGAGGCCGCTGAAACGGGCGGGGAAGGGATTGCGGCGACAATGGACGGCGAAGACCATGGAAAAGGGGGCGGGAAGAGCTGAATATACAGCCGGCAACGGCAATGAAAACGTCGCCATCGAGAGAGAGACAGACAGTGAGAGACAGAGAGAGACAGAGAGTGAGAGACAGAGAGAGAGAGGGGGGGAGAGGACAGTGACGGTCGCGAAGAGAACAAACGTAAGTTGAAAGAAAGGAAATGGACGCGGGGGAGTTTTATTTCGGCGGCCGGGTGTGTGGGGGAGGGGACGTGAAAGCGGCGAGAGTGGCTGGGGTGTGGGGAGTGGCGCGGGGCGTGATCAGAAGGGTCGTGGAGAGTAGAGATTGCGGAGGGGGAGAGGGCCGGTAATGACGAGGCGCGCGAGGCTTCAACTACTCCATTTAGGCGCGGGGGTGGGGGTGGGGGGTGGGGCGGGCGCCCGCCTGCGCCATTCGCTCTGACGCTCGCAAGGCAAAGAGAGCCGAGCGGCGCGGCGCGGCGCGGCGCCGAAGCTGCATAATGAGTGACCGCAACCAAGGCGGCGCCACGCGTCGGGATGGCGCTTCAGAGGTGACGCCCGCGCCCGGGAATGGAATACGGGAGGAGACGGTGACCGATGACAAATCCGCATATGCAAGGCACAGAGAGAGAGCGAGGGAGGGAGGGAGGGAATATTTCATGAGGCGCTGATGGCGAGCGGCCGCGCGGCAGGGCGACGGGGCCCGGCGGCGGAACCTCGTTTTCGGTTGGCGACCAGGCACTTCAGCGCCGCCCGCCCGCCCTAAGAGTGAGGAAAGGGGCGGCGGGGCAGCTCCTGAGCTCTCCATTAGGGCGCAGGGGTCATGGCGAGCGCGTACAGCGTCCCGGGCTGCGTTCGTTCGCCCGGCAGTGCTTGTGCGGTTAGGTCAAAACGCGTGCCTTCGCAGCGTACTGTGCAAGCCACATTATATTGGCAATTCAGAACTCCGTTTTACGGAGTCGATGGTGTAATGCATTGGTGTCCTTCTACTGGTGTCTAGTCTTCTACTGGTTGCAGTGGCACGCGTCGTGGCACCGTGCCATGCCACGAGCTTCTATGCGCAACTAGCGACGGGAAAGGAAACTATTAATAACCCCTCCGTTCTACAACAGGGATGGCGTTGTCTCTGGTGTCGGAGTGATGAACTGCGTGGAGGGGCTATTTCGTCGTGGCACTCGTGCTCATGGCATCAATCTTGACAACACTGGCATACAGCGTCCCAGGCTGCGGACCAGATTCGTTCGCCCGTCACTGCTTGTGCGGTTAGGTCAAAAACGCGTGCCATCGCAGCGTACTGTGCAAGCCACATTATATTGGCAATTTAGAACTCCGTTTTACGGAGTCGATGGTGTAACGCATTGGTGTCGTCTTCTACTGGTGACTGTGGCACGCGTCGTGGCGCCGTGCCATGCCACGAGCTTCTCTGCGCCACTGATCCTAGCGTCGGGAAAGGAATCTATTAGTAACCCTTCCGTTTTATAACAGGGATGGCGTTCTCTCTGGTGTAGGAGTAATGAACTGCGTGAAGGGGCGATTTCGTCGTGGCACTCGTGCTCGTGGCATCGACCTTCACAACACTGGCATACAGCGTCCCAGGCTGCGGACCAGATTCGTTCGCCCGTCAGTGCTTGTGCGGTTAGGTCAAAATTCGTGTCTTCGCAACATACTGTGCAAGGAGTCGATGATGTAACGGTTAGCGTACGTATGCCCAAGTTCGCGGGTTCAAACTCCATCGAAACCGTGGATTTGTAATGGCGAAAAAATCCTCCGTACGCCTTCCTTCGGAGCGAAAGTAAATCCAGATATCCCATGTTAGTAGATTTACTGCATGTAAAAGATCCTGAAGCCTAAATGAAGTCTCTGAGCTACATTCAAAAATCGCCTGTTTCGTCGCCCTAGTAATGCCTTCATTCTTCGCTAGTTGGTGAAAGAAGCGCAGCAAAATTTGCGTGGTCAGACGTAAGAGTAGGCCTCATGGCCTCGGTCTCGCCACGTAAAATAAAGCATCAATTCTAAAATCTAGGTTCAAAGTTCTATTCAAAATTAAACGCGTCAAATAATGACATTATTAGAAATTTAGCACTCTACAAGCCGGATCCAACAGCCACGTGCAAGCGCCCGAGATACACGCTGCAGTGGGCTTCACCGAAACAGCGAAGCGGGTTTAACGCCAATACTGGCAAGAAAATTGCGCTAAACAACGCCAAAAGCTCGCCGAACGGCTAACGTCTTTCCTGACCTTGTTTATTTTCTATGTCACAGATCAGACATAGATGCCCACAAGGAGAGGGATGGCTTCCACGCAGGGAAGTATGGCAGCATTGCACCTCTCGGCCACACGGAACTGTGCTGCATAGCCCGAGCCGCTTGTGCAGTTTGTAGATGAAACGAGCTCTCGACAGCTTTTCTCTTACCTCTCATATCACAATTGCTCAATCGTCATTCCCCTCTTCATTATCACTTCCTTCTGGACGATCTTGGCTGCCCGGGTGACGCCGCGTCGAAGGCTGTGTTGCCAACGTTTCGACCATCGTATCGTGGTCTTCCACAGGGATGGATTGCGCCTGACCTGTGGGTTGGTATCGTGGTCTTCCTCAGGGCTGGACTGCCCTTAGGAAGGGATTTTATTTAAGGGATAAGGGAGGTTAAGTTAATAAATAAGTAAATAATGCGTATTAATTAGGAACGCTGATGTTCATTAGCGTTTGGGTGACACGCGCCATGCAGCTACATCGCGTGGAAGACCCGAATGAGGATTTGCTCTCGACATTTTCACGTCCCTAATAGGTACTATGTCACGAAAGTCTCATGGCAGAATGAGAGTCTATCAATTTTTGTCAACATCGAGTGGCTGTCTTGTATGAATTCATATATGCATATTTCAACCTGATCAGCTTATTCGTGCTTCTAGAAATGAACAGGCCTTTCGTCTCGCACGAACCTCAGTCGTGTCAACCAATACGTTGGGAAAGGAAAATTTCTTTGCCATAATTTTAAAAGTGACTTGAACGAGTCACTAAGGCTTGAAATGCCACGAATTCGGGGATCTGCTTTTTTTCCACACAATTTTCGGGGGTTTCAGAAATATATAGCAGTTAGTATAGTCAATAAATTCTTGGGAGGGGGGACTGAGAAAAGCTTCGCCGCTCTGGAAAAAAATAATCTGCAATACTAATCAACGATCATTTAAAGATAGTTATAGAGCAGTGACGTAACGAAATGAGCGCGGGCCCGCCAGCAAAATTTTTATCTGAGTCTCCTTTATAAAAGTGTACAGCAAACACAATTGTTAGTACCTTCAACAATAAAAATATCCCCTAAAAATAGGCCCTCTTTTACCTGGGCCCCTCCGCATTGCGGGCCTCGCGGGTCCAAACATTATGCCACTGTATTACATATTGAATAGCAGTCGGTATTCCTAATCCTACACAATTTTATTCGAATCAGAACGATTTCAATGGGTACCTCATTTTCACTCACAATAGCGTTACCATGGAATGATACTTTTTCCGAAAGCAAATATTTTCTGAGAATGTTAGTGCTGAAACCTGGATTTATTCAATTGCTTGAGATAAATCGTGCAATTTGAGAATTACTTCTGAGATTAGTATTAAACAATAAAAAGGTATTTTCATGTTTGATATACAACTACAATGTAAATAAACCGTAAACTTGTTCTAATTTTCCATGCCTTCCGCAAGTTTCTGTACATTTCTTTCATAATTCAAAAAGAAAAGGTTCAAACGGCATTGATCTCTGTAACGTGCATCTGTAACACATTCAGTGTTATTGTTGAGATTGTTCTCAAAGTAGAAAAAAATTAAATTAGTATTTCTACACAGTGAGTTTTACGACACGTGTGTAGTCTTATAAAAACACATAATAAACACAGAACGTAATATATTAAGATAAACTTTTAATTGGTTCGATCCGGCCTTCCCAACAACATTCCTTCTTCCCCGAGGGTATTTCGAGAAGTATATCCTTTTAAAAAAAAATGAGGTTGGTTTTATGAATGTTTCTTTCGGTATTGTTGTGAATATATATGGAAAGAGAAAAGCAACATTTTTATGTTTTAGCTTAAACATATAAAATATAAATCATGCATTGTGTAACGCATAAATTGTCACAATTTATTTTTTCTTCTAGTCGAAGTCAGGAATATAATACATCCGGGGAATAAAGACTCCACGAATCGATCAATAAATATTTTAGAATGTAATTAGTCTGTCTAACTAACTTATTCACTTTTGAAAAAAAATACAAAGGCTGATAGTTTTTCAATTCAGTCGTTGTAAGAAAAAAAACACACACACAGCGTAAGATATAAACCTAACAGCTGTGGTTACAAAAACCTTGATTTGAAAGTGTAAATCTCAAATTACTACGAAGAAATTGTATGGCTTAGTTGTTCGGATAAAGGGGTGTAGAAACGTTTGTTGATTTTATAATTTGCAATACATTGGTGTCCCCAACTTCAAACCTGTATTTTTCTTTTTATAAAACATGAAAATCTTACGAAAATTTAGCTAGCTTCATGAAATAATACTCCCATCGGTAGTTTGTTCCTTTGGATGTTTACAGATCTCCCGTTATCTGATTTCTACGTCTCCTAGTCGCATTTTCACGCCCTCTCCGTCCTCGAGCAGCCAGCCCTCTCTTGGCCTTTCCTCTTTCGTTCGTCGGGGTGGTGACGGCGAAGGGGGCGGTGGGGGCGGCGAGGGTGCGGAGCCCGTGCGCTGTACAGAGCCAGCCAATTAGAGCGCCGCAGTCACGAAGGGTTATGCTGCTAACTGATTCGGGGATGAGAAGTAGATTAACACCCAATTTGCCGGGGTAATATTGCATTGGGAATACGCTTATATACGCGGGGGCGACAAAGAGGGGCGGACGGCGGGGGCGAAGCGGGGCGCCCCGCCGGGGGGCGAAACCACCCTCCATCGCACTGCGCGTGCTCCGTAATCGCGTTACCCCCTCCCCTCCACCACGCCCCCCCCCGCGCCTCGCGTCGCCTCGCGCCTCCATCGCAATTAAGCCATTAGTTATAGGGTTAGGACAGCCCGCCGCTGCGCCGCGGACGCAGGAATATTACGTCAGTTCTATTAATATGCAATAACTTTTTTTCAAGATAATTAGGATAAACATAATTTCAAGGGTGTTTTAAGTGGCAATAAAACCGCCCCCCCTCCTGTGGCGGCCCCTCCCCGCTCAATCCCCTTCCCCTCCCACCAACCAATATTCGCGGGGCTGAGCGGGCACTCTTTTTTTCTCTCTCTCTCTCTCGCAAAAAAAAAAAAAAAGCTTTATTGATGTGACATCAAAAAAATTTAACTGATACATTTGAGAATGCTCAAAAACAGCTACGCAAATCAGGGTAATGCAGTTTTCTGTGAAAAGCGGTAGTCTATAGCATGTATTCCATCAGCGCAAATTACTTTCGAAGACACACTCTCGGGCGTGATTTTCAAAGGCAGCAGCGCGACTGGTTATCAATGTAGGTGCTCACGTATTCACGACGCGTCGTCAAGAGATGAAAATGTGAAATTCAAACGAAGCCTTCTCAGATATTCATCGTATATATTTTAGCGGGGATATGAATCACATGAGCTCGTTTCACAAACTCGTCTATCTTTTTCACATTATTAGCCTTAGGGAAAAAAACCGAGGTTTTTCTGAATTACAGTACCCAGCTCACTGATTTTTCTTCTCTTGCACGTTGATTGGAAAGATTTCATAATAGTCTGTCATAACTACGGCACACAAACCTTCTATTCGCAATTAAATATCTACATGTATTTCCTTTTACAAGACGCTGGTTGTAATACACGAATTCACGGTCAATTACGTTCAATAGAGGTTTTGTTCTGCGGGGGCAATTACTTCTGGATTTCACAATGGCAGACTTCTTAATCACACGGGTATTAGAAACCCGTGAGTAATGTGGCGGGTGCGTTGCGGGGATCTCGAGCTGTGAGAGCGGGGAGATTATAGCCCCGCTGGAAAGGGGCCACTTTCCACGGGGGCGGGTCATTCAGCCCGGACATTCCTGCCGGGCCGGATCGCTATTGGCGGCAACAAATTGGGTTAAACTCGGCGGCCCGTCGGGGGCCCGTCGGGGGCGGGGGCGGGGGCGGAGGCGAGCGCGCGGTAGCAGGCGGCGCGGCCCGGGCCCCATTGAGGCGGCGGGCGCGTGAAAGCCATCCAACTTACCCCATGCGGCGCTCCGCAGTTCGACGCCTGCGGAGGGGCGCGACAGCTGGCCCAGGTAGCGCTTTGTGCCTCAAATGGAGATGAGACGCACAAAAGTTTTCAATTACGGGAGACAATGCGGGCGCCCCGGGGCGGCGCCGCGCCGCGCAATTAGCGGCGGCGGGGGGCGGGGGCGGGGGGCGGGGGGTGGGGGCGGGGGCGGGGGCGATCGGGGAGCCCCGCAGGCGGAGCGCGGGACTTGCGGAGAAGCTGATACAACAGACGACGGCGGCGGTCGCAGGTCGTGTGCGGCCGGCGGCGTCTACAGAATGCACTCCCAGAGAATAAGCAGAGACACGTGAGGCTGAAAAGCTCTTCACAGTGCACTCCCAGCAATAAGCAGTGACACGTGAGGCTGAAAAGCGCTTCACACGTGTAGAGAATGCGTTCCAAAGAATAAGCAGTGACACGTGAGGCTGAAAAGCGCTTCACACGTCTAGATAATGCGTTCCAAAGAATAAGCAGTGACACGTGGGGCTGAAAAGCGCTTCACACGTGTAGAGAATGCGTTCCAAAGAATAAGCAGTCACACGTGAGGCTGAAAAGCGCTTCACACGTCTAGAGAATGCATTCCAAAGAATAAGCAGTGACACGTGAGGCTGAAAAGCGCTTCACACGTCTAGAGAATGCATTCCAAAGAATAAGCAGTGACACTTGAGGCTGAAAAGCGCTTCACACGTCTAGAGAATGCATTCCAAAGAATAAGCAGTGACACGTGGGGCTGAAAAGCGCTTCACACGTGTAGAGAATGCGTTCCAAAGAATAAGCAGTCACACGTGAGGCTGAAAAGCGCTTCACACGTCTAGAGAATGCATTCCAAAGAATAAGCAGTGACACGTGAGGCTGAAAAGCGCTTCACACGTCTAGAGAATGCATTCCAAAGAATAAGCAGTGACACTTGAGGCTGAAAAGCGCTTCACACGTCTAGAGAATGCATTCCAAAGAATAAGCAGTGATACGTGAGGATTAAAAGCTCCTCACAAACCACTCCAAACAGTGACACGTGAGGCTGAAAAGCGCTTCACGCTTTTAGAGAATGCACTTCAATGAATAAGCAGTTGCACGTGAAGCTGAAAAGTGAAGTGATAGGGGACAAGTGGATTACGAAGGAGAAGTCAGAGGTGAGAAGCTACTTCGAAGAAAAATACTGTCACACAGAGGCATAGAACATCGAAGAAAATCGCATTCGTGTCGTAAGAGAGATGAGAGGGATCGGAGAAACGTGAGTCTACGTGAGCAGAGTCGCGGCAGCGGGGAGTGGTTCCGTGAGCGGAGAAAAGGAAAACTTGGAGTCCTTCTTGAGTTGAGGCGTTCTACTCATCCGCAAAAGAGAAAATTGAGTGCAGAATTATGGATGATGCAAAAGAACACTAGGTGCACTCTGGGAAGAAAATGATAATGGCGATGATCATCACCTGTTTGAAGTTGTGGGCCATTAGAACCGGCGACTGACGACAGAAAGCAGCTTGCACACGATATACCGCAGAAATTTCGAGAATCTGTACTTTTCTTCAAAGGACTTCTGTTTCAGTAACAGAAAATTTTCAACATGTTAATAAATAGTTTCCTTTTTTATTTTTATTTGATTGTACTCGTAGTTATAGTAAATAAGAGAAAGAGATGGGTAGGGATCCTGGCTTTGTATTCAAATGAAATGAAAAATAATTTACTTGGGAAGTGCGTTCCAAACTGAAATGGTTCGGAAATATTCTAGAAAGGAAAGCAAATACACATCTGTAAAATGAAACATCAGGACTCCCGGAAGAATCATTTATCGTAGGTGTATTAGTGCGTAGGATCGCAAAAACATGTGTGTTTCGAATGTAGTTAACACAAGGAAAGCCTACTTTGCAAAGATAAATAACAAGACTATGTGTCTTGTTATTACAATTTCCACATAGTGCTCCATATGTTCCAAATAAGTTATAAGGTAAATGAGTGCATTAAAAAATATTGAAAAGGAATCAGCTCTACTAAATACTAGTGTAGAGTTTTAGAATATTCTGAACATTAGACATAATAGTAGTAGCAGCGTTAATATTTTTCGGCTGCATGTTTCTCAAATGGGTCCGCAGCCATCACACAATTGCACTGAAGACGGCGGCAATGAGATCGAAAAAGCTTTATGCTGAATTAAACAATTATCATGAAACTGCGCGTGATATTTCACTAGAGTGAACTCTTGACCGGGATAATTTCACACCTGTCATAGCAGAAGTCCTTTGGGCACGCACAGATCACGTATCCATCCAGACTCTTTCGCAGAACCCACTGCGCGGATGGATCATTCGGAGAGTAAAGTGATTCCGCGAGCGTCAACTGCTAAAGTCATTAACCCGTAAATGTAGTGTACGTCTTTATCGCGGGTGGTGGTGGTGGCGGTCGGTGATCTTTCCCCGCTTGATGGCGAGATTCAGCGCCGACCTGCTCGTCGGCTGGCGGTGTTTCCCTCAACCAGGTATCTCCCACCAGCGGGGCACCGTCCCAGCCGGGACGAACTCTAAGATCCCGACTGGTCTCCCGGCATGTGTGGTAGTGTAGAGCGAGTATGTAAGTAAGGGGTGAGCGTAAGACAAGGAAGAGGAAGGAAAGATCGCTCGCGCTCCGTGGCCCGTTTGTTAGGGTACTGCTCCAGCATTTGCCTCGTATTCATGGGAGAAATCATGGAAAACTACCGTTCACCGATCTCCCAAATTTCTCCTACAGACAGCGGCTGAATTCGACCAAGCTATCCAGTGTCAAAAATCCTTCTACTTTCGGGACTCGAACCCCAGAACCACCCGGTGAGAGGCACTGCAGGAACATCAATTGATGCCCTGAGCCACGTATACTGCGGTTTTTCTAACTTTGCCCCCCAAGGCCCGTCTTCACGATGGACTATGTCACGGTATTTCGCGTCTTTCTCAGTCGTGCCACCAGATACCGCATGATCGCGACCGTATCAAGCAGTGCTTGCGATCATGCGACTTCTAGCGAAACAAGAGAGAAAGACGCGAAATGCCGTGTGATATTCCATCGTGGCCGTAGGGGCTTGAGGGGCAGAGTTAGAAAAACCGCACTAAAAGCCGGTCAAGTCCCTATCGCACGCAGAGGCCACTCGGCGAGCGAAAAAATGTGTCCCGGCTGGCCGCGACCATTCACCCAAAACGCGAAAAGCCCCCGTCAGCGCGTCTTCCAGCTCGCGCGCGGGGCGCCACCGCGCGGCAATGGAGAGAAATAACGACCCGCAGCGCCACGCCTCCACCCGCGCCCCCGCCCGCGCCGTCGCCCCCGCATAGCTGCGCTCCGCAAGGCGCGAGCGCGAACAAAACGGGCGCCCGGGTGTCACATCTCGTCACGCGCCGGGCACTTCGCGCCGCCGCTCGCGCCCCGCGCGGCGCGGGGAGGGGGGCGTGGCGCTTTCAAAACCATCGCACATACGCGCACTCACACGCGCCCCGCCCCGCCCCCGCGCGGCGCGACGCGACGCGACGCGGCTCCGCTAATTGTTTGGCGCCGTAATGGATTCCCCGTATTATTTTTTAATCACAAAAGTATCCATTTCAAAACAGAGCTTTTTAGTCGATTGAAACTCGAACCAACTGGCCACCAATCCCATTTCCACGGTTGTGTCGCCCCTGTCGCCACCCCCCGTCCCCGCCTCGCGTGCGGGGGGAACTGTTCCAATGCGAATTCCGCTTTCGCTCACGCCCCCGCCTCCGCGCACATCCCGCCCCCGCCCCGCCCCTTACCCGCCCCCGCCCCGCCCCGACCCGCCCCCGACCCGCCCCCGCCTCGCCCCGACCCGCCCCCGACCTGCCCCCGCCCCGCCCCCGGCGCCGTCCCGCTCCTCCCCGCCCCGCCCCCGCCGCGCCCCGCCACCGTCCCGCCCCCTCCCCCGCCCCTCCCCGCCCCACACCTCCTCCCCGCCCCACTCGCGAACCCGCCCCGCCCGCGCGAGTGCAGGACTAACCCCGCGCCATTTACATGAGCGACCTCGCGCCTCTTTGCAGCAGCAGCCAAAGTGGATTCGAAGCAGCTCAAGTAGATGTGATTGCTGGTCCGGATCTGCTCTCGTTTCCGTTTCATCTCTACTTCATATCCTAGAGTAGGGCATTCCAACTGGCAGCCTGCGGGCCGCACGCGGCCGCCGGGTCTTTTTATGCGTCCCGCGACTGCTTTGAAAAGTTGTATTATACCAACCAAATAGAACACAATCTCACAGCTCATCTCATTTTTATTTAATGATAAATTAATTTTCTCGTTCTTTATGCACTAATCATTAAATATGTTGAATAAAACTTGTATCTAACTTATATCTGTTTCAGTATAATATCAGTAGTTAAGGTAAAAAACATCTTAAATGAGAGTGCGGTCCGCGGCTTTGCTGTAATTTGATACGTGGCCCCTAAGCCCTGCTAAGTTACACAGCCCTGTCCTAGAGATGAAAATAAATTCTCATTTTTCATGTCCAAGAATATTTTATTTTGCGTATTAGCACCGTTCACATACCTTTCAGATACGAATTGATGGATGGTTACTAATACAATAGAATGGTGATAGAAACATTATTTTAGACGTTAATGCGCCTAAAAATAAAAGAATCTCATATTGTTGAGGATATTTGCCGATTGACAAGAAATGATCCGTGCCTCAAACTACCATTTTTACAACTGACTTCAAAGAAAAAGTATTATGTTATTAATGTTTTTTTATTGTCTGTGTAGACGTTAATTTTCCAAAACTTGCAGCTACTTTTCCATCAATCGAATAAACTCAAGGAAAATTATTTGCTCATTGATGAAACAAAATACATAGCAACAATAAACAAAAATCAAGATGAACCAACATTTTTTAAAACACTTTTCGTTGACTCTGAATAATAATGTTTTAATACAAGGGGGATTTCGAAAAATATATTAAGTTCCTAACCTTGGAACTGTAACATTGAAAAATTTCTTCTAAATACAAGAATTTTGTAGCAGGAGGTTTTGATGATGAGTTAATTTTAGTTTGATTAAAAGTAAATTTATTGAGAAACAAAAATCGTATTAACAAAAAAAAATTATGGCATAAAACAAACGCGGAAATAGCCACAAAGTCAGTAACGCTACTGTTAAGTACGTGGGCAAGAAACTAAAACAGAAAGCTGCAAACAGACTCACGAATCTCTGGGAAAGAAACAAAAGGCTCGGCATATGACAGACGATCGATTATAAAAATGCATAATCTCGGCTTTCTTTCTACTGTCAAGCTCCAATAAATGGCGGACGTCACAACCGCACGATTAGCCGCAGAATGAGATACAAATGGAGACGGATGAGTCGCTAGTTGGAGACCGAAAAAAAAAAAAAAAAAAGATGCGCGCGGGAAGACAAATTCTGTAACTAACGCGGAATCATTATTTCTGTTCGCGGGCGGACGCATTATGCTGCCAAACGGAGCACTCCCCCGCCGCGCCCTCAACGGCTGCCGCCCGCACCGCACCCACAGACAGGCAGGCCGCAAAAAGCGGCGATGGGAGCTGCGCCGCTGTCACACAAGCCACGCGGAAAGCAGAAGCGGTTAATGTAAGAGGAATATCCGGCGAAATAAAGAAACAAAATGCTTCACAAAAGGTGAAAGGTTCCCTATTAATTCATTAATTCCTTACATATTGTTCCTTTGTTATTATTTTCAATATTATTATTATTATTATTATTATTATTATTATTATTATTATTATTGTTGTTGTTGTTGTTGTTCCTCTAAATCACGACTAAAGATGTTATGTGTCGGCTGAATATAAAATCTACTCCAGGTTGCAACCAGCTACCTAAGGAGTAGATCTAGGGACTGTCGGTGCCTCTACAATACTTTGCGCAAAATGTGGACTGTTCCAAATAAAGCGATTTCTTGCACTTCCCAGTCTTTTGAATGACCTGGGAGTTTAGACAAGTTCTTACTCAAATTTTGCGGAACAAATCCCAGAGCTCCGATAACTATCGGGACGACCTGTGCTTTTACGTCCCACATTCGGCTGATCTCGATTTCCAAATTCTTGTATTTAAGACGTTTCTCCGCCTCCTTGGTAACGACGTTATGATCGCAAGGTACAGCAACATCGACAAGTACACACGATTTTCTCGCCAAATCCCGGATCACTATATCCGGTTTGTTTGCCGCTATCGTGCGATCAGTGTGAATTTGTTGGTCGTACAATATCGTACACAATCCAACAGACGTCACCGGTTTCGGTGAGTGTTCGTACCACTTGGGGCATGTGTTCAGAACTTCGAGGGCGGTACAGATCTGCCAGTGGAGGTAGCTACACACCCTGTCGTGTCTTTTCAAATATTCTGTCTTTGCTAGAATTGGACAAGCTGAGACAATATGATCGATGGTTTCTACGTATTATTATTATTATTATTATTATTATTATTATTATTATTATTATTACTATTATTATTATCATCATCATTGCACTGTCTTTGAGGAAAGTTCCGGGTATTTGCCAATAACCATTTGGTACAATGGTTCTCTGTAAGCTGTTAAGTCCGAATCCTGTTTAGTTATTTTGAGGTAGCAGTAAGCGATGTATTCATGTCGATGGTGGACGAGTCGTAAAACAAGACGTTCATCGAATTTCGTTTTCATACTACAAGAAATAGATTTGAGAGATATACAAGTAACTCTCAGATTCGATAATAATTCTTCATAATCTAAGTATCCCAGTAGGGTTGTTTCGTTATTTGAATAACCCTTTATGAAACTCGACAAGTATTATAAAACAGGGACTTTAACAAAAAAGGTGAAACCGGCAAAACTCCTCTCATATTATTTCATTTTCCTGCCAACAAAATTACTCTTCTTACAATTGAAAGATAGGCTGATTTTTCTCAGAAGACAATATGACAGTATGAATGTTTGGGAGATTGGGAATTATGGTGATTGTTCCACAGCTTCCAAAGATGCGGTTATCAATACACTTTAACGAGTTGTTAAAGGGATTCTTTCTAATATGAAGACATTGAATAATAACAATTTATAATATTTAAATTGTCTGTAGTGTTAATTTTTCACAATAAACTCACTTAGTTCAACACATTATTTCTTCATTGATTTCCCTTCATGAATACATGTAATGAAATCAATCTAAAAGTATGACTTCGTGAGATACATCAGCCTTCATTAAACGGTACATTGAAATGTTTGAGGATATTTTTTTTCACCAAATTACTTCATTTACCTCTCACAAAACTGAAATTAACATGAACGTGTAATTTTTTTAATTAAAAAAACTTAAGCATAAGCCATTTATCAACAATTTCTAAGGAGTATTCATTTATGTTCTACCGGAAAGAAAAATATACGCTGACTCCTCGGCTGTACGAAGCACACAACGCAACCACCCACGACACCTCCGAGAAAGAAAATACAAAATTGCAAAGGCGAGAATTCGAAACTACAACATTAAACACAGGCTTGCAGTCGATACCCATACTTTCGATTATGCAGAAATTATATTGAGATAATATTAGGAAACCTTTTCAGAGGAAAGAAGAAGCTGACAACATTGCGATAAAGATCATCTTTTCCAAACAAAATGGGGTAGTGAATGAAAGAATATACACAAAAGGATTCGATTTCGAGACACAACATATTATTGGTATCACTTATCACACTTCGGTTTCTGTCAAACAAGATGTAACATCTCACCAAGGCCGTTGTAGATTCACGACCATGAAGTAGAAATGGGAAATGAAGATCACGGGGATTTGGTCTGAATATTTTTATTCCATCTTCAGTGTTGGCACGAGCGGCCAAAACTTATTCAAATTTGGCGCCGTTCGAGGAAATTATTTGTAACACTCATTGGCATTAATTACCAGCGCAGAACATACATTTCAAACGTGGCGCCCAAATTACGCGCGATAATTTCCAACAAAAGAGTAAAGTCACTTCTTTCAACGATGTGCTTTCGGAGACAAGTTCTTTGACGCCAGCTTTTCAACTGTTAAATGCTTTCTAACACGATCGCAAGACTGCAGCACTTACTGATTACCTGGCAAGCCGGCGTTACACTATTAGAATTCTTAGAAAGACTCTAAAGTTCCGCTTAGACGCGACCGATCATTCTTACAAAATTCAAATTCAAAACTCCACAACAGTGATTTCTCAGCCGTCGTCTTGTCAGCATATTAAATCAAGCATAAGTGCGTGTGTATTTCAGTGCCGTGAAAATTGAATTTGAACTCGAGAAAGTTTGCAACGAGCAATAATTTCTAAGAAGTCACAGCTGCTTCCTGCAAATATATTGCGTTGTATAGGTTCCAGGGTCTCTTAAGCAAAATAACTGCAAAAAAACAGCTTTTCCTAGTGCCCAGAACAGGTAAAACTTAACAATCTATAATGATCACGGATTCTTTCGTAGAAATATTCTAACAGTCGTAATTTCTCCCGTTTTTCAGAACTTCTGCGAGAGAATTAAAAACACAATCGTGTATTCCATTCGCCCTAAGCAGCTCTCCCAGAGAATCACTTGAAGGTATGTTTCGCTGCATATACACTCAGACTCGACCACAACTCAGTATGAAGTGGTTACAGTGAGAGAGTCCATTCTGCCCGCGGCCACCTCAGGCCAAGGCATCACAGCAAGCGATGCATTTCAGAGGTTGTAACTATTTGTATATCTTGTAGTAAGCCTTGAGGATGGAATAAAAATATTCCGAAAGGTCAGGAAACAATGTTTAAAGTCTTAATGCACTCCGACCAAATTTCGTGATCAACAATTTCCCGTCTCATTAGACATATATAATGAGACATCCCCAGTGTGATTCAGTCTTAGCACCGGAAGAAGTGGCTCAGTGCATGCATCAACTGATGTCACTCCTGGGCCTCTGGCCGCGAGCTCCTAGGTTCGAGTTCCGACGGCAGCAGGATTTTCGACACTAGCTTGTCAGCTAGGTCAAATTCAGTCGCTGTCTGGAGGAGAATTCTAGCGGCCGGCTGCTCTGATCGGTAGTTTTCCATGGTTTCTCCGACCAATAGCAGGCGAATGCCGGAGCAGTACCCTAACAAACGGGCCACGGATCGAGGATTTTCCTTCCCATTCCTTATCCTATCCTACCTCTACTTACATATACTTGCATGCATTACACTACCATATATATCGGGAGACCGGTCGGGAGCTTGTCCCGGCTGAGGCACTGCGCCGATGGTGGGAGGTACCTGGTTGGGGAAAACCCCGCTAGTCGACGGTAGATCACCGGGAAGATCACCGCCACATCCCGAGCAAAGAAATGCACTACACTTACGGGACTAATGACCTCAGCCGTTGACGCGCCCGGAATCACTAACAATCAATCAATCAATCTGTGTCTTTAGCCAACGCAGCCCTTCCAGGAGCGTGCAGAGGCTGTGTGGCGAAGGCAGCGCGGCCGGCGGCCGTCCTCGGAGGCTATTCACCCGCCCTGCGACGGCGCGGCGCGGCCCGGCGCCCTTCCCGGCCGGCGATAAAGCACGCGCCGGAGCGTGTCTCCAACCGCCCCAGCCCCCGCCCCGCCCCGCGCGATTCCACAAAACAGGATACATCGCCTATCAATCAGGCGCCCCGAGCAGCCTCCGCTTCCGAAACAATCGCGCGCCCTAATATCCGGCAGCGGTGGCTTCCCCGGGACACGCGCGCCCGCCCCGCGCCCGCCGCCGCCGCCGCCGCCCCGCAGCACACGAGGGCCCGCTGCCGCCGCCGCCGGCGGGAAGCACGCGTTAGGCCCTCGCCGCGCCGCCTGCCTGCTCCCCAGCACGCAGCACCGCGCCAACCTGCAGCTCGACGCACGCTCCGGGGACACACCACAGGTGTGAGTCGTCTCAAGACATCTTAGGAACGATATTTCGAGATTTCAAAGACTAATTCCACTCGTGGAATTAAAATAATGCTGTTTAACTATACAAACAAACAAAATCAGCGCGGTGTATCTCAAAAAGTTTATCGCTTTTTCTGTACCCGATTTTTCTTACCACTTCTCCCTCCTGACCAGTCATAAACTGTGACTCATCTATCTTGGGAGGTGGTATACGTCGATCGCTATGTCGATGTCCAATAAACCGCCTATGTACTGTAACATAATCGCTTTGATTTTAAAACTGGCTTTCAGTTATTTTCATTATTTGGCGCATTTTGGAACTCTGTTAGACTTAATTTCTTTCGTGGAATAGTCCTATTAAATACCACTCGTGGTTTGGAGATTCTCAGATAAATCCCCTCGTCACTTCGCGAGTCGGGGATTTATCGACAATTTCCAACGCACTCGTGGTATTAAATATGATAATCACTTTTTAGAAACATTATAATTTTTAAAATTTTATAATTCTGTAATATCTTAAGATTTTATATACGTCTTTCAAATCAATTATTTGACGAAAGAATAAACATATCCTTTCGATAATTTCCAAAGCACTCGTGGTATTCCATTTGATAATTAATAGAGGTATTCAGTCGTGTTCTTCGCGTGCACAGAAGCGAGGGGAGGATGCTTCAGTGCGCAGGTGCGTGTGAAATGAAGTGGGGAGGGGTGAGGGTGGGGGGAGCCGAGGACGACGCGGCGGCCATGAAGGAGGGAGGCAGCAGCAGCAGCCGCGACGCCAGCGGACATCTGCACTCTGAAATTCGGCATTAGCGCGTGGAGGGGGGGAGGGGAGGGGCACGGGCGCGGCGGCCGGCACCGGCGGCGCCATGTTGAGGCAGGTGAATGGCGCCTTGGACAACGCAACAGTTTACGCCACGGCTCATTAACACGGCAAAGCGGCGGCAGAGGGCGCGGCGGGGGTAATGGTGAGCTGCTGCGAATGCCACTTGCAACTGCAACGCAATCGCCTGCGCTTAAATGGAAATTGCAACGCAATCGCCTGCGCTTCAATGGAAATTGCAACACATTAGGGCAGTGTTGCCTAAGGTCGATGCCACGAGCGAGAGTCCGTGGCACGAGTGCCACGACGAAATCGCCTCTCCACGGAGTCCATAACCCCGCCGCAACAGACAACGCCATCCCTATTGTAAAACGGCGGGGTTACTAATCGTTTCCTCCCTCGACGCTAGTGGCGCAGAGAAGCTCGTGGCGTGGCACTGGTACCGCGAGGCGTGCCACTGCCGCCAGTAGGGAGACGTTGACACCAAGGCATTAGGGAGTTGGTGCACCAACGAACGTTAAAGCAAATGAAAGCACTATCGATCTTCTGCGCATGCGCAGTTCAAGATTCGCATCACTTTTGTGCATCTGCGCATGCGCAGAAGATAGAGATTGCAATCGATTGCTGCCCACTAAGGCGTGCATAAACAATCTCCCTATTAGGGTGTTACATTTCATCATCCCTGCAGTGGAAATTCAAACAGGATAACCACTGATATAGAGAGATTACTATAAAAACGGATCGCCCTGACAACTACTACTTGGTCACTGCTGGCAACATATCTGCTGGTTACGTCCAATAACTCGTTTTGTCAGTGCGTTCGTTTATAGTTAACTCGTTTGTAAATGGCTTTATTGCCATCATTTGCAATGTCGTCGCCCTGTTTGACGTTCATTAGTTTCCTGACCTGTCAAAGTGGTCCCTTCTTAGAGTAACTCTTATTAACCGACGGAAGAGATACAAATTCTTTAATCAAGGATGTTAAAATAAACGAAATAGGTTCTAAATTCGGAATGAATGAAAACATTACTCACATTTTGCAGCAAACATTATAATAGCCAATAGGAAGTTTTTGATTATACTCTCTTTGAAACAAATTAATCGAATTTATATGTCCATCTGCTAAGGTTATAAGTCCCGTAAGTGTAGTGCATGTTTTATCGCTGCTGCTGCTGCTGCTGCTGCTACTGCTGGTGGTGGTGGTGGTGGTGGTGGTGGTGGTGGTGGTGGTGGTGGTGGTGGTGGTGGTGGTGGAGGAGGAGGAGGCGGTGATCTTCTCCGCTGAATAGTGAGATGCGGCACCAGAATAGCAGGGAATTTTTCAAACAGGTATCTCCCACCAACGAGACACCGCCTCAGCCAGGACAAACTTTAAGCTCTCAACTGGTCTCCCGACATGTGTGGTCTTGTAATGTGTGTGTATGTGTGTGTGTGTGTGTAAGTAAGTACGTAAGTAAGTAAGGGATGAGGACAGGAAGAGGAAGGAAAGACCGTTGCGGTCCGTGGCCCGTTTGTTAGGGAACTACTCCGTCATTTGTCTGATGTCTTCTTCACACGTCGGCTGAATTCCGCCTCGCGTGTCGAAAATCCTGCCACCGTCGGTAGTGGAAACCTAGGACCTCCCGGTCAGACACAGCAGTGGCAACTGATGCTCCGAAGTCCCTAAGACGGTCCCACCTTCAAACAAGTACAGTAATCCCTCAACATTCTCGACAGTTTGGTTCCCAAAAAGTATCGCGAATGTCAAAATCGCGAATGATGTATCTATCTTTTAATGAAGAAAGGTGGGTTAGGTTCCTGGATATCGAAAAGCGGTTTAAAAAAGAAAGAAAAAAATCTGACAAACAATTGCAGTAGAACTGAATAAGCGCTATTACAAACAGAATTCACAAATAACATCGCTAAGAGAAGAAATTAAACAATATTTCAAACTTATTTCAAAGTTGAAACTGATTGGATATAGGATTTGGTAATTTTTTTGTTACATCACCCTCCTCATTGTTCTATTATGCAAATATGGAGTTGCTGCTTCTATTTCTCTCTTAGATTTCAAAGCTATTTCCATGATCGGATCACATTTGAATGTCTTTTCCACCAGAGGACGTTCGGAGTAGGGATGTGCTATGGGCTGCCAGGACATCGCACACGAGATTGCGATTACTTCGCGCCTTCGACCTGCCCGGAGCGGCTCAAAACAATGTTGTACAACCGAAGGACGCACTCGCGAATGTTGAAGTTGCGAATGTTGAAATCGCGAATGGTTGAAGACGTCGAATGTTAAAACCGCTGCAACGCGGGAGTGGGATGGGCTTCGGGCCTGCCGGGGCATCGCACACGAGATGCGATTACTTTGCGGCCTTCCCTTTGTCCGAGCGGTTTAAAAAAATGTAGTGCGACCAAAGGACGCAATTTTGAAGTCACGAATATTAAAACCGGGTAGCATTTCTCCAACCGCGGAATGTTCGGAACTTCGCGAATAGCGAATTCGGCCGATAGTCAAGGGATTACTGTACGTTGCAAGCGGGAGTGGGATGCGCTGCCGGGCTGCCAGGGCATCGCACACGAGATTGCGATACTTCGCAGCTCTTCGCCTTGTCAGAGCGGTTCAAAAAATGTAGTGCGACCAATAGACGCACTCGCGAATTTGAAGTCACGAATATTAAAACCGGTAGCATTTCTCTAATCGCGAATGTTCGGAACTCGCGAATAGCGAATTCGCCGATGTCGAGGAATTACTGTACGTGCAACGCGGAGTGGGATGTGCTGCGGGCTGTCAGGGCATCGCACACAAATTGCGATTACTTCGCGCCTTCGACCTGCCTGGAGCGGCTCAAAACAATGTTGTACAATCGAAGGACGCACTCGCGAATGTTGAAGTCGCGAATGTTAAAACCGGTAGCATTTCTCTAATCGTGAATGTTTAGAACTCGCGAATAGCGAATTCGCGGATGCCGCGGGATTACTGTACGTTCAACGCGGAGTGGGATGTGCCAGCGGGCTGCCGGGCATCGCACACGAGATGCGATTACTTCGCGCCTTCGACCTGCCTGGAGCGGCTCAAAACAATGTTGTACAATCGAAGGACGCACTCGCGAATGTTGAAGTCGCGAATGTTAAAACCGGTAGCATTTCTCTAATCGCTGAATGTTCGGAACTCGCGAATAGCGAATTCGCGGATGTCGCGGGATTAATGTACGTTCAACGCGGAGTGGGATGTGCAGCGGGCTGCCGGGGCATCGCACACGAGATGCGATTACTTCGCGCCTTGGCCCTGCACGGAGTGGCGGGCGCGAGGCGGCGGCGGCGGCGGTCGCATTCCAGCGCTTTGTGGCTGCGGCGGCGGCGGCGGCGGAGGCGACGCACAATGGCGCTACCGGTGGCCCGCGCCGCGCAGATAAGAGAGCGACGCCGCGCCGCCCCTGCGGACGCTGATACACATCTTAATTACTCGGCGCGGCAGGGGGCCCTAATCATCTCTAATGGATCCGCGGGGCGCCGCGGACGGCGGGGCTGTGCCCAGGCTGCACCTCTGGCGGAGATTTGGAATCGAAGTTCTAGGCCAAAGAGAAAGCACAAGGATTAGGCAACTTTTAAGAATTGCATGGGGGCATGAAACGAACGATATCAGTTTTCTTATGTTTCTTCATTTTTTCACGCCTCTTTTCAAAAATGAATTGCAATGTTTTGGAACCACTATGTATTCGTTTATACCGAACATACATTCCCAACAGCAATCCGTACTCACCGCTCTTCAATAGTGCAATAAAAAGCAATGAACATTAAAAATGTATATTCTTAAATGTAACGTGATGATATTTACTCCTCATAAAGCCCTCAAATTCCGGACTATACTACATTTACACAAGGCTTTTGAAAACTTAATTGTTTAACAACGATTATGATTTTACAAGAACTCTTTAAGTGTGCGTAATGAACTAACTGAAATAATGAAAATATTTTATAAAATTATAGTCGATTTTGAATGTAGATACATTTATACGCAAGTAATTACATCAACATTACATCGTGTTCTCTCAACAAGAAAATTGACTTTTTGCGACAACCAAAGATTCACATTATTTTGAAGACAACCACACAAATATCAACAAAATTATCTAGTGAACTAGCAAAGTTCTCGAGTGCAATATCATTCAATTTCCATCTTAATCATCAGATAATTTATATTTCATGGCATCTATTACTACATTCAAGACAGACTCATTTGTTCTGCGCAGAAGAAGGTTGTGGCTTCTTTTCACCTTTGTATTCAAACATCCACTTTAAATCGACAAAACGGTTCATAAAAAGTCCATTACACAGCCACGAACTTGCTTTCACTGTTTACATACATACATTCGCAGCGCACTGTGGTCCCGTGGTGCACAGATTCACTCACTGAAGAAAAAAGCTCCCTGCATGAAAGAAGAGCTGCGAGACCATCAAACGAACGAGACGCCGAGCGGCTGACGTGGCGCCATTTCGTGGACGACTGCGCGCGTCTGAGTCAGCGATCGCCGCGACCCGGACTCACAGTGGGGAAATCTGCAACTGCAGCGAGCAAATGAGGTCCGAATTACTCAATGGAACCTCGGTCCCAGGGTTCGAGTACCGACGTCTGTGGATTTTCGACCCTTCGCTTTGTTACGGTTGAAGGCAGGCGGTGTCTAGGAGGAGAATTACAAAGCTGCCGGTTGCTCCGATCGGTAGTTTTTCGTGGTTTCTCCGATCAATACCTGGCGAATGCCGCGGGAATATCCTAACAAACGGGCCATGTTATCTTCCTCTTCCTTGTTTCATTCCTCTCCTCTTACACACACTTACTACACTCTTCTACTACGCATGTCAGGAGACCAGTCAAGGGCTTAGAGCTTGTTGAGGCTTGAACAGTGCCTGGGGCTGGGGAGGAACCCGGAGGGGAATTGCCACGCAAGAGTAATGCGTAGGTCGGCGCCGGATCTCACCTTCCCGCTAAGTAGGAACACCGCCACATCCACAGATAAACATACTACTAGCTGGACTAATAATCACTATTCTTACTGCATTAATAATTACTATTCTAACTGAAATAATATCACAGCTGTTGAACGGTTTGGGCGTCTGAACGGTTTGGGCGTTAGCGTTGATCACAGATGGGCAGAAAACACAGAGACGTTTTGCGTCAATCAATTTTTCGTATTAACGATTGCCAGAACGTGGCTTCTGACAACATAACGTGTTATATGAAGTAATTTACTACTTATAGAGTAAGTTAGAGAAAATAATTTACTACACAGAGGAACACAACATTTTCGATTTTTTGGTGCCACAGTCCGACAGTGCACGTTTTTCTGCCGAAAAAATCGCCGATTTCCGCTCCTGAATAACAATGCTTTCTATTCACAACGTAGGCGATGTAAGGGGAGAACATAAAAAAGTACTCAACTCGTCAGCGACATTGTTATTGACACAATCATTTCGAAATGAGATTAGTTTCGTACGTCAAAGATGCCTTTGCTGAATTAGTTACGTAAGTATATTAAAAATAATTCTATTAAATTTGCATGGCATATGTTTCGTTGCTATATATTTGACGAGGTTGAAAGATTATAATGATTTCTATGATAATTGAATTCTGTTGCTGTTGTTGAATTCAGAATTAGAGATATTTTAAAAAATGTTTAATGGATTCTGATATGCATTTGTTTACTTCATCCTACATGTAGTAATCGAGTCATCTACTTTCAACCGTCACTTACGTTAGATCCCTCGAGACAAATGAGGTGTCAATGGAGACGTTTCGATCTCCTTGGAGAAACCTGATTTGTGTTGTGAATTCATCCACATGTTTCCAAGGTATTTCTCTAAAAAAGTGTTATTTTGTGGGGGGAGGGGTATAAGAAACTAAACTGCTTTTGGGGTGACAAAAAGCACATTAAGAGGTGAACAACAGTTCATTCGATTCCTCTCGGCAAGACAAATCGTTTGGCAGTATTATTAACCAGTTTCTTCTAGGGTCTTCTGGTAGAACGATGGAAAACCGATTATTCTTATATGGTTTGAATGCACTTACATTGGCAAAACGCTGCGAATTACATTACTCCGTTTCCGGCATAATATTAAATGTCACGACTTGATTCACCAGATTGACAATAATTAGACTTAATTTGAGGATCAAACCAAAATTTAAACAAATATTTCAATCGTTTTCATTTTCAACTTTCTGTGCTCGAAAATGGAAGAATGAGGAAATAATTATTTATGCACCAACGCGTTATGAGGGTTTTAATGAGACAGTGGTGAGAAATGAGTCTTTGACCTGAGGACGTGTTGTCGCCCGAGACCATTAGAACCAGTTAACTCTCGTGGTACATACATTATCTTGTGATTTACCTAATTTTAACGATTCAGATTTACTTATTTATTAGATGCAAGCTTGACTTGGTTTGTCTTTTCATACTTCTCTCCCATAATTTCTATTCATAGTTCCCTCCATGAGAGATCATCATTCAACTGCATTCAAATTTCCCGCGTAACGACGACCCTATCGATCCAGGTAAGTTATGCAGTGTACATCGAGCTATGTATAGAAGACAATAGAGATTTTTTGCACCCTCGAACGGTATGCACTATCGATCTTCTGCGCATGCGCAGATGCACCAAAGTGATGCGAAACTTGAACTGCGCATGAGCAGAAGATCGATAGTGTTTAACAGTTCGAGATGGCAAACACTCCCTAATAACAAGCAATAACGTACCAGTAAGAAATAAATATATTTTTATCATGATATTACGTGGCACAAATAAATCCTGTTAACACTGAATATATTCGCCGGAAGATCCACACTAAACTAGTACTGACATATTTGAGTCATAGTTCGATTTGAGACATCCAGTTTCGCGCCGTACGTATAAGAATCATTCCGTATTCCTGCAATTTCGGCCCACAGTATTCCAGGAAGCCTGAACGGCGGACGTATCGCGTCCGCGGAATCCCAACCCATTTAGCCGGCACGATGACACTGCATTCAGGCACCGGGGACAGGGGAAACGGCGCACTTGGAAGCCGCGATTCACACAAGCGGGCCAACCCGCAGATAGCATCTTAATTACGCGGACTCAATAAAAGAAGTTTTAATTATCTCTAATGGAGAGCGAAGGCAGGCGCAGAAGTGGCCGGCGGTGCCCAGGACTCAGGGAAAGGGGAGGGGGGAGAGTGAATGACACGGGCCGTTTTCAAGCCATTATTTTAGGCCATTATCACAGTTTATTATCGAAATTGCGTAATTGTTTCTCGGGATTGGATTACGAATCAAACATCGTATCAATTAGGTCCTTCCAACAAATTAATAGATATTGGATAGAGCGTCCACAGGTCGTGAGGCCGCGGCGGAGACAGGCCAGCGTCCGTGGGGTGGGAGCGGCGACGACGCAGGCACGAGACGGCGGACGGGCGCTCACAAAACGCACGGTTCACTTCACATAAAAGGACATCAACGAAATCGAAGCTTGCTTCAGTGAGGCTGAGCAGGTTCAGCAGGTACGCAGTTCGATCGTCTTCCCAACCGATGGATCACTCTCTGACTTATGATTTAGACATCGGATGTTTAGGAAAATGCCTATTTCATTGTAATGTAAATAAGTGAAGGCAATTAATATATCTATATGTATTGTGGAAAATTAAACATTCCGACAAATTTTTATTTTGCCTTTTTTTGGTCTTGGCGTAAATGCCTTTTTAGACATATTTTTCCTTTTTAAATGTCTTTTTTTCTTTAAAATGTATGTATTCTTCTTGAAGCCTGCAATATTTTCAAACTTTTCTCAAAATTGAGTCCAAACTTTTTTCATTTAACTTCCCTCGGATAGCTTAAGGGACGGTGCAGGTCTCATTGTCGTTGAAATATGAAACTTTTTGAAAAGTACAAAAGTTCTAATTTTTTTCAGCGTCTTCCAATAACTACAATATTGAAGAGGGTATTTTTTAATGAAATCTGTTCTTTAAATGTAATTCTCGATATACGGCAATGTACAATTTTTCTAAAATAAGAGTACATATTTTTCACGTAATTTTGTGTCAAATTTAGGAACTTTGTTCTCAAAAATGGCTACAATTTTGTAAAAAGATTTCTCCACGTGTCTATCAAAAATGGTAAAAGAAACTGGAGCTAGTTATATTTCCGGAAAACGTTTGGTATTTTCGAAAATTGAAAAAATGTAACGTTTCAAACCAACAAAATCGGAGATAGAGAGTTTTACCTTAAACGAAACGTTCTAAAAATAGCTCTTTAAAACATGTCATACATAATTTTTTGAAAATAAACGAATAGTTTTCACAAAATTTGTGCTTAAAATTAATGTAGTTTATAAAATCAACATTTCTTTCCAAAACTGCCTCAAATTTTTCCTTTTTTTTTTTTCGCGAATAAAACAAGTGACACAAAAGAATGACGTAGGTCTTCTTTTCGATGATTTCTGAATTTTCGAAAATTGCGTGTTGAAAATAATGGAGAGACAATTTGATGTTTTAGAGTCGGCCCTAGTTTGTGCATCAGAGCGGAAAGCCCACGCACTCAAACTAGGTGGACCTGAGTTCGAGTTTCGATGCGTTCATTTCTTCCATTTCATTTCCCAGAATTCTTTTGTGAGATAGCCATTTGTTTCATTTCTACTAATGTAATTTTTACTTTCCCGTATACGTAAGTATACACCCTATACGTGGTATAGGGAAAGTTATGTAATGCGCGAAAAAGTGGCCAATTTTAGGCAGAAAAAAAATTAAATTGCCGGGCCGTGAAAACGAAAAAGTGGATAAAACCAGTTGCTAAATTAAGAAAAAAAATCACCTAACACGTGGTGTAGCCAGAAACTCTGTTTTCTCGGTCCTTGATACCAAAAAACCAATTGAAAGGAAAACTTCCGTCTGTCTGTCTGTGAACACTGCTAGCGCCTAAACCATACGTACGATTTCTTCCAAAATGGATATTCCCCGGTCGATCTGGTTGTTTCTGTTGCTCGAAGTAATCTGTCGGAAGAATCCAAATAAAAGAAATTTAAAAATGAACATACTTTTAGTGAGGAAATATGAACATCGTGTTCTTTTATTAATTGGAGTACGATTTCGTCTCGTCCCTTTGTTGAGGGTGACTCCTACTTGTACATTTCTCGAAGAGAACGAGAAATATTCACTATGTTTCATATCGCTTTGCAATATTTGAAATGAACAGGTGTCCCTCTGCTATGATGCTTACTGCAGCTAGAGCATTGGCGGCTCGTGCTTAGGATACACAACCCCCAGATAATCGAAAAAGATATCATAATATCTTAGGAATACACGTATTCCTTATGACATTCAATATTCGAAATATTGCAGCAATATCGCTGCACATGAAATCGTTCTGAAACCAAAGTGCGTCCAGTAAAGTCTTAGGCTTCCGCGGCCAGAGTTTAGATCTCAGTTGTCCGGGTTTAGACCCGGCCAGAGTTTAGAGCCGGAAAACCGAGATCTAAACTCTGGCCGCGGAAATCTAAGACTTCATTTAATACACCTCTACGAGGAGGAAATCCACCCGGACAACGGAGTTCCAAAGTGCATCCAACTGGCGTTCTGTCCGGGGTCTGATGCCTTGCTAGGAATTGCACAAAGCTCTTGGCTGTATTTCTGAGTTTACTGCATTTACTCTTTGGTCCTTCGATTTGACACGGGGAGCATTGGCCTATTGGTTGGCGCTGACTGGCGCTGCGCGGCGGCGGAGGGAGTTTCAGGGGAATTGCAATGTTCTCTCTTCGTCTGACTCACTGCAACGTAATTTTATGAATTTAGCTTGTTATTGAAAGTACACAAGTTCATTCAATTATTGACGATATTCAATGCATTGTTTATGTTATTTGAAGAATTAGTTTTCATTTGATATTAGGTTTCTTGATTCTATCGTACATTTGAAGAATTCATTGTATAAAGATCGCCGTTCTGGATGGAAGTCTCGTGGTGTCTCGCGGAGGCCAGTGTGCCTCTAGATGGCCGGACAGCAGTCTGCGAGCGTTCTTGTGATACGAATGTGTTTAAAGATCTTTCATTATTGTCATATATCAGAGTGGTGAAGTTTGGAAATTAAAATAATTTTATTTGTGTGAAACGTGTCGAAGTAATAGTGCTTGTTGCAATGTGCTGGAGTCGTACCTAAGTGCCCAGAGGAAATCAATGCCAGAAGCACTGCGCTGAAGGTGTATAGGGGTCATCCATAAATTATGTAACGCTAAAGGGGAGGCAAGGGGGTCTGAGGCAGCGTTACACAGAGATAGGGAAGTGCGTTACAAGGGGGAGGGGGGTAATGAAAATATTAGAAATTTGCGTTACGTAATTTATGGACGGCCTCATACGTTATATGGGAATGACGCATAAAATTATGAAGTAATGTTTAAATATAGACTTTATTTAACTTTAATTTACTTGAATTTCTTACATTTTTGTTATATATTCGTATTTTGAATTTGCAAATTACATTTTCGTCATTCGATGGAGGTGCAACCTCCAGTCTGTTGGGGCAGCAGCCGTCACTGAATGATCACAGGTGTTGTCATTGCCAACAATGTTATTTATTTCAAGAGCAGCTTTCGATGGCTTAGCCATCATCAGAAAACTGATGATGATTCTCTTGAAATAAATAACATTGTTGGCAATGACAACAGCTGTGGTCATTTAATTTTAAATGCCAACGACATTTCACCACTAAACCAATAGCCGTCACTGAATTAGAAAGGTGAAGAGAAACAGATTTTCGAGGCAGCCCCTCCTAGCCCAGGCCACAGCGAAATGGGAATGCGACATCGATGTTTTTATACAAACATCGGTTTTAAACATCTATACCTTGGAGGTGATGTTTTATAACATGTCTTGTGCTCGATGTTTTTACGTTTTCGATGTCTTATTTGAAAGATAAAAATATCCATTATTACCATTTTATAAAAGGGTGCTCAGACTTCCAGACTCAGCTTTGACCATTGCTGTTATTTTTGTTTACTTTGGTTTCAGTTAAATCTGAATTGCAAAGTAATAAACATGCCGCCTCTAGTATGGCTCACGAGCAGCGAACTAACTTCGCGGGGTGTGGTCCAGGAGTCAATTCTCGGTGGAGGCAACAGCAGAATTGTAACTTTCCTTTAAAACAGTCCCAGTTTCTCTCACTGTGTGACTAAGAAAATCTCAGGCAGACGGATCTTGCTAGTTACCGTGAAGGGAGCGCGTCATGTTCGCCACATGTCGGTCTTACCCCAAGCATGGGAATTTAATGAGGCTCAGCCCTGAGGGACACCTTCAGTTGGGCGGCAAAATCGGACCATCGACCCAAAGCGCTAAATACATACAATAAACATTACCACAGTCAAATTAAATTTTGTTGCGCAAAAATTATTAGGGCTATTAAGATTATAAGGGTTACTTTACCACTTTTAAACATGAATAGTTTTTCGCAGTATTTTTAAAACATGGATGTTTTTCCGCGTATTGTGAACATCGATGGTTGGTAGCATCGATGTCGGTTTCAGGTCTTTAGGACCACGGACAAATGGTCTAACACTCGTTAGGTCTCATGAATAGGACGTCTATCGCCAACCAGGTCTAAAGCGACATAAGGTCTATTAGATACTGGGAAAATACTGCAGACGTTGTTCTGCCTTTCATCTCCCTCTTTTCCCTCCCATCACCCTCTCACTGTCCCTCCCTCCCTCCCATGCCCCCTGTCCCTGTCTGTCTCTGCCGCTCTGCGTCCTCATTCACATTTCATTGCAGCTTCTGCACATCTCTGAGCAGGTGAGGTAATCTCGGGAAGCGCCGGAGTAAAAGTAATATAAAGTTCAAGAAGGTTTCATCCTGTAGATTACAATGTGACAAACGTTTCTTTGAGGCATTCGGCCTCAAAATGTTAGTTTTTAAGTTTTTAGAACGCATCGTTTAGAAGTTATGTAACGATATAGATTCAAAATCCTACTGAATGTGTTGCGGGTTGCATTTGGCGTAAATGTTTAGTTTTGTTCTACAGCGTCATGTGGTGGATTTACATCAGATTTAACAGCACGTAAACCTTCTCGGTGAAAAAACATGTGTAAGTGCCAACTTCCATGGAGGTTGGTCCCACAGTGCCGGAGTTTAGCTAATATATATATGTATACACACACACCAACATCCACTTTTATATATATAGATTTTCGACAATCACACCAAATATTATTATACATTTTATTAAAAATTGGACCAAATTTTCATCAGGCGTGTTTTCATAGACCTGCTGTCATTAGACCTTATATGTTTAGACCGAACGCCCTCTAACCTCGACGTCCGCACCGAGAGGCTTGGCGCGGCGCCCGCCCGCCGGCCACCGGAGCGCGTCCGGCGGCGGCAGGGCTGCCAATCACGGCCGGCCGCCGCCGCGTGATTGCCTCCGCCGCTTCTTTGGGCGCCTCCCGGAGCGCGCCAGACGCCCGCGGCGGCGCGCGCCTATTCCGTATTGACCTTCATTTTGGCGTCGGAATCGGTAATAAAGCGTATCAAATTAAAATAACTTTTCATCCGGCCAGCTCCTTTTATAGGTGACACCGCGGTATAAGGCCGCATTGTCAACTGTTTACGGCCCACAAAAAGGCCATTACCGGCGGCGGCGGCGTGGGGCGATGCGCCTGCGTTAAACGCTCGCCCCGTCGCAAGGCCCAGGCGCTGTGCCGCGACAGAGACAATGAGCGGAATGCTGTTAATGAGCGGGCGCCGTGCAGGAACTCACTGCCACTCGATTGCCGCCGGCCGACCGACCGACCGACGCCTACCGCTCCCCCCCCCCCCCGAACTTGATTGATGAAGCTATCCGAGGCATTGCAGAGCGAGCTATTGTGTTATTAGTTTAATCTAACATGGCACTCAATCTTTGGGTGGGGTGGGGAGTCCTTTTCAGTGACCCATCTCGCTAATAAATACGCCTTCGGTTGTTGTTGTTTTTTTTTGTTATTTTTCTGTGGGGGACCACTCCCGTCCGGTAGTCGAAAAGGAACATTTGGTTGGGAAACGAAAGAGAGGCGGTGAAGCAGGAGAGGAAAAAAAACAAAACAAGCGCTCTTAATTTCGGTTGTTTCCTTTTGTAACTGTCGAGATTCCGGAACCCGGTGTGTCGAGTGCGCTGAAGGATTTAATGTCTCGCCGTTAAATGGAAAACCTCCATCATGTCGGGGGCTCCCGCGGGCCGCACAATGCGGATTCGAAGCTCCCATTCAGCTTAAGTGACTTCTGGTAATGGCTTTTTCGATCCCTTCGGGTCGCTTCTAATTCAGTTTTGGTGGAAACGAGAAAGTTATTTCCAGCATGCCTTTATTTCTGTTTCTGTGGGAGGAATTCGGAGAAGTGCGCTGGACGCGTCGGATCGCGATTGAATACCGGCATGCGGAGGCTGCGCCACGCCGCGCCGCGCCGGGGGCGCATATCCGGCCAGGTGGGGCGACGCGGCCGCGCGCTCGCAGCAGCCAACGACCCTCCGCGGCCGCTCCGCACTGCCTCTCCCGAACGCCTCGAGTCAAACTAAAAATCTATCCATGTGGTGCTTGATCAGTAGGCAGAGGATTTCTACGTTTTTGTATATTTTTGCTTCAGGGCATAGCTAGGTGAAATTTCTTGACATTTGGTGGGAATTGAATGCTTTGTTGATTAATAGAGCATATGTGGGTGATTTTTCCTCTTAGTGCATGTTCGTGTAATTATTGGGACATATTTTGCGTATTTCGTTAAAATAAGCACTTATCTATAAAATGTTTCATGTTTTCATAGAATCAATTTACTTGTGAGCGTTCAATGGATTAGAAAGACCTTGACACAGTTTGAGTTTTTTTATAAAGATGATAAAATACTTGTGCAAATGTAGGATATTTCTTGATATATAATTTATAAACCACACAAAAAATGTGAAAGAAGACACAATGTACTAAAGTTGCATATTTACTTCAATTATTTCTTCCGAGCTGTAAGGTAGGTTATATTATGTTTGCACAAAAATATATCTTTGCATTCCAAGCATGCTTCTCCTGAAGTTTATCAAGAAAGGTTTATACAGGAAATGAAATATGATTAATTTTAACTGCATATTCAGGGGCATATTTCAGAATTTTCAGGTCATAAATGCATATTTTAAACAGCATAGTTCCAGGGCATAAAAATTCTCTCTCTAATGATCACTATGGCCGAGTATAAAAAGCAAATGATTCCACTTTTCTGGTGAAAAGATTTCATTAACTTTGAATGCTCTCAGATGTTACATTAGGACTCGGACGTTTAGTTGCTAAAACTGGAAAGTGCAATTTGCTATAAAGAAACCATGGGGCGCTACTTTAAAATTCACTACTATCCATTTTGTATTTACCTAAAATTCCGAGCCCTATAGATTATTAATATTAATGATTTAATGCTGCAAACTCCTCGTTCAAATACTCATTTAAAGAAGTTTTATCAACTTTTCCGTTTCCAAGGCCCTGCAATAGGAGTTTTTCTGTCCAAAAATCGTATTTCCCCCCACAGTATAATACTTCCTGTGCACTACGTAAGCACTAGGCGAGAAAGTAAAACGAACAAGTCTATTTAAATTCAATTAGTAGTTAAGGCATAATAAGCTTTCGTTTTTCTGTAAGTTACTGAGAAAAACCTTTTGCTTTTAAATCTAGCTATTTCTACTAACTTATAAGAAAATATTGAACAGTTAATAAATGTTTTTAAGTGCGTTTCTGAGAGCAATGTTTGTAGCTCTTCGACTAACGTTATTGCCCCGCCCTACTACTTCGAGAACATTTCTTAAAGGGCCTTACAAAGGCGAACCGACTTGGAATGATATTCAAAGCGACTCCTTAAAATCACCGTAAACTAGTCGTCAGGATCAGTAATGCAAAATTATGAGGAAGAGGCAAAAAACAGATACTTGAAAATTTTCTCTCGTTAACAGGACAATAGGACAATAAGCGATCTCGGAGCGCAGGGTCGCGAGTTCGAGTCCCGTCACGGGCATGGGTGTATTCGTGTGTCTATGTGTGCCGTCCTTTCACCCCTCACTATCATCATCATCTCATCTTCCATACCCCCAGGGCTAACAACCCAGGGGGATAAAAATATGATCTAGCGTACTGCTGACTGACCCCTCCTGATGAATTGCATGGTCAGAAGTGGCGTGTTCGAAAAAGAAGTCGCAGGACATATACATTTCAAGGGAAGTAATTGGTTAAAATTCAGAACTCTGCGCTGTATATGAATATAACAATGAATATGCTTGTGTTAAAACTTTGAAGGCGATAAATGAAGTATCACTAAAGAAAACTAGTGTTGCTCAAAGAGCACATAATTTCTCGCATTATTATAACGGATATGCAATATTATACTATTACATGAACCTGAAAAAGTTTTTTCTAACCAGCAAACATTTTTTTGTTCTCCGCGTCGACATTCCGACTGAGATCCGTGAAGTTAACTCGCCAAGCGCTTTACCGCTACACCGGGCAGTCACTCTGCCCGACTCACGCTTGCCAACGCTTAAAACACGAATGATCCTTTCCATTAATTTTTTCTAACGCAATTTTCATAAATCAGAGTTCAACAAAAATGAGACCTGCGCCATTTTTAAGCGCCTTTTGCTCTATCCGTGGAAAAGGAGGAAAGGAAAATGTTGGAGACGTCTTTGAGAAAAAGCTTTTTCCATTAAAATGTATTAACTTCATGCAGAATTTACGCAGAAAACGACTAGTTTTTGCGTAATTTTGAGTTCTCCTGGAATATAATGAACTTTCCCCCTAGATTCTTCCATGACATATAAACTCTGCTCTTGTTCCAGTATCATTTTTCCAACTATTTATGATGTCCATATCCTTTGAAGCACAATAGAAAACATACACAAGTTGTAACATGTGCAATTGTAACTTCTGCTCAGCAGCTGCCTGCTTATCGCGAAGTTTGCAAAACACCACAACTCCGTCAGCAGTAAATATTACACATTTCTTGTAAAAATGTGGTAACCCACAGTCAACTATTCGATGAAGGCTTTAGGCATTACTTAAACTTCGTTTTGAGCTGGAGGATAAAGATACTGCAACTGAGCCCAAGGCAAATGGAGAAAGAGAAAGGATAGAGAGTAGGAATTGAGTATTTTGCGTTTCCATGCACGTCAACTGGTCATTAGTCCCGAAAGTGTACTGCATGTGTATTTTTTTTCTAGCTACCGCTTACGCAACACAGAGAACGTTATGTAATGCTGCGCCAAATGGCGAATTTTTAGCAGAATAACTCTTATTACAGGGCGCTGGTAGCGAAAAAGGGATAAATCCAGTTGCTAAATTTAGAAAAAAAATCCGCTATCACGTGGTTTAGCCAGAATCTATGCTTTGTGAGTCCTTGATACAGAAAAATCGAATGAAAGCAAAACGTCTGTGCGTTCTCCCGTCCGTGTGAAAAACGCTGGCGGCTAAACCGTTCAGAGGATTTTCTCCAAAATTTGATATTTCCCAATCGATATGGGGAAGTCGCGGCCCCTTCAATTTGAAACCGATACTTTAATTTAGGAGGGTACTTTACATGAAGTCCCTGGGACATTTTCAAAATTTAAAAAAAGATGACTCCATCGTTTTTATTTAAGGGGACACATGACTGCATTTTGCAACTTTCAAACTAGGAGTTATCATGAAATTTCTACTACATAGCTATCCGATTGCTAAGTAATGCCAAACAAAATATTTTTAAATTTGGTCCATTAGTTTTTGAGATATTAATAATTATTGATATTTTTTTACATCTGTTAAAAAATGTCCCTTAAAGAAAAATTTTCATTTCTTGAAGTTGGTTTTTTAAAATTGGGTTTATCATAGGCTATTTTTTCAAAATCTAGCTGCTTTTTATTGTCATACATGTGATAATGTTGCTAGATTTTTTTAAAAATTTGATCAAATTAAAAATTCCATTCAGAAAGGTTTTCATTTTTTAAACCCAAAATGAAGGACTTGTTTTTATCTACATCAAAAGCCAGCATGATTTTAGATTGTTACATATTTTTACACTTGTACACTTCAATGCCGTAGGATGAAAATTGTTACGCAAGGAACTGATTGTATCTGGAAAATGCTGAAAAAACAATATCCAAAATAATCAGAAAACTGCTAAATATAAACTTCTAATAGAAAAAATACTGCCACAAAATAGAAAACTTTGCATTTAAAAATGGCTTCTGTGACATCATTGGGCTTTAAATATGCAAAAAATATATATTTTTGTAAATCATGAGGATTGTAGAAAAATCCAAAAATCGACATTGTCTCCATTTTCACCAAAAACTCAGTCATGTGTCCTTTTAATTTTGTTGTTGGATAGTGTAAAGGACATTTAAGAGAATGGTGCTGCACATCTCATTTTCGTTAAAAAAAACTGATATTTCCAAAATTTGGAAAAAACCTGATATTTCGGCGTTTTCCTACAATTATGAAAATAGGAATTTATTCTCTTAATGAAATATGTTCCTTAGAGATAAATTTTCAAAAAAATTGTACATGACCTTATTCAAAATCTGAGTACTCTTTCGCGTAATTTGTCGTGAAGTGTGCGGGCTGTTTCAGCACCACTAGTTTCCTCGGGAGGAGGCCAAGATTCCGCCAGCTGGAATGTGAGATCCGGCGCCGACCTACAAGTGGCTGCCACCAGCGGGGCACTGCCCCATTTACCACGCATCTCCCACCAGCGGGGCACTGCTCCAGCCGGACCAAGCTCCCCGCGTGTGCGGTAGGTAAGGGTGTGTGCGGACGTGGAAGGTGAGGATAGGCCAACGAAGGGGAGGTAAAGATCGCGCGAGCTCCATGGCCGGTTTGTTGAAGCACTGCTCTGGCATTCGCTAATTAGATCGGAGAAACCACGGAAAACTACCGATCGGAGCAGCCGGCTGCTAGAATTCTCCTGCAGACAGCGGCTGAACTGCATCTAGCTAACTGGCTAGTATCGAAAATCCTGCAACCGTCGGGACTCAAACCCTGGGACCTCCCGGTCATAGCCAAGAGTAGTGGATAAGTAGCAAATGATTCTTCCAAATCAATATTCCAAGAATATGATTTGAAGTTTACAAAAAGTAAAATAATCTGAAGTTTTGACAAGAGACATGATATTACATTTTATCAACAAAGCTCGAAATGAAACATTTAATGGTGAACGTTGCTCCTTTGTTAAGTGTATTTGGTGGTTGTCGTTGAAATGGGTTAGTGTCTCTCACTTAGGCCGAACATGTAGTGAGGAAGGGTTTAGTAATTATTGTGACGATTGCTGAAACAAACGAGAAAAAGCGCGTTTTCACCATTATAGACGAAAACAGGGCATGTTGACGCACGGGCCCGAAGGGCCCGGCCCCAGGGACCCCAACGTTCAAAGCCCCCCCCCCCATAGTTCTTAAGAAAAATTCAAAACTAATTTTCTTTAAAAAAAATTTAAAAAATGTGATGTGTGATTAAACTATACGCAAAAATTGGCATAATGGAGTGATCTGTCGCGCATCATTGGTTAATATTTATAATAGGGAATGTTTTAAATTGTACAATTCTACAGAAAGTAGTCATTTTCAAATGTAATTAAAAATATTTGTCCTGAATAATGTTAAAATTAAACACTAAGAAATGTTTTCAGAACATTAAAAGAAACAAAATTCAATGTTAATTGATACAATTTTCTTTATATTTCATCAGCATTGAATTTGGGGCGAGAGAGATGGGTAAAACTAAGAAAAAGGGGGGGGCAATTAACCTAGGCCCAAGGGCCCCCAATGCAGATAAAAAGTCCCTGGATGAAACTGAAATGAAAAGTATGAAATTAGACAAGAGAAAGGAATATCAGAAAAAAGCAAGCCATTTCGTCACCAATAAAATATGTATTTCTCTATGGTAATGTACACAGAAAGCATTGTTGAGCTCAAGCGTCGCCCGGCCTCTTCTTGTTCTTCTTGGGGATTTCCAGGCCGCTGTCGAACTCTGAGAGTACGAGGTTGCGCATGCGGCTTCGGTCGTGCGCCTGGAAGGCCTTGGGCACCGCCAGCGGCCTCCTGCAACAGACACACACACGCACTACAGACACACCGCCACCACTACCAACAACAACAGAAACCAAGAGAAAATTATGAGCTTGATGCAAATGAACACATCCTTTTTTTTGCTCATTTTCCAAAGAAATTCCTTCAGAATAATAAATACATTGTGATACAACTCAGTACTATTATAGGATAGAATGGTCCATCAAGGGCAAGTTGCGTAATTTCAATTGCACGATCAATTAGAATTTTAAAATATTTTTGATCGGCAATCTCCAACTAATGAAGCTACAACATAACACAGACTTTCTTATATTATTTGTAAAGGTAAAGCTAATTAATGCCCAGAAATGGGAAATGCTGAAAAGACCAAATTCACAAACTCGGGACATTTAGCGTTCCAAGGAACATCCACACTTTTACTTCGATCATGCTTCCTACTTTTCTGAAGTTAATCGCCTTCAGCGATAACCAAGAAAAAGCATAAAAATATGAAACTTTCGCTCTTCATCGTTTTCTATTAGCAGCCCTCGATATTTTCCGTTACTGTAATAGATATTTTAGAATATAGTTAGATAAAAAATCGCATTTTTTCAACTTTAATTAAATCAAAGCGAGACCTTCCGAATTAGGAATGCGAAAACCTTGTTTCATGTAAATGTTCGAGAAAAAATTGAAATGGTTTTCAGAAAATGTTGAAGCGTCGTTCTGTTATGTCAATTGCCGCTCACACATACTGGAAAGCTGTTTATTACGAGAAGATAAAAATACTTTTCGTGTCAACAATCCTCAAAAGTGTATTTTCGTTAAAACTTGGAAATCGGTAATTAGTAGAAATTCATATTCTTAACACTACGAGTGTGTATACGAGAATACACTTAAGGAAGGCAAAAATACTGAACATGCCCTTAAGGAAAGAAATCGTACGTCAATTCTTTTACATAAGGATAAATAACAAATATAATATTACAATAAAAAAACGTTGCAAATCGTTTGCATGATGACACAAACAGTGAAAGAAAATATTCACAGGAAGAACATTACGAAAATTTACAATGCATATCCTACAGTACACACTGAGAAAAAAATGTATTGAGATTTAAATTACTTTTCCGAGAAATGGGAAATTCTTAAAAAGGCCAAATTCACAAATTCGGGACATTTATAAAATTCACAAACTCACGTATGGAAGTATGTTTTCCAATAGATCACGGCCCCCTAGCCCCGAAGAAAACATTGATTATATTTTCGAGAATTTTGGATACTGTATGCAAGAAAGCATATTCATTAACATTATCATTGAAATGAAATAAGAAATGGAAACGTCATTGTTCAAACGCTAGAAAATCAAACGCTAGAAAGATATTATTTTGCCATTTCTGTATATGCATGCATCATGAATTAAGACACAACAAATTACTGTTTAAAATGTTCTGAAAAAATGAATTTGGCTGCGGCAGGAATGCATAAACGTGTAACCAAATCAATTTTTCGTATGACGCCATGCATATGAAAGCAGGACTTCCATCTCCCCGTGGCCTCATAAAAGGAATACAAGGCATGCTAACAGAACAATGTTAGCGAATAAAGGAAATGAAACTGCGTCAATAAACAAAGGAAATACAACATACAGTGTCACGGTAAACGCGTTTAAATAGAATCTAAACTGGACACACACACCCACACTCTTTTGGGTCGTGTTTATCATGTGGCCATTGTCGCCCGCAAAGAGCAGGTCCTCGCTGAATATCAAACACCAAAACGTAGGCGGGGGCGGGGGCGGGGAGGCCAGCTTGAATCGCCGTTGAATGAATAACGGCGGGAGGGCGGCCGCAAAGAAGCGAGAGTCCGTCCGCACCGGGCCGGCCGGCCGCCCGGCCTGCGCCAGCGCGCGCCGCGACTCATCAGGTCGCACGAGAGAGACAGCACCGCCCGCACGGCGAGGCGGCGACGCGAGGGCATGCAAATGGAAGCAGTGGGGGCGGGGGGGGGTAATGCGTGCTTCAGTCGGACCGGAAGTAGCCCGGCGCGGCGCGGCGCGGCGCGGTGGAGGCTCCGCTGGCGCGCGGGGCCCGTAATTGGCCGCAGAGCCCGCGCCCGGCGCCGCCCGCATTACGTTCGCTCGAAGGGTTCGATTTGCAATGCCGTGTGTTCTTCCAATTAGTGCGAATAAGGCAGAGAGCCGCGTCCGCACGGCCGAGCCCGCCCCGCACGGGGCAGCGCGCCGCGCCGACCGCTCGGTCGCTCGCGCCGCCGCCCGCAAGAAGCGACCAGCCACGCCCGCGCCGCTCGCGACGCACGCGCTTCACGCCCCGCCCAGGGGCACGGACGGATTCTGGGCGCGTCAACTACCGAGGTCCATTAGTCCCGTAAGTGTAGTGCGTGATATTTCATCGGGAGGTGGCGGTGATCTTTTTCCCCCGCTGGATAGCGAGATCCGGCGCCGACGTACCGTCGACTAGCGGGGTTTTCCCCTCAACCAGGTATCTCCCACCAGCGGGGCAACGCCCCAGCCGGGACAAGCTTTAAGCTTCCCGACCGGCCTCCCGGCATGTAGTGGTAGTGTAGTGCATGTTAGTGTAAGAGGAGAGGATAGGACCAGGAAGAGGAAGGAAAGATCGCGTGGCCCGTTTGTTAGGGTACTGCTCCGGCATTCGCTTGGTGTTGATCGGAGGAAACCACGGAAAACTACCGATCAGAGCAGCCGGCCGCTAGAATTCTTCTCCCGGCAGTGGCTGAGTTCGTACTAGTTATGTAGCTAATGTCAAAGATCTTGTCACCTTTGAGAGAGTAACCCTAGGACATCCCGGTCAGAGGGACTGCAGACATCAGTTGATGCACTGAGCCATCTCATCTGGTCCGAGGGCACTGGGAGGTGCGAGTTACGGCTTGATAAATCAGCCGAAACCAAACCAGAAGAAATGCAATCACACAAGTTGTAGGCTAACAATTGAATCGAATTGGATCTCTCATGGGAAACGCCAAGACGATGTACATCTGCTTTTGCACCATAATACTGAAAATGGATTGTCAATAAGTCCAACCAACTGATCAATGTAATCATTGTATTCGTGACAGTTTAACAATTTCGTAGCAGTCCGCATTCGTATATACGACACATGTATTAGGGGTCATCCATAAACAACGTAACGCTAAAGGGGGAGGGAGGGGGTCTGAGGCAGCGTTACATAGAGATAGGGAAAGTGCGTTACAAGGGGTAAAAGGGTATTGAAAATACTCGAAATTTGCATTACGTAATTTATGGACGGCCCCTTACACATGATATACATCGAGAAATTGTCACACAGGCAATGTTTGATCCTTTAGCTCAGACGGTTAGAGCAAGTGTCCGGAAAGCAGAAGGTCCCGGTCCTCGGATCCTGGCGGAATCAAACATTTGCAACTCGTGACAATCCATTTGTATTTGTAACGTCTCAATCATCAGAGCGCCAGAGTTACGTTTTCATCGACTTCCAATCGATCTCCTCTTCTTTGAAAAATTATGGTCTTTCTCAATACCAAAATAACAATTTAATTTCAAGACCTATGTATCACACGTGTTCACAAGTTTAAACTACTTAACCACTTAAAAGGTATACTGCTAATGTTCCTAGCACAACATGCATACATTTGCATAAACCCACATCGCCGTGGATCTGATAATCTTTCCAACTTGTCTCCACGACCTTACAAAACATTCTACATGTTTACTTGGGGCCATCTTTCATAACATCCCATTGCTAAGGGAAGGCGAGTGAGAACGGTAACACAACAACGATAACAAATAATGTGCAGACAACTGACAAATGTAACCCGCTACGTTACAATTTTCACACGAGAAAAGTGAAATTGACTCGAAATGTCTACCAGACAGTTATTAAATGAAAAATAATACAAAATAAATAAAATAGAAAAGGCCGATCCGGTGGCCGCGATCGCTAAAGCAGTAGTGCAGAAGCGGTCTCGGACCAAATAATCGCGGGTTCGAGTCCCGCCTCGCGCAAGGTTTGTGTTGTGTGTGTCTATTTCATCATTCATCATCATCATCATTTCACTCCCGTCCTCTAGGGCTAACAACCCTGGGGTATAAAAATGGAATGAGCATTTAATTGCTAATCCCCCCCCACACATAGAAAAGTAACGTGCATCTATCCCCGAGAATCATGTCTAAGCCCCGAAGGGGATGCACGTATCGCGTGGCCCCACGATGGCCGAGTCGCGAAACAAAAATAGTAGTTTATGCAGTTAGTTTATAATGTTAAGCTTTATTGCATGAGTACATATTTTGAAAACGAGCGACGTTAGGAACGAGTTTTCAAATTTGTACGAATGCAATAAAGCAACATTATAAACGAGTGGCACACGCTACTTTTTTGTATGACAGCATTATAAATTTATAAGAGAATGAAACTAAAAATTTGCGAAGAACTTTCCTGTGATGTCTCGGGTATTTGACATCTGTGCGAGAAAACTGTGGTCGGCTGTTCTGTTTACCTCTGCCTCCCCCAAATTCTCTCACTGCGATTGGCTGAATGTGTGATGTGCGATGATCATTTGTGCCATAAAACGCCTGATTATGAACGATTTCTTGCAACAGAAAAGGTCGTTTATAATGCTGGTCCACAAAAAATAAAACAGCAAAGCGAGAAGAGACCGGGTCCAGAGGCCCAGGCGACGTCCGCAGGGCGGAGGCGGCGGCGGCGCGGGGGGCGCACGGGAGCGTCGGCGCGGCCGCGGCGACAAAACACGAGCCTTAAAGAAGCGAGCGCCTGCGCCACATGGCGGAGTGGGGGCGCAGTCCTCACTACACACCACTCCACACAGCTCCATCACTCCACTGCTCTTCATCATCATGCAGCTCCAAGTCGATCAGATCGTTTTCGTTTACTCCCTTGTCCAAGTGACGAAAAGAACGCATAAATATTACCATTCGAGTCATGACAAAACTGCATGAAATCGTCTTACGTGACGTTGATGAGGGTTAAGGGCACAATTTTATAGCTAATAATTAGCTATAAATATAGAAGGTAAATTATTTACCTTTGAAAATATATTTTATTTTATAGGAGCGAATATTTTGTCAAAAAACCGAAAAAAAAACGCTCTTTTTTCTGTAATTCAAAGTTCGATTAGAATATGGTTTAGGAAAGAGATCACAGAATTATGAAAACGTGCACAAATTTCACTTCTCCCGATAGCTCGTCACACACAGTTTTAAACTGCTTTTGACGTAAATAAATAAATAAAAAATAAATAAAATGGAATACACAACGCAGAGGTGTCACCAAGAGATAGCTTTCTCCTAAGTTCTGAATGTATGTACACCTCTTAATAATGGTAGGTAAACGTCTCTAACAATAGAAGAAAGTAAACAAAATTTTTTCAACACTATCTTTCGTAGTGGATTTTTATTCTCAGAAATTAACTCCAATATAAAGTATTTCCATTACTGTAAATATTTAATTTTGCGATAAGCTGGAGATTAATATGGCATAATTTTATAGTACGATTTTTCCCCCTAGGCATGTTAAATTTTTAAAATGTCAAGAAGTATTTCAGAGACGATCGTCTCGAAATCCCACCCCACTAAATGAAATTGCACCTCGAGACACACCCCGTCAAATGAATTGTGAAATAACAAATGTTTCATTGGAGACTAGTTGGCGTACGAGCCATTAAGTGCCACTATACAAGCACAATTAACATTCTGGAACAATTTTATTTACAAATGTATCAAACTATTCATGAACTTTCACAGGCTATCTAGACAAAAGTGACTGAAAAAAAATTAACATTCCAAAACCTAATTAAGAGAGAGCAGATTCCTATGATTTTGCATAGTTTTGTTCGTTGCTTCAGCGCATAGCTAAGTGAAATGTCTTGATATTTGGTTCGAACATGATTCTATACAGATTAATATGTTAGTGCATATTTGGCTGAGTTTTCCTGTTGTTGCAAATTCGTGCAATTACAGGCGCATTGCACACTTCGTTAAAATAGAGACTTATCGATTAAACTTTTCACCTTTTCATATTTGTGAGCGTTCATTGATTCGAAAGAGCTTGTCACAGTTTGCGTTTTTTTCTGTAGATGATAAAATACTTGTCAAATAGATAATTCTTGATAACATATATTTTTTAAACCAGCCAGAAGAAATACAACAAGACACACAGTGTGCTTCATTAAGTTGAACATTTACTTTAATTATTTCTCTCCCGAAGTAGGATAGATTATATGTGTCCACAAAAAAAAAAAAAAAATATATTTTTTTCATTCCAAGCAAGATTCTCCTGAATTTTATCAAGAAAATTTTACAGAAGGAAATGAAATTTTGTTAATTTTAATTGAAAATTAAAGTGCATATTTCAGAATTTTTAGGTCATAAATGCATATTATTAAAAGCATATTTCAAAAAATTTTTTTGGGGGGGGGGGCACACAAATCCTCTCCTTACTCCTTCTACTATCTCCATCAAAATAAATTGATGACTGAGTGAAAGGCGAGCAATGCTCCTTTCCAGAGGCAACGCCCCGGCGAGCAATGCCGAGTCGAGGAAGGCAATGCCCACCCCGCGCGGCGCTGGCGGCAGAAGCAGCAACTGCACCGCCATGTAAGGTAAGGGCTTCGCACAGGCCCAGTTACTTGCTCACTGCTCCGCCGTGTTTCTGCACTATTTACACGAGAGGCACAAGTTGTCGGTCATTAACCGCTGTTTACGTGGGCTGGGCAGTCCGCGTCAGGCAGTGTTGCACGGATGCTATATTGCAAGCAGTGGCGGCTCGTGCTTACGTTGCACGGCTGTGCACAGCCCCAGCTAATTACGAAATACTCTTTGTTCAAAGTGTATCTTTTCGATTTAATAGCATTCGATAACCGATATATTGGACCAATACAAACGAAATCCTTTTGAAATCAGAGAGCATCCGTTGAACGCTGTCTCCGGCTTCTCGTTGCGAGCCAGGCAACGCACCGACGTGTGACGTCACGCTCCTATGCGTTTAGCATTGCTGAGCACGAGCCTCCTGGCATCACGTGCGTTCCTATGAGTCAACTGCGAGCGGTCGGTCATTCCTCGTGCGTTTTAGTACCGCAACACCACCTTGGAAAAAGCCACAAGCTGTCACCGTGAAGAGCTGGGAACGCATCGCCGTCCGCCCTTAGGGGGACTCGGGGAATACCAGTTTTCTCTCCTTCTCTAATATGACAGACCACATGCATACATTACTTTGCGCGTTATTAAAGATAGAAAATTCGACCAATTTTTGATCGATTATGTGTGGATTACTTATCATGTTTAGCGAATTTATTTTCATTTTAAATTAGGTTTCCTGACGTGCATTTTGCGGAAAACTAGTCGAACCTTAGGACCTCCCGATCCGATTCGACTCCTAGCTGTGACAACAACTGTTGCCCTGAGCTCACTCAGCCGAAGGAGGAAAAAAAAACGATTGGGGAATATCAATTTTGAAGAAAATCGGCTGAACGGTTTAGGCGCTAGCTTTGACCACAGAAGGACAGACAGACAGACAGACGGACGCACGGACGTTTTGCCGTCAGTCGATTTTGCAGTATCAAGAAGCAACAAAACATGAATTCTGACTACACCACGAGGTAGAGGATTTTTCCCCCTAAATTTAGCAACAGGTTTTATCAAATTTTTCCTCACCAGACTCCAGCTATAAGGGTTTTTCTGGCGAAAATTAGCCGTTTTCCGGCGCACGATTACATAACTTTCTCTTCTTACGAAGATCGGTAAGGCGAGAAAGTAAAAAGCGGGCGTGAGAAGGGATGTCGGGCGGGGTCGCGACGAAGCGGAGGTGACTGCGCGGCAGCCGGACGATGCACCCGCCGACGCCGCGTGCATCCACACGGCATGCAGGTCCACCTCACGGCGGCGGTTAAACAATTCAAACACTCGGGGACGGGACGGTGCTCCAGGTGGATGGAAATACTACGCGTCTTAAACTCGCTTCTCAGTATCCTGGTCTGAAGCTCCAAATGCACTTCCTACAACGGATTACTCGTAATGTTACTTTTGCTCCCGTATTAAAAATATCGGATCACGTCTCACTTAGTAAAATACTTGTTCGTAGGCAATAGATTCCTGTATGCTGCATACAGTTGGTGTTGGTGGAAAACCGCCTCACAGTAAATTACGTCCTCTAACATTTTGTGGAGCCAGAATCCATGTTTTGCGGATCCTTGATACCGAAAGTCGATTGACGGCAAAACGTGTCTGTCAGTCCGTCAGTCTGTCAGTCCGTCCGTCCGTCCGTCCGTCTGTGGGCATTAATAGCGTCCTAACTGTCCAGAATTTCTATAGTTTTGCTGCCCATTGGCGGATGAGGCTTTGCCAATGTTATATTGCGTCCTGATGTTTAGTGAAAGGCTCTCTTTAGCCAAGAATCAAAGATCAAGAAGCGGGGAAAACTCGAATCTGCAATTTCCAAAACCGCAAAAATTACGCAAATACTACACCAATTTCAAAAACATTGTGCACGGTCTTATTTCAAGATCTTAATTTGAAGAACATATTCCATTAAGTAAAAAACTCAATATTGTAGTTTTGCAATATTAATTTTTTTGTTATTTGGAATTCTAGAAAATACAGAGTGGTACAGCACTTTCTTTGCCGTTCTTTGTTTCACACACACACACACACACACACACACACACACACACACACACACACACACAAAAAGAGCCGTTTTTGAGAAAAACTTTCTGTAAAGTTGTTTCAGATTTGCGTAAGTTTCACGCGAAATGCTCTCACATGCGAAAAACTCACTCATATTTTCGCAATTTTCAAACAGTTAATTTTTTGCAATTTTTGAAAATGTTTACTCTATCTGAGGAAAAAATTTAAAAAATTGGAGACATTTTTGAAAACGTCGTTGGGGCTTCATGTAAAGTCCCTCCCCAAATCAAAATATCCTAATCAAAATTTCAAGGGGGTGCGGCATCAACCAGATCGATCATGGAATATTAATTTTCGTGAAAATGAAGCTCACGGCATAGCCGCTAGCATTGTTCGGACGGATGGGCAGACAGACAAGTGTTTTCCCGGACACCAATTTTTACGTATCAATATATAAAACTTTAGACTGGCGATGTTTTGACTGCACAGCACGTCGGGAAAAGTAATTTACTACTTATTGGAACAAAATTTATCCACTTTTTCGGTATTTCGACACTTTCCGGCCGCACAATACTGTGTTTTTCGAAGCCAATAATCGCCGATATTTGCCACAGCATTACAGTACTTTCTCTTACAACGTAAGTAGTATGCAAGAAAGTAAAAATCCAAGATTTTTAAGCTGCCTGATAAGCGATACTGCTAAAAAGAACGTAACAGTTATTCCTTGTCACCACGATTGTTTTTTGGACGAAAAGTGAACTCAGCACCTTGAATCATTGTAATTTACGAGTGCTTTGCCGGAACATTTCTTGAACGGGAAAACCTTAGTGGTTGCCAGGGTCAGTGTCTTGCGGCTTGGAGAGCGCCACGAAATACACTTTTCGTACAACGCCCTCTTTTGTACCGTTATTTGTTTCTTCAAATAGCAACATATACGATATTACTGAATTTGTCTTCTCAACACCGATCTATTCGCGTAAAAAAAGTATAGTGTTCCATTCCATTTCAAAAACGAAGTTAGTCCAAAATCTTTAATAGTGTATAAAAAAATGCTTTCAAAAAGCTAATTACTACAAGTAATAAGCCCGATGCAAGTTCCATCTCATAATCTTGAGTAATTTTCACAATATGGAGAACGTTTTTTAGCCTAACGTTGGAGAACGTTTTTAGTGTCAATTTCGTATACACAATATCCGGAAGTATAACAAGCCGGAGGAACACAAACTCTTAACGTAAGCAGAATCTGTCGTCTTCCTTGCGAAGAACTGTCCCAATCAAGGATTACATCAAGCAGATGAACGCACCCTCGGTCCAAATGCGATTACGGAGCGCATTGAGGTCCACTTCCGCAGCGTTACTGCCCACAATGCACCTGACATAACGCGGCGCGGCGCACACGCTCTCGCCCATTTCATCAAGGAGGCGCCGATGCGGACAGGGCGGGGCGGGGCGGGGAAGGGCGGGGCGGGGCAGGGCGAGGCGGAGCGGGGCGGGGCGGGGCGGCCCGGAGGCGTCTTGGCGCTTGGCTATGCGTCACGGAGCGGCGGCGCGTGAACCCCGGAGGGCTTCCGATTGTGCATTCACGTCTGCCGCCGCCGCCTCGCCCGGGGGCCGCGCGCCTGGCTAATAAGGAGGCAGGGCAGGGCAGCCAGCCGTCTGTGATGGCCTGCGGCGGCGGCGGCGCGAGGCTGTCGCCACATGGCACGCGCCCGCCGCGGTGCAGAGGAAGGGCACATGTCACCTGGCGGCGCGGCGCGCGCCGGCGACGCCGCCACGGGGCCCCTCCGGCGAATGACACATCGCCGCCCATTTGCATGCGCAACAGGCCCTGCTCCGTCTCTTTTACATAATCGCTGCGGCCAATCCCCGCTGACGCCTCTGCGGGGGCGGAGGGCGGCGATGCGCTGCGGCCGCAAATGGACGCGGCGGGCGGGCGGGGGCGGGGCGGGGCGGGGGCGGCGCGCTCGGAAGACGGGAGCAAAGTCGCCACGGGGGGGGGGGGAGGAGGGGATGAAAGCGGCGCGCGCTGGGTTTAAAGGGCCGCGCCAGTTACGCTTCCTGACGCATCTCCCTAATTCTCGGGCGGGCGGAAATCCAATCGGAAAGATGCAAAGCCGGCAGGTTGGAGCGCCACGGGGCGACTGAACGAGCACCGGCGAAGTCGCTGGCGCGATAATTATAAATGACGGACATTTACGATTCCATACGAAAACGAATGGCGCCACAACAGAACATACTCTCTGCCGTTATTTGTAACTTTCGAAAATTCAGAGAGTTCAAACGAAAATCCGTTCTGCACCATTTATATACTTCGTACATTCAGAGAAAAAAATTAAAAAATTGCAATAGTTTTCGAGAAAATCTTTTTAAAATTGCCTTTTTTCACGCAAAATTACTTGTCATATTTCCGAAAATTGTTCGTGACCTCAGTTAAAGATTAAAGATAAACATAAAATAAAAATATTTAGAAAAAAATCGCTATCATCAACATTCTTGTTGTTGGAAGGCCCTGAAAACCTTTGAACTTTTGCAGTTTTCGAAAATTAAGATGTCAATCAAATTTTATGACATCAAAGACACACATTCTATAAAACAAAAACAACAAAAAAACTATAAATCTGCTGGTAAGAATCTGCGTATCAATTCTTAATCTTTACATCTTCGTGACGTTGACAAAATCGTCATTTTAAAAATGCTTCACGGCCTTTTCAGTTTCAAGTACTTGAACTTTCACAATTTTAAACACACATTTTCTTAAAATAAGAAACTAGAAACAAAATATTGTGGAACAATATTTAGAAAACATTCTAATCAATGGAATGGTTTACTTTTTGTTACAGTAATAATATTTTTATTCAATAAGAAAGTCAAAAACACTAATTTCGCCCCGTTTTCATTTTCGGACCCCCCTAATTTTTAATCGGAATGAGACTGTCCTAATCATTTTCAAACTAATAAACATTAATCGTTACCAATGCAGTTCTAAAACCATGGTTGGTTTCGTGGCGATTTTTCATTATCATCGTTATTTTAATGTTGAACATCGATGTTTTGTGGTCGATGTCGCTTCCCATTTCCATGTCACAACTAGCATCTACCTCACAGTGAGTGGCTCAAGTGACATGCATGCAAGGGGCCACCGTCGCACATAAATTAGCCTCGGGCCGACTGTGTTTCGCAGTGGCCCCTATTAGATGATATCACTGAAGTGAATAAAAGGGAGTTGAAGAAAATAGAGCAGAAGCGTTAGGTTAGTGTTTTTAGAGTATTAGTTTCTGGTATTAATGGACAAACCGAATTCCAGTTAAAAAAGTTATAAGAACTGATTTAATTTTTAAATTGTTGGAGGTTTCCTTTTGAAGAATGACAGCTTTGAAGATCCGAACTATCTATTCCAAAATTGTTTCAAAATGTTCAAATCAAAGTTAATAATCTCAACATTCACGGATCAATTATAATAATAAAAGGGGTAATAAACATTATAACGATATTAAGTTGTAATCTGATTGTACACGTGATATGATGGATGTTCTAATTCCGTAATCACCAATTCTTTTTTTTTTCTGTCCGTTCCGAAATGTAAAGCCATCGTTAGTCCCTACCCACAAATAGCAACAATTAAGAGTAGCTGCGGCGGGCGGGGGCGGGGGCGGGGGCGGGGGCGAAGCGCGGAGAATGGGGTCTGATGAGGAGCATTAGGGAGCGCTCGTCGCCGCTGATGGGGGCGCAGGTCGTCGCCGAGGAATGGCTCCTGCGCCCGCCAGCCGCTCGCCCTCTGCCCCCGCACCCCGCGTGCCTCAACGACTTTCTGCCTTCCTAAATTACTCATGTGACTGTTTTTCACTCAGCAAATACGATATACACAAATGCACTAATTTCTGCCCTTATTTTCAATAAACAACGCATAAAATGATTTATAATAATAATAATAATAATAATAATAATAATAATAATAACAGCCCACATTTTGCGCAAAGTATTGCAGAGGCACTGACAGTCACCGGATCTGCTCCTTAGGTAGCTGGTTGCAACCTGGAGTAGATTTTATATTCAGCCGACTCATAACATCTTTAGTCGTGATGTAATGGAATAATAATAATAATAATAATAATAATAATAATAATAATAATAATAATCAGTGTTTGATTTCTAAAACTGTTAGGGCCCGAAACAGCGTCTGAAATTAATTTAATAATTGTACATCGTACTTAATAAAAATAATAGTCAATAAAATATAATGTATAATATACTATAATTTATGACGGTTGCGGCAACCGTCGTCTGCGCCAAGGAGACTGCAAGTTCGAGTCCTGCGTAGGCAAGGTCGCATTTGTGATTGTCTCTTCACCCTCTCATCAGGATTGTATCACTTCATAATTCACAATCCAAGGCGTAACAACCTTGTCTTACCGAGGGATATACCTGAAAAGCTAATCCTAATAGTTACACACGTTAATCGTGTAGCGTGGTCAAAAATTGCCCAGACGCTAATAATAATAATAGTTTTTTGTATTAATACTCAGCGGAATAAGCCCTTTGTTAAAGTTATCACCAAAATAAGAGGAAATTGGTCTATTTTTCATGTGCGTACGGCCACACGTACGTGCGTACAACTTTTTTTTCTATCTTTGGCATGGCAAATCACATTAAACATTCATACAGTATTTTTAAAAATATACTAATAAATATAATAATAAATAAATATATTCTTTTTTTAATTAATGTACTTCGTACATAATCAACTGTAGATTTGTAATAAACAAAAAACTCATCATAAAGTTAACAATGAATGCGAAATTAAATTACTTTTTCATTGTTTCCTCGCCGTGGAATTTCGTACCCACATGCTGTACCCTCGCCAACAAGCATTTTTGTGCTTACATAGCAGAGACAATCCCCAAATTTGTCGTGAAAATTCTATAGAATTGGCGCTATTTGAAATAAAATATTAGAATTGCCATAATTTGTCAAAGAATCTAAAACATTTAATTACTTTTCTTCCCGGTCATGAGAGGTCGTCCTCTACGGCTTAGCACCACTGAACGTCACGTTAAAACGTAAGAAGCAATTTGCATCGGCCAGAATATTCGAATCAAACGAGTAAGAAATACACCACCACGCACAGCGAACATATCTCTTGGGATAAAGCCAATTTACATGCGGTAAAATTTCATGACCGAAAATTTACGAGGTGGTTTGCAACAGTGGATCTCCGTAATAGGCCATGCATTTCGACCCACAATTGCCTCCGCGCATTTCGACCCACACGGGCCTTTGCGCATTTCGACCCACAAGTGCCTTTGCGCATTTCGACCCCACAAGTGCCTTTGCGCATTTCGACCCACAAGTGCCTTTGCGCATTTCGACCCACAAGTGCCTTTGCGCATTTCGACCCACAAGTGCCTTTGCGCATTTCAAGGTGGTCGTGAACGCGCGGACGAGCCCGCACGGGAGCCAATGAAATTAAGACTGCTAATTCCGGGGGCGGCCCTCCGGCGCCGCCGAGCAGGAAATTTAAACCAGCTTCATTCCCCACCGATTTCTGTTACACCCCTCCACACACACACGCACGCACGCAGAAACGCTCCCTTTCAAAAGGACACGCGTCCGATTCTAAATGTTGTCGATTCTCAATGGTTTTACATCATTGTCTAATTAAGTGGAGGCCACCCCTCCCGAGCGACGGAGGGCGCCCTCAAAAGGGCTTGTTTAAGAGGCAGCGAGCGCCGGGGGGCGGGGTCCACGAGGGGCGAGCGAGGGGGGCCCCGCCTTTAGTGGGAGATAAAAGCCAGTGTGCTGCAGTGGCAAATCGCATTTCTCTGGAAAAGGGTTGTGCCAGCTCGCCCCAGCCATACGGCGTTACTAAACAAACAATAGAGCCGTAGGGCGGACAGACATCCCGGCGCGAAATAAATTTCATTACAGTTCTCTTCCCTCTAGTCTGTTTTTTTCTGAAAAGAGGCGCTTGGGTTTTCCCCTTTTTTTTCTTTCTTTTTTTTTCCGTATTTTCCCCCATTCCTAATTTCGCGTTGCTGGCAAAACTTTTTAAAAATCCGCAGAGAAATCTCTGCACAGCGCCCCTGCGTCTCCGCTCCGCCTCGCGCCGTGGCCGCAGGCGCAGGAAACCTTGCTTGTAAAAGTGATTACGTCATCCGCGCACACCACTCGCCAAAAAGAACATTTATATCAAAGGACCGGACGCGCGGCCCGGGCGCCAGATTTTCATCCTTCTAGGGAATTAACGACACGTTCTGCATGTTAATTTTTTTTGTCTTGCCAGACGAAGGTCTGCGGGAACGGGACTTTGCAGAAAAGAGAAGTCAACATAGGTTGTCTTTCGGTCGTTTGAACCCCTTTCGCGTCTGTTCCATCCCAACCTTCTAACGTTAATTCAAAGGAGGAAAACTGAATTTCAGTCTGTTCAACTATAAAACAGTATTTTATATTAAAAATAGTCATTGTTATGAAACCAAATGCGAAGACCGAACAAATAAAACAAATATTACGCTTTTTTTTATCATTCTCAACCAACATGTCGAGGTTAACATTGTGGGATCATGACAATACGTCTATTCAATGGTTTCAGCACAAATCGGCAAACAAACACACAGAAAAAACGAGTGTCTAAGGCAACGGATTAATGCTGTCAAGACTTGGTATGAACACGTAGGTGCTAGGGGTTGAAAACAAAATATGACACTAACGATTTATCAAAAAAAATATAGATCAAATCCAAGATCCAAGTCGGAAATTCCTTGAGAACTTCATTTGGAAACGGCCGTAGACTGGAGACGCTGACACACACACACACACACACACACACACACACACACACACACACACACGCACACACACACACACACACCACACACACACACACACACAGACATACACCCAGACACACACACCACACGCACACACACACACACTCACACACACATTCACACACACACACTCACACACACACACTCACACACACACACACTCACACACACACACACACCACACACACACACTCACACACACACACACACACTCACACACACACTCACACACACACACACACGCGCGCGCACGCGCGCGCGCACGCACACACACGATTTATCAAGAAATATGAGTATATAAATCCAATCCAAGATCGAAGTTGTAAATTCCTTGAGAACGTCTTTTCGGAAGAGCCCGCAGACTGGAGACGGAGTATATCAAAACAACACCAAAACATTTGTGGATTTACTTTTAAATTCTTCACGAGAAGAGCGGGTGTGTCCGAGGGCGGACGGTGGGCGGTGGCGCCGCGTGTGAACTCCGCCACGTGCGCGCGGGTGGCTACGCCGCCGCTCAGGAAAGTCGATGGCATTAAGAGTCCTCTACTCTCCAGCACGGGCCCATATCACGCAGCAGTGGGCACGGTTTGTCCCCGTCACTGCCGGCTCAACCGCTCGTACGCTAAGTGCTAAGTTTCTAAGTAGTCGCGCGAAAAAAGGAGAAGAAGAAGAAGAAAAAAAGCACAATTTCCCCCCCTGTCTCCCCGTTGCGGTCGTAGCAAGTCCAATTCCTCTCGGTCACGGGCCGCCGGGCGCGGCGGGCGTCGCGTCGCGAGGCGAAGAAACGGGCGGGGGAAGGGCTTGTGGGCGAAGTCGCCCCGAGGCGAGACACATTTTGCATTGAAGCTTTCATTAAAAATTTTGTTGATACTAGAATGGACAGTATACAACTCTGATATTGATTTAACCTGAAAGAAGAACTATCAACATTACATCCATTAACGAAATGAAACATCTACAACATTGCAATAACTTATCTATACTGCGAATAATATTTCCGCAGACTTGACAGCTCCAGGCTAATAGGGGAGAGGGGGTCCCGTTATCCAATCAGACGCTTCAAATTGTGATGTCACTACAGAGTTGCCGAAGTTTACTGAGAAACAGATGAAATGTAATAGCGCGAAGCAACTGAAAATTGAAGAGCGTCGAGCGCCAAGAGGAGCTCATTACTTGTTTGGTTATGCATCATATGAGCGGTTGTGTCGTTTAGTGATAAAAGCCTTATTTAAAGGCTGATATACTTGTGACACGATGTAAATGTACATCCACCTTACGGGACATTTCTAATTTTATCTTTATGCCAATGCATTCAATAGGACGCCTCCTTGAAAACCTTGTAAATAACAGGTAAAGTCAGTAACTTCGAAAAGCCCTGCAATTTTTTTATTGTGAACGTTCTGTGAAAGGTATGTATTCAAACCAAGAATGTCTTGCTTTTAGATACTTCTCTCTTTATAAATCTTTCACAATAAATACTATTCATCTTTCCCTTCTTAAAACGCGTCTCGCTGTACGTACTTTGCATCTGCTTTGCGCGTGTATGCAAAAATGTTTCGTTATTCCTTGCTTTGGCAGGATTATAGAGTAAGGGAATGCGATAAATTGTGTAACAGAATTTCATCAAATCATCTGTCAAGTCGGCAGAAGTTTTGTTTCGCAGTACATGAAAAATGCCTGGATACAAGAGATCATATAAACATTGAAAGCAAATACGATGAACGGAAATATTTGTCAGTTTTCCACAATTCTTTAACACAAAACATACCTCGGCTGACTTCTACGTTCCAGTACATACATTTAATAGCGACTAAGATTACATGGGTTAACAATAAAATAAATTTATTTCCCTTCCTTGCCGAATATTCAAAACTGAAAACCACGCGAGCGACGTGGTTCACATGCGCAAGTATAAACAAGTTTAATCTGGAATTATCGACTTTTATTACCTCTTTCAGGAATCTAGCGTGGACTTGGAACGGCTATCACACGAACTGCGCGCATACCTGACGGTCCTTTGCAAGATGGAGAATATGAGCAGCCAGAGCGCCGCCCCTTCCCCCACCCCGTCCCTTCCGGCCACTCGGAGACTCACTCGGTCCTCCTGGTCTTCTTTTTACGAAAGGCGATTCCGCTTTTTTTTTTTTTTTACTTTCTTTTTGAGAAATTCTCGAAATGAAGGGTTTGACCATTTGGCTACGGCATTTCAGGGCGGAGCGGAGACCATGCTGGGCTTACTCTGCGGAAAAATGACGCTTCAAGCGTGGCATAGCAACATCCATTCTAAATCTACTTATACATTGTCAGGAGCACAGTCCCGACATAAAAACTCAATTTGGCGTCTGAGCTGGACCTGTTCTTTCTTTTGTTGCGAGTCCATTGTCATTGACAATGAAGTCCTTTTTTCCCGTAAAAAAAACGGGATTGAATGCAATTATTTTAATTCGAAAGCAGCATGGAAGCGGCTGTTTAGGAGGCGCCACGCCCGCCATCTGCGCCCGCCCGACGGCCTGTCCACGCCGCATCGCCCCGCGCCCGCCAAGTGAAGCGCGGCCGGACGGGGGCGGGGCGCGGGGGCGGCGGACGCACCGAGGCGCGGCGACGCTTTAACACGATAATCAGGCCCCAACATTAATCTTCGCGCCGCCTCCGCTCGCCGGCAGCGCCGGGCTTCGCCGTCGCCGCCGCCGCCGCCGATCGCCGACCGCCCGGCGCCCTCGCCCAGGCCACATCCATTGCCTTACACAATGCACTGGCAACACGTTATACCACATTTCTCAATAACATTCGTTTCATGATGGGCAGTAAATGCTTGTACTTGGAAAACCGCATGGAATACATAGCTGAAGGACGTCAATACTTTCGTTACAGTACGAACTCGTACTTGGAAAATCGCATGGAAAACATAGCATTTCGCCCTGAGGAATGTCCCGGCTGAAACGTTGGCACCTCTGACTTGGACGCGGCGTGTTCCGGAGAGCCAAGTTTGGACATAATAGTACAACGTACGACGTACTATCTACCATATTTCCAGGAAGTGCTATGACACGTGCGAGATGTAATACAACATTCATAAATTCTGCGACCAAGTGTAGATAATACAGTATGTCATCAAACGTATCGGGACACGGAGGCGGTAAGGTTATGCTGTGGTCGTATTTTTCACGGAGGGGGCTTGCACCCCTTGTTGTTTTGCGTGGCACTATCACGGCACTGGCCTACGCTGATTGATGTTTTTAGACACCTTCTTGCTTCCCACCGTTGAAGAGCGATTCGGGGATGGCGATTGCATCTTTCAACACGTTCGAGCACCTGTTCATACTGCACGGCCTGTAGCCAAGTAGTTACAAGACAATAACATCCCTAAAATGGACTGCCCTTCACAGGGTCCTGGCTTGAAGCCTATCGAACACCTTTGGGATGTTTTGGAACGCCGACTTCGTGCCAGGCCTCACCGACCTACATCGATACCTCTCCTCAGTGCAGAACTCCGTGAAGAATGGGCTGCCATTCCCCAAGAAACCTTCCAGCACCTGATTGAAAGTATGCCTGCGAGAGTGGAAGCTGTCATCAAGGCTAAGGGCGGGCCAACACCCTACTGAATTCCAACATTACCGATAGAGGGCGCCACGAACTGGTAAGTCATTTTCAGCCACGTGTCCGGATACTTTTGATCACTTGGTGTGGCTCTTCACCCTGAAAGATGTCGCTGAAACGTTGGCAACTCTGCTTTGGACGTGGCATTTTCCGGAGAGCCAAGTATCTACCTAAGAGTACAACGTACGACGTATTATCAACCATATCTCAAGAAAGTGATATGACACGTGCGGGAAGTAATACAGCATTCATAAATTGTAAAGAAAACTGCGACCAAGTGTAGATAATACATGCACACTTATGTCGAAACTTGGTACTCACGGAGACGCCGCGTCCAAGTCAGAAGTGCCAACGTTTCAGCCGTCACACCGCGACATTCCTCAGGGCGAAATGCTATCCATTACATGCGGTTTTTCAAGTATGAGTACGCACTGTACATCATCAAACGAAATTTGTTGAGAAATCTTCTTTAACTTGCTTATTCTGCGACTGAGAAATTTTCACACGTACCGACCACTCGGAATACGAAAACCTTATGATATTTTACGTGTCACATGTGAAATATATGTTACGTGTTACATGTCATGTGAAATAACAGCAGCAATTCGGCGGGGATTTTTGTTTTTGTTGTGATTCAAATTCTTGATATTTAATATTTTTTTTTAAAAAAGGCAAATAACATCAGTAACAAAACATCCTATTTCTGTTTGATTGGATACTTGTAAATTTTTCTGGGTTAGCCAAAGTACTTGCCATAACTCCATACATTTTTTTGTAGTTTCGAAAATGCTTCAACTCACGAATTTGAGACTGGGACTTCGAAAAAATGACAAAGCAAATACAAAAGCCAAATGCAAAAGTGAATTGTCAATCAAGAGTTATCGCAAAAGCATAAAACAGTATTAAGAAGCTTTCCTGATTCAGTTTCGTTTAATAAGCTGTCAGCGTAAGACTTTGAAGATAATTTGTGTATCTTGTTATGACCAGTTATAATATTGCAAACTTACTTTTCTTTTGAAACACTCAAGAACCGTACACGCATAGAAAATATCTGCGAAAATCCATATACTTCCCCCCTTTGTATTACTTACATTGGGCACAAGGAAGATTCGAATCAACCAACGTTTGCCTTTAGCGATTTTTACCACTCACATCCAGCGCCCTTGATACTTCTTCGGTTACGGGGGTCACCACGAGGTCTCACAGGACAGAAGAAAGGACATTTCCGGACGAGGGAAGAAGATCGCGTTGCAAGTGCGATGCTTCAACTAAATCTCTATCCAAAAATGTATTATTAATAAAGCCAGCACCTATTACTACTCCTTTAGAGAAGCTTCCCCTCGTCTTCATTGACTTCTCCTCTCCTCTTACACACAAGGACTTGCACTTCCACTTGCAGGCACAACTATTCTTAGGAAGCTTAAGAGCTGATCCTGTCTGGGGCGGTGACCTGCTGAGGGGGATACCTGGAGGGGAACATTCTGCACACGGGCGTGTAGGTCGGCGACGGATCTCACCAGGAGGAACACCCGCCCCCCTCTGTCCGTCCACTACACTGACAGGACCAATGACCATACAAGTTACGTGCCCACCACCATCAATCTCTCTGGGCGGGCGGGGTGAGAGAATTGCGGGGGGAGTCGCCCTAGCAGGGTCGCGCGCAGGCGGCCGGCGCGGCGCGGCGGGGGCGGGGGGCGGGGTGCCGGTCACGTGGGAGGTCGGGTGCTCTCGCACTTAAAGTCTAATTTGGAGACATCAGCCAGAGAGAGAGGAGAGGGCGCCCCTGACAGCGGCGAGTGAGAAGTTGCTTCCTGCGGCCGTCGCCGCGGGGCAGCGCGCTCTCCAAACGGCCAGTTCACTGACGCAATTCGCCCACCGCCGCGCACCGCTGCGACGCCAGATAATAATCAACTCCGCAGATTGTAATCCAAATAACCTCGCTTACGTAAGACAATGAATCTTACGACGGAGCCTAATTTGTCACAGAAAATTACAACACCATTTCAAAGATGGAAGCTGCTGCGCTCATTAGCGTAGACTCCTCGGATGATAAAGACGAGCGGAAGAGGCGCCGTTCATTTGCTCGTCAATTATTTAAAAAGCTGTAAGTTTGGTCGATCAGGGAGAAACCCTCTCCGCAAAAAAACAAAAGGAAGTCGAGACCCCCCCCCCAACATAATACCGGTCTATCACGCTCGACGTCACATATCATTAACATGGGCTACGACTTGCGGACTGACCCCAGCAGCCAGGGGTCCATTCTTCTCAGCCGAAGAAGAAAGGCCTATGATGTCAGGGAGCGGGCGCCGCCATTGTGACGAGGAAGGGCGGGGAAAGACTTTTCTCGCAAGGGGGCGCTCGCGGACGCCCGGGCCGAACAAAGGCGGACCACCGGAAGCACGCAGACCTCACAAGAGGGGACTGAATGATGTGTCCCAAGTATCGGGATACATTACTTGCGCGAGTAATTGCTTATGAAAAAATTTAGGAACACTTCACCGCGTAGCAGGAATAGGAAATTTATGTTCATGGTGGAATTTATTGAGTGTGCCGAAATCGGAAAAAGTGCGCTGCTTTGTGAATCAATCCTTGGACAGGAAAACTCATGCATTGCAAAAAAATGTGCGTAAATGGTGCTAATGCGTAAATATTGCTGATACGATGCTAGTCCCCGCAGGGGGGGGGGATGACTGCGTAGGTGAACACGACCTCTGGTGGCGAGTTGGAGACGACCACCCGGACCTCCAGTTTCACGGCGACACTCACGTCGTTAGCCTCAAGGTGGAGGCAGTGAGCAGGCGAGTGGAGGCAGTGTGCTAAGTTCTTGGTCGACGGTTCAATCCGGCGACCCACCAGTTGGGCCCCTGGCGCGTCGACCTTAAGGTAGGATTGGGTGAAGGAGACCTAGGGTACTCTGGAATCCACAAATAGAAGTCCGGCGGGCCATTACCTACCGTCAGGTCGCCTTGGTGACGGTCCCACCCAGGTCGATAGTTTGAAGGTGCAGGCAGTGGGGAGACGGGATGGGGGCCCCGAGCCGTCCGGACCTAAGTTCGGGAGGCCCCCAGTGGCTCTTGGCTTCGTCGTAGCAGTGGCCCGATACTCTGGGCAAAGAGGAGGGACTTGGTGTCCCGGCACACGTGAGTGACGCGTTGTTTTGACTCCGTTACTATCCCGGACTGCTAGTAGCTCTGAGCGGGCAGAGCGGCCTTAGATCCACGCATTGTATGGGGAGGTTGCCATGAGGGCAAACTGCGTTCCGGATATTGGTCCGAGGGGGTACTTGTACCCCTGAGGGGGTGTAGGTTAGAGGCTAACGCCTACGTACTCACCCCGGGGCTTGCCCCCCCCTAATACAGTACAAGTGCAGAGGGTGCCAATAATGGAATGCACGTATTCACATATGAGTCGAAGTGTACTGCATGTAAATGAAAGTGTGGTAAGGGGGAGAGAATAGGACAAGGAAGAGAAAGGAAAGATGATCCGTTGTAGGGTACTGCTCCGGTATTCGCATGGAGCTGATTTGAGAATCCACAGAAAACTACCGATCAGAGCTGCCGGTCGATAAATTTCTCTCTAGCTAGGTTCGAAAATCCGCCATTGTCGGGACGCGAACCCTAGGTCCTCAGACAACGGAACGGCTGGCTTTGCGCTATCTCAGAGGGTAGTGCCTGGCCGCCATGGCGGGCGGGGCTGCCGCCCATAAATGCGCCTGGCTCGTTTAAGTCCTTGAATAACTTCAGTTCCACAGACAGGTAGTTGGTGAATTTTCCCTTATACAAAATGATCGACAATGTTAACAACTTCACAGCCAATTGCACGAACGATATTGATTTATTCGCTGATTCTATTTCTCAGATTTATAGTGTGTAAGATGTGTAAGATCTGCTGCCTCCATTGCTAATTAGATTTTTTTGAATTATGGAAGCTTGCAATTGAGTGTACATCTTGCTGGCTTTATTTTTTTTTTATAAATTTACGCACCAAGGGCGTTATAAAGGTTCTAATGATCCCTTTGGCCCGAGGGCCCTTTTTCCCCCGAGATCATTAGAAGGAGTTAACGCCCGTAATATATTCAAGACTTTCATTTTTTACCTAATAATAATGATTCAGTTTCACTTGTTTACTAATTAACTAGAAGTTAACTTGACTCGGTTTGTCTTTTCCTATTTACCTCTCAATATTGTCTTCATAAGAGACCGTGTAGAATCATTTAACCGTTTCACATTTCCCTCTTAAGCACGATCCTCTCGATCAGGTAAGTTATGCAGTGCATAACGAGCCCTATAGTTCTAGCTCTGCAGTCTATACCTGATCCTTCGAACAAATGCTGAGATGGCCCTTTGTTTTACTTCTGGACATAAATGTAACATCATTACCTGTGCACTTCTTCCAAAGTTCAGTGGGGAATGTAGATATTCAAATTATCGTACTCCATGTCGTGGCAGAAGTATATTCCTTCAGGAAGGACATGACGAGGGATAAGAACCCACATCTACAGCTGATTTGCCTTTGAAAATAGATTTTGTTACATCAGAGAGAATGCTTTGTCAACAATTCTGACCAAAAACTCTCATTTCTTTCTGTTCGCAGAATTCAAATTGCGTATCGTCATGCGAATTAGAAACCCTAGTAACTCCATATTTCCATCTCTATTTTCTGTTTATTTCATGATAAAATATGGTTATGAAAGAAGAGTAATAAATAAAAGTCTATAAAAATCAAGCATCTTAAAAAATTGAGTTCTCCAGTATAAGTTCGACGAGAAAGGAAACTAAAATTCTGCTTCCAGGGTATGTTTATTCTTTGCAGTTGCAAAACTACCCAATCTCGAGTTACGAGGTACGCTAATTGACCTGACGATACGGTTTAGGGTAGGGATCTCAGTATTAAGAAAACATGCACAGAATACACTGTTCCGTACACCACACAAAGCCCTCGCAGGCGTCCCTTTTCCTCGTCAGACACCCGCCGCGCGGAGCCGGCGCGCCCACGGCCGCCGGCCTCCCCCTTCCCCGGCGGCCACCCACAGGTCACCGAAGGGCCTGCAACCCCCTCCAAAAGGCCCTTCCCCCCGTGTCTCCCAAATAGCCTCAAACGGCACATTCCCCGCGAGACGGGACTTGTCGACACTCCGCCAGCCGGGAACCACGGTTGTGTGCGCTCTCAGCGCGTGATCGAGACCCATTGCGCTTTGCGCATGTCTCACTAAGCTGCCCTCGGCAGTTGTGAACCATCAGGTTCCGAATTGGTTATTGCGCTTCTTGCAACGCGCAACGCTGCCCTCGGCAGTTCGGCACCATTCACATTTATCAGTAAAGGTGCCATTTCACGTCGGCGTGAACTTCGCCAAACAGTACCTCCCACACCTGAGGGTACCTTGACCACCCACACCTGAGGGTGGCGCATGACCGTGTGGGACTCCATGGTCCACTTTGGATAGAGAAGGCCCATTCACAGTCCTCCGCATCACCACCCCCACTTCGCTATCCTCCTCCTTCTCTAACCATACACTTCTCCCCGTAGCACGTCACACACAGTTTTGGCTGTTTTTTAACGTAAAATAAATAAATAATACGCCCCGTATGGAAGGCAATAACAAGCCATGCACTCACTTGTGCGCGGGGGCGGGGGCGCGCTGCTGCTGCTGCCGCTGCTCCTTCCGCTGCTGCTTGAGGTCGTGGTGGAAGCGGCGGCGGCCGATGCCGGCGATGGCGCGTGGCGGGTCGCGCAGCGCGAAGCTCTTGGCCTGGTGGCCCAGGTGCAGCGCCTTGAAGCAGAACACGTCGCGCACCTCCTTCGGGTACGACGCATAGAAGCGCACGAACGACACGTACGCTGCAACACAACATTCGCACAGCCGCCGTCAATACTGTGACCAGACTAAATAGCACAGGTCGTCCCGATAGTCATCGGAGCTCTGGGATTTTTTCCGCAAAATCTGTGTAAGAACGTGGCTAAACATCCATGTCATTCAAAAGACTGGGAAGTGCAAGAAATTGCTTTATTTGGAACAGCCCACATTTTGCGCAAAGTATTGTAGAAGCACTGACAGTCCCTAGATCTGCTGCTTAGGTTGCTGGTTGGAACCTGGAGTAGATTTTATATTCATCTGACACATAACATCTTTAGTCGTGATATAGAGGGATAATAATAGTAATAATAATAATAGTAATAATAATAACAATAATAATAATAATAATAAACGGCTTTGTGAGCCCTGACTAAAAAACACAACTAAGATTGCTTGCCAATGTCGCACAGAAACTCACAGACGGAGAAGGTTCGGATTATTAAATTTCTCGATAACGATATCGATAGCCACTAAGCCTAAGCTCAAATGACGCGATAGCTCGTATTCCCTTCCTAGAACCGTGGTGGAAAGACAGAAAATGCAACAGAATACATTACAATAAATCAAAAATTGTTGATGGTACTTTATGCCCATTAGTCATTGTGCCAAACATGAGACTTTTGCCGTCCCGTTTTCATTTCAAAAAATACGGGACAGCGATTCAAAAAAAAGGGGACTTCTGGACCCAGGTCTGGTCACATTAATCAATACACACCACATGACACAAAACATCCACTGAACCAAAAATCATCCATGTTTTCAAACATCTGTGTATTAAACATTGGTTTGCTAATCTTAACATCACATTCGTGCGCAACAAAATTTCACTTGGACGGTAGCAGGCGCATATTAATTTATAATTAAAACGTAACTTAATACCGTTAAAACCGCATACCCGTATGGGAGATACGAGGAAAGACGTAGGTTATCACGGTATCAGGATCTTCTTCAGGTGAGGAACAGTCTGCTCAATGAAGGCAATGCAAACCGCGTTCGCTTGGTTAGAACACAAGACAGTGGTACCATTAGTTATTATGAATGTTTTAACTTTAAATTGTGAGAATGGGAATTTTTCATCCATAAACGAAACATCGAAAACGTAAAAACATCGATCTTCACAAAATATCGGCTTCAATAATATCGATATTTGTAAAGGAGCATCGAAGATTTCAAAACATCGGCAACAATGTCGCATCTCTAATGCCACTCGCTGTAATTCAGAATCGAGCCGAAACCTCTCCAATATTAACTGTTCATCTCACTTTGGAACCGACAACTAGCGAGCACACGGTGCGGCGTTGCCAAACGCACAAGACCTCGCATGGCTAGAAGAATTCCTTGAATATTTTCATTCAGAATCATAAAGTCCGATTTGAATTTCAAGATATTAGTGAGTTAGGAGAAGGAGTGTTGTCGCCCAATCGGAAGCTTCAATTTTCTCAATTGGACAACGGTGCTACCAGTCCTAAGGGGTCATCCATAAATTACGTAACGCTACAGGGGGAGGGAGAGTTACATAGAGATAGGGAAGTGCGTTACAAGAGGGAGGGGGTATTGAAAATACTCGAAATTAGCGTTACGTAATTTATGGGCGGCACCTAACTCACCACGAGCCAAGAAATTAAAAGTAACTTTTTTAGTGTGTCTATTTTCTATAGTCTATCAAGACATGCATTTAATTCGTGTCCGAGAAAGCGCGGCAACCCACGCCCTTGGCGAAGGCAACGCCGATCGGCGGGGGCTGCATCCGTACACAATTGCACCAGCCCTTGTCGTCGCCAAGGACACAGAGATAGCGTCCAACTGCCAATTCCAATGCTTCGTCTCCCGCCTATGTCATTTGACTCAGACACAAAGGTACTCCGTTCCGATTGTTCTCGGCGATGAGACCAACGCGCCTATACCGACAAGCCCGAGAACGCTACTTACGGCACTGCCATCATCGAGGAGGAACGATAAAGTGCCCTCAGCGGCGGCAGACGAAATGACGGATATGAATGGAAAAGAATGATGGATAGCGAATTCAGGAGGCGTCGAAGATCTCTCGGCACCGCTCATTGCGAGAGTGTTTATATTAAATGTCTTAAACACATTATCTATTCCACTTTTGATGGAGGGGGTAAGTAAACACTAAATATTAAATCCGGTCTCAAATGTCTCAAGTATTAAAGCGAAAAATACTGAATGCGCAATAATAGAAATCACTTTGCCCATTGCATTAATTACATTGCTATTGCGATTATAATGTACAGATAATTATTGAATTAATGAAAGGCAGGCAATGACAATGACAAAAATGGACAACTCAAACCAACAAATCAAACGTAATGGTATTGTTTGGTATTCCAGCGTAGACTAATGAATTGGGGGTACAATGAGTTTGTCTTCGGAATTAAGTCGACATCTCGAAAGTGACGTATAACGCCCGAGGCATTTCGCCTTGTTTTCTAATTTACGTATCGTCATTCTCCTAAGATGACGATTACTCTTAAGATGCTTCTCATCATATGTTCACAAATGGCGTTTCTCTCAAGTTAATCTAAAAACCGTTTCACTCTATTTTTAACTATAAGACTTAATTTGAATACTTTCCATTAAAAAAACAACAAAAAACAACTATTTCTCGGGGATTCATCACTAGGGAAGTTCAATTCTCTTCGGATATGTCTGTGCTGAAAACAACTGTAATGTCCAATAGAAGTAGAAACCCGATTTTTATGTAATTACATATTTTTGTCTTTCTACTTAGCGATCTCAAAATTGTAATCTTGGCGAATCATCGCCCTACTAACACAATATCCAATTTTTTCGTTACATATTTTTACTATATTACATATTTAGTACTATATTACATATTTTGCGAATTTTGCTGTTTTCACAACATATTTTCTTATTCTATCAATTTTCTTCAATTTTCTTACATTTTTTTGTGAAAAGAAGTATTTTAAAAGAAATCATTTTGACCCTACATTATTGGTGAAATCTAGATGTCAAAAGTAATAGTGATACCGCGTTTTGTTACCTGTAACCTTAATTTCCGAGGAAAATTTGCAAAGTCCTTGATTTAAAAAATGAAGCTTTTACTACTGAGGAGAAAGTTTTATGATGCAAAGTGTGCATCAACTTGTGCCCTCCAAAATATTTTTAAAAACTTTTGTATTAATTTTAAAATTTATTTAGGACATTTTTTCTGAATGTAATTTCGTTCTATGTAAAGGTTTTTATTTATTTAGAGAATTTTGATATTACTTATTAAATCCGATTTTACATATTTATTACATATTCTTACGGATATCATTACATGTTTATGTACATATTTTGACGTTTAATGCTACATATTTTTCCGGTCTCAAAAGGTAAGTGTACGATAGTTTACGGAAAAAGAGAGCAGAAGATTCAGAAAAGTCCTGCGTCTAACGCTCCATTCCAATGTTTAATTTGGCACCAGCAGAAAGCAATAACAAACTACTCCAGAAACAACTAGCGCTGGAATGTCAGCGAAAGAAACGGGACTTCGACTGACATGCGAACCTACCATTGGGCACAATGACACACACACACAGAAAAGGTGAACACTGGATGAAAACTTCTTTCTGAGAAATCCATTTCAAAGTTTCCACTGCTTAAAAATGTGAGGTGGAATTCATGTCAATTGTCGTTTGCGACTTAAAAAATTCATTGGGCAGCATTAGTTACATAGTTACTTACGCACACATTGATTTCAAAGCATAGTTAAAGCGCTTAGTGCAATAACATCGTTTTTCATCTAGGAAAGGAGTTATAATAATGTCACAATAAATTTGTTTGTATCTTAACAGTTGGGTAAATTTAGTGATTAAATTAAGGGCATTGAAATTCCAACTGCAGTTAAGCAATTCAAATTCAAAAAGACAATTTTGGAATATACAGAGAGATCACGGAAAAAGAGACCTTCGTCATTTTTATAAACGTACTTTGTTCTACTCGAGAAAAAAAATAACCACAAAATTTGGAGTCGTTTCCGAGAAAAACTGTTAAAAGAAAATCGGTCTTCAATATTGCTGTTGTAAGAAGTCACCCAAAAAATACTTTTAGTTTTAAACATAAAAAAACTTTAATACAAAAAGTACTTTTGCATTTTTGAAAATTCAAAGATAAACCCACGCCAGTTTTATAAACGTATTTTGCTCTATCCGAGAAAAAAAAATTAGAAACTTTGAAGCTATTTTCAGAAAATTTTGAAAAAAATCGTTGAGACTTCATGTAAAGTACCACCCCTCCAACAAAAAATGCCTGTTTCAAATTCGCAGGGCCTCGACTTCAGCCACATCGATCGCGAAGTACAATTTTGGGGACGGGCCAATCGCCTGTTCAATTTTGGGGATCAATCGTCCGAAAGTGTTCACCACAGACAAGTTTTGCCGTAAACCAATTATTCGCTATTAAGGTTACATAAAACGTGGATTCAGAGTACACAATATGCTAGATGAAGTAATTTTACAACGTGTATAGGAATTAGATTATTCGTAGACTCACAAAAACAGTAATTCTGTCGATAAATCTCCATTATCTGCAGCATAACAATACTTTATATTATGTAAATAGTATACCAGAAAGTAAAAACAATGTTCAAAAACATGTTTTACAATAGCACAATCTTACACAAACTGTTCGTAATGTTTCACTAATGTCACTGCAGTGTCTCTGTCCGGGGGTCCTAGGTTCGAGACCCATGGTGACAAGGTTTTCGACACTAGCTAGTTGGCTAGGTCGAATTCAGTCGCTGTCCGAAGGAGAATTCTGGCGGCCGGCTGCTCTGATCTGGAGTTTTCCGTGGTTTCTTCGAGCAACACCAGGCCAATGCCGGAGCAGTACCCCAACAAACGGGCCACGGACCGAGCGCGATCTCTTCTGTGTCATATCCTCACCCCTTACTTGCGTACATTCGCACTTACGTGCACTAGACTTCCATATATGCCGGGAGACCGGTCAGAAGCTTAGAGCTTGTCCTGGCTGGGGCGGTGCACCGTTGATGGAAGATACTTGGGGGAAAACCCGCGCAGGTCGACGGGTAGGTCGGCACTGGATCACGCCATCCAGCGGGAAAAGGTCACCGCCACTCCCCCGATAACACAAGGTCGACACGTACAGGACTAATGACCTTAGTAGTTGATGTGTCAGGAATCTCTAATCAATATTGCACTTGTAACCTACTAATTCTTCAGTCATCTCTTGAACTATTTGTAGAATAAAACCTTGGGGTTTTTGAATTCGTCATTTTGGAAGACGAACAAATTTCAGAAGTCTGAAATTATTTTAAATGCCGGTCCATGAAATCAAACCTCCCCGCTTAAGCAGGTCAAGACTAGTTCACTCGCCTAGGTGCCAAAGAATGTTACACACCATCGTATGGTACTGAGAAATATTTTCATTGAGGAAACTTTTGATACTTCGAAAATCTTCTAAAGAGATCATTGGAAGCATCTGTGACAACAATTACATTAAATTATACACCGCAATGTAAATATAAAGATGCAATGTAAATTTAAAGCAAAAAATTCAAATTTGATATAATTTTCCAAGTTATATGAATAAACCTGCTAAATAAAAGTAAATGATCTCTACGAAAAAGACGCATAAATACATACTACGACCTTTTTCATAGACAGCATTCATTACAGCAGAAGTTTTCAGCGAAAAAATAAGTCACAAGTAAAATGTCGGCTCAATCTCAATACAGTAAATAAAACAAAGTGAGGGAATAAGTGTTGCTGGATTTACTGCACTAGATGTTTGAATCTTTTACGAAGGGCGGACAAATTAAAATATAACTGTTACTCCCATATTCCCCGAATAGACAATGACAGACTGTTCAAAGAAGCTGTTGGGAGAAGAAATGTTGAAAGATCAAAGAAAAAGATGGAGTGATAACTTATATTGATGACGGAACGGCTACCAGGCTTATTTCTTACAGTGCAGGGGTTTTCAAATTGTGCGTCGCGGCTCCCAGGGGCCATATGATAGAGGTGTCGAGGTGATTTATTAAAAATGATCTTTAGATTTGATTTACTTTAGTCCTTAAGTTATTCGAGTATTTTGTACTATCATACTCTATGAGAATGATATTTGTATGGTATGTCATTTACTCATTTGTATTGAATCTTTAGTAGTTCTATATTAACCCTTATATTTGAAACTTGTTACTAGGGGAGCCGCGGGAAGTTTCGTTCAGGCCAAGGAAGCCATGAACGAAAAAAATTTGAAAACGCCTGTTATAGTGGACGAAGACATCTATTCGGGGGGGGGGAGTGGGTGGTGTTGGCCTTCTCCGACAAAGGCCTCCGTGAGCAGGCGACTGCGCGAAAGCGGCGCGCTCGGGGCAGGAAGAAGGCCCCAGCCCTGGCGCGGCGTAGCGCTCCCCCGGTCACCCGGCGTGAAGAGGCGAGGCGAGGCGAGGCGAGGCGCTGCCTTCTCGGTAGGGCTGGTTGGCGGACACGTTTATTGCATATCGTATTTCTCGTTTGATATCAAACGCCAATGAGGAGGCCGTCACGGCCGGCGGCCTCCGCGCCGCGCCGCGCCGCAACGCCGCTCATACGGAAGGGAAGACCAGTTTGCGGGCCACGGATGCCAACCGCCCGACTTCACAGCTCTTCTTCAATACTTTTACCTTCTTCTTCTTCTTCTTGATTGATTTCTAGGGATTCCGGGCGCGTCACCCGCTAAGGCTATTAGTCCCGTATGTGTACTGCATGCTTTTATCTTGGGAGATGGATTTTATCTTGGTGGTCTTTCCCCGTCGGCTAGCGAAATTTCCCCAACCAGGTATCTCCCACTAGCGGGACACCGCCCCAGCCGGGACAAGCTGCAAGCTCCCGACCGGTCTTCCGGCAATATTGTGGTAGTGTAGTGAATGTGTGTGTAAGGGGTGAGGATAGGGCAAGGAAGATTTATTATTTAGATCGCGCGCGGTCCGTGGTCCATTTGTGAAGGTACTGCTCCGGCATTCGCCTGGTGCTGATCGGAGAAACCACGGAAAACTACCTATTAGAGCAACCGGCAGCTAGAATTCTCCTCCAGACAGCGACAGAACTCGACCTAGCTATCTGGCTAGAGTCGAAAATCTTGCCACCCCGTCGGGACTCGAACCTCCTGGTCAGAGGCACTGCAGTGACTTCAGTTGATGCCCTGAGCCACCACTTTCTGTGTTCAATATGTTTTAACTTCTTTCTAAATTACAAGAATTAGGTCTGATGGCCTGTTCCATGCGCAATATACTCGTCTGATCACTCCGTCTTATTCTTTGGTCTTCCAACATTTCTTCTGCCAATCGGCACATAGTCCACAGCTTCTTTGAACAGTCTGTCATTGTCCATTCGGGAAATACGGGAGTACCAGTTACATTTTAAATTTTCCACCCTTTCTAAAAGATCGAAGATATCTCGTTTTTGACGTATGTTTTCGTTTCTTTGATGGCCAAGAGCAGTAAATTCAGCAATACTTAGGAACGTCATTTCACACGTTTCAATCTTTCTCTTCCCCGTTCTATTTAGAGACCAGTTTTCCGCCGCCGTGGGATTAAATGTACAGACAGTAATTTATAGAATTTTAATTGAGTGTGTCTTTGTGTCTTATTTCTTAAGGTTATCTGGTCTGTTTATATATTCATTGCTGCTTAATTTCCTATCTAACATCACGGCCATTTAATATGACACATTGCAACCTGTTAGTAGTCGAAGTTACCTGTTCTATAATTTTATTGTCAGGAATTATTTTGCATCTGGCATGATCAGAACCTAGTAAGGCAATGGTTTTGGATTTAGTGCATGATTTCATTAGGGTATACTCTACCACTATCTTTTGAAGTTGTATCCTACCAATTGTAACTCATCTTCAGAGTCGGAAATTACTTTTTAGCTCAGAAGCGAATTAAAGAATAAAACTACGGCATATATAAACCTTATTTGAACCTAGTCGATGTTAACTGTATATCCTATTCTATTTAATTCTTTAATATTGCAGTTGGATAGACAAAATCTTACAGAATATTTGAAAGACACGGGCCATGAAAATTGAATAAATTAGAACCTCATTAAAATTCATTAAATGTGTTTTATTTGAAATAATGGAAATCTGGGTGCAGGAAAAATGTATATTTTGTGTATTCAAATCTGTAAGTAAAATATCGTGGTAGAAAAAAAAGCTACACGTGTGACAAACTAAAAGTGAAGTTGCAAGGAAAATATCCATTCCTTACATCTATTTGACATGGCAAACAGTCTTGAGAGCGACTCATTACAGTAAATCATCTCAGATGACAAGTTATCAAGAACATCTGCAAGGAAAAGACCTGAAAAATCACTGACAATCCCGGAATATCTTTACACAATATCACTTAATTATACCAGCATATATTTCAAGTAAACGATACTGTCTCAGTTTGTCAATGTGATTAGTCTTTATGGGTTAGAATCCATATTTACAAAACAGTACTTACGAACCCATAAATTACGAGTAGTAAACAGGACAATGGTTCAGCACCGATTTTTCTGAATTCACAATTTCCTTTCAAATTAACTCGAAAATTGCTAATTATTCTTTAAACTTACTCTTACAAAACAAATGTAGGTAAATTAATTTCGAAGGTTGGTAACTTATCTGAGTTGCTAAAGTTCCGGCCCGAAAGAAGCAGCACGGAACGATGACCCGAGCCACATGGCCGATCCCTTTGGTAGTGGCACTTGGAAACTGAATATCAAAGTGGCATCTCAGGACTCCAAAGAGAAATTTTCTACCTACTGTGAGCCTCAATTATGGAATGTAACATCTATTTGATCTCCTTCGCAACCTGGCAATGAATATTCAATAGAAGTGGCATAGTGCCAACCAGCGATCAAGAAAGCAGCTTCTGCATAAGACGGTGCTTGACTGACAGGCTTCATTTCATGCTACACTACCGACAATCACACCAGGTAACGTAAAATGAAAGTTAAGCTAGTGTATAACTTTCGCGCTCCGCTTACTCTGGTTAAATTATTCCAAAAAGCTGTATCTGAGAATCATCCCCCCAACCAATATTACGTCCTTTCGTTTCTTTTACCGAGTCATATCACACACAAATGCAATTCTTTTAACATGCTCAATGTTTTGTGTTTCATTCACTTTGAAGAAGGGCCGATTCAGCAATTATAGCGGAAAAGGTATTTAAACCACCGGTACAGAAATACCTCTACCTCTATTTTACTGTTATTCGCAATAGCTTTAAAAATACAGATATAAGACGTCACGTACCAGTATTTTACTTCTATCAGACGTCCATACCGGAAATGCCTCTATATACAGATATGTTACCCGTATTTTACTCAGAAAATACTGATATTTCAAGAGAGTCAAACCGGAATATTACGGATAAAACTATCCACTGTAGTGTTTCTGACCGGGGAAACTCTAAGAGAAGTCTCGAGAGAGGCGGATTTTCAAAACAAGCCAAGTGGCTACGTCAATTCTGGCCGTTGTCTGGAGGAGAATTCTAGTGGCCGAGTGCTCCTATCAGTAGTTTCCCTTGGTTTCTCCGATCAATACCAGGCGAACGCCGCAATAGTTTCTTAACAAATGTGTGCATGGAAATGGACGAGCCATGACCTTGAAACATGTTTACAATTTATTTTTATAATGAACTTGAAAAGCACTTTTAAATAAAACCTAACATGAAAGTCGCACCCAGAGATGGCATACTACGCTTGTTAAAAAAACAGTTTTGTTAAAGAACGGTAAGAGAATTCAGGATAATGTGAGATGGATGGCAAAAATTGAACACATAGGATAAATAGTTGGTCACATTTTAAGTCAAGAAATTAACTTGAGTTTGTTGATACATTTTCTCACAGATTCTGAAATATCATTTTCCGATGGATTTTAAAAAAAATAAAGAAGAGATAACGATTCTGTGCGGTTAATTGTTTAAGTGAGGAGAACAGTTTTCACACGTGAAGTTACTGGCCCTACATGTGGTTCGAAATGTTCCGTTAAAAAGAGACAGAACACACTTCACTAAAATGCCAGATATGATATATACGAAATACTGAAAATAAAATTATTTTAGCCGTAATTAATGCCTGTTATCGGTCGACCATTCGCAGTACATTTCGCCAACAAAAACAGGGCTGTCACTCATTTCGTGAAACAAATTTCCCTTCACTTCCCAGTTTCCCAGAACACTCTTTAAACATTTTTCACTGATAACAGTTTGCACAGTATTAACCCCAATTACACAAAATATTAAAGCAAGCCTGAAACAAATTCGTTAGGTCTCGGATTTCGCTGTGATAGAGTAAAAAAACACAACAACAACAAAACAAAAAAAACCTCAACGATTAAAAATTGAGCAAAAATATTTTTGTACTTTCTTTTAGGAGTAATATCTAATTTCTCCAAATTTTCTCTGACATCTAACGGTTCTTTCCAGAAATTCTGTTTTTTTCCCCACACTTCCCCAGAACCATGGAATTCCGTTTCCCATAAAGTGGCCAGCCTGTCGAAGGGCGGGGGCGGGGGCGAGGGCGGTGGGCGGGGGCGGGGGCGAGGGCGGTGGCGGGGGCGAGGGCGGGGGCGAGGGCGGGGGCGAGGGCGGGTGCGGTGGCGGGGGCGAGGGCGGAGGCGAGGGCGGGGGCGAGGGCGGGGGCGGGGCGAGGACGGGGGCGAGAGCGGGGGCGAGGACGGGGGCGAAGGGCGGGGGCGAGGGCGGGGAGCGAGGATTGGGGCAGGGGCGTGGGCGGGGGCGGGGGCGTGAACGGGTGACGGGGAGCAGGCCGGGCGGAAAACGGAAGGCGGCGGAGGCGCCCGGAGCGGGAGAGCGCCCGCCGGCAGCATTTCACGCCAGCGCAGCTCCTCGCCTGGCCCGGCCCGGCCCGGCCCGGCCCGCGCCGCCAGCAAATGGCTGCCGCTGGCTGCTCCCTGAGGCCTTGTTCCTGTGGCGCGAATGGCGCGGCCCCGCCACAAAAGAGTTTAAGCAGGAGGTCATTAACATGACCATAGGCGAATAGGAAGCGGGCCGCGCGAGGGGGCCGGGCGCGCCCCGCGTTAATGCCCTCGTCTGTTTTATATTCTTTTATAATTATCCATTCCCTCTTCCCGTGCCCCGCGGCTGGTTATATGACTAGTCCGGACGGGGGGGAGGGAGGGGATCGTAAACGGACATCGTTCAGTGGTCGTAATGACCATTATTTTTTTTGTCCGTTCCCACTGAACTTGAAAGTTAAATTCGAGGCGCGGGAGGAGGGAGGGGGGTTCGATTCCGATAGCGCGCGGTCAGCACAACACCAAACTGCACTCTGTGCCGGACTTGTCGCTGTCAGGGGGTGCGCGGCCGCCCGCCCTCCCCCGCGCTCCTCCCACCCCCCCCACCCCGCGTCCGCCAGGGGGCTGTGGCGGCGGCGGCGAAGCGAGCGCGGACGCGGGGAAAAAAAGCTTCACACCTCGTTTAGCAGAAACAAATGACGCCTGAAGCGCCAAAGTACACATCACGTGGGCGCAGGGCTCCTCTCGGCCGCCGTCGCCGCGCACGGCGCGAAGGCGCGAGGCGCCCCCCCCCGCCCGCGGGCCTCTCCTCCGACGAAAAGAAATCACCCTTCGTGAATTCAGGGCTGACGCTAAGTACGCGGCTGCGGACAGATCCCGACGACGCCTCGCCTTTTCTACATAAAGTGCCACAATGCCGACGGCGGCTGACGGGCGCAGAGAACCCGCACGCCAGAAGCTCGGTCGTGCCGACAAGGTTTATGCATTTGAGAGTCGCGTTCGCGGCAGAAAAAATGCTCTGCGGACTCCGCGGTCGCCTTTGTCGCCTGCACGACAGAAGCGTATTTTTTTAGGAGGCGGATACACGCCGGCGGGAGAAGGGGCAGAACTGGGGGACGGGTGCTACCGCGATGCGGAGAAACAGAACAATGCGATGCCGAATAGAGAACGGTACGTCGGGGCAGAGATGTCAGGTGGTGATGGGAGAGGCCGAAATGAGTGATCAAGGTTCATTAGAGTCGATCCTCGGTGGCCGAGATCGCTAAGCCGGTAGGGTCGTTGATGCACCGAAGGATCGTGAGTTCGAGTGCCGCCTCGGCCATGGTTGTATTTGTGTTCGTTCTTTTACCCCCTATCGTCACCATATCATTTCATCTTCACAGTTACCATAACTGTTAAACCCAATAGTGGTCGCTAATAACCTAGATGTTGATGCAACCTTAAATAACCAAATAAAAAGAAGGTTCATTTGAATGCGACAAGGTGTATGGACGGCGCCATGGCAGGGCGACGCCCACGCTCTTAAGTTGGGCTACGGGTTCCCAACGGGGTTAGCATAAACCTCCGGGAGATCGAAGAAGTTTTGAAGGGGACAACGATAATCAAGGGGTCGATTGCGGGTCAATAGCTAAATGTGAACCAGCGCCTGATCGGTATATTCAAGATCCCAATGATTAAAAAAAAACTTAAATGTTTTTTATATAAAGCAAAAAAAATTCAACAAATTCTATAACAATAAATTAAAAATTCTCTTCTCTTCATTCATTACCGTTGTTTAACCTTAGTAGTTAGGATGTTTAGAAAACACGAAATTAAACAACATATTCACGATGCTCTACTGCGCAACAAAGTACACTCCGCGATACGCTCTGTAAAAAAATTATGGCCACTTCTTAAAAAACTCTAAACATTTTTTACCCACTGCATTAAAATGAAGTTAAGAAACTCAAAAGCGAAACTTCTTCGATTAATGAAAATTGAGACGTTTACAAGAATATTGGTACAACGAAATCGTTATTTCTATGGCATTTATACACAATTCTTTGTGTCATGATTACGGATATTCGAGAAAAAACGTACGGAGGTCGATGAAGTCAAACAATTCTCTTATAAGGGCCGATGAAAGCAAAAGGTTGGGACACCCTGGGCCAGACCAACGATGCAACCTGACAAGTCACAAATGCAGAGGTGAGGAGGGTGGCAAGAAGCAACACAGTGACGTGGCATGCACCAGCCAGAGAGATTAGACCAGCGCCCCACACGAGAACGAGGAAAGCTAGTCGTAACGGGGCGCGCGTGAACAGTCGACCCCGAGCCACGCACGCGCCGGCGCAACACGGCACCGCCGGAATCAAACCGAGCGCACAAATCCGCCAAGCCCGAAAACTGCTCCGTTTAGCAACGGCGCGCCGCTAATTACTGCGATTGCACTCGACGTCTCTCGCGCATCCTCCAGGTTTCACGTCGAGACGTCCGCGCGCGCCTAGGATACCGAGAACCCCTAGAGGCAACACCGCCCCGCGGAGCCCGCTGGCCCCTCTAGGGCCTCATTCACAACGCAAGCTTAAACGTAAACGTAACGTAGCCGCAAAAAACTAGAAATGCGTTACTAAGGGAGACCATTCACAATGCCTTCGCGTAACCGTAGATGGAAGTCAGTAAACTTAAAGAGTTCACAAGCCTCCAAGCTTTTACGTTACGTTTACGTCGGAATTCTACCGAAGACCAATCAGAGAGCAGCATGGAAGTTCGATATTCAGATTGTGTTCAGGTAGTTTGTGGTTATGTCATTGTTATTGTAATGTAGAGAACTAGTTTGCGAACGGTTTTGATGCGTGTAGTGAATTACACGTATTCAATCTAAGAATTTCGGACAATTTTGATTTTGACTTTAACCTGACATGGCGAATAAACTAATTATGTTCGACGAATTACTCGTGAATTTGGTACAAGAGAATACTTGTTTATAGGATGACGGAATTGTGAGCACTACTACAACAGCTACTCACATATATAGAATATAAGACAAATGTATAGGAATGTCGAAGAAAAGGCTAGAAACCAGTGGTGGAAATATCTTTCACCATGCTAGAAACGAATGATCAAGTTTCAGTACGTCCAATTCTGATTGGTTCAGGCGAAACTTACGTTTCAGGCTCACGTTCGTCAATGTGAATGCTTGTTTTACGTGTAAATTTGTAAGGCTAAGTTCACAGCATTACGTTACGTTTAAGTTTGCATTGTGAATGAGGCCATAGGATCGTTCCGATCCTACCGATTCGATTCCGCAATCGTCTCTTTTCTTTCGATTCCTATGGAATCGAATAAAACGAATACCTTCAGATTTTTTAACATTATACTTATTCCTGCGCTATTTACTGTATTTTGCAAGGTTTTTGACGTCTGCATTTATAATTTTTGTAATTATTACGTTATAACTAATTTGATCAAAATCCCTGTCGTGTTTGAATTTTACCTCCCCCATGCCTCCACCTCTTGCTTTGCTCAAAATAAACCATTTGTGCTCATATGAATCAATTGGAGAATCGATACTTTTCTTTCGATTTTATTCTAGAAACGATTTCAACTTTTCGATTCTGGAATAGATTCTTTTACAGGAATCGAACGTCCCTCAGCCTCTGGGCTCAAAACACGATTGCAGCAATCGATGATATTATCGGGTTCAGCGGTTAACAATGAATATCAGCATGCCAAGGAGGAAAGAATATAGGGCAAAATTAGTGATGCTATAACAGTGCATTTGGAACATATCGCATCTCTGGAATTAGTCGGGATAAGCCTTTTGAAGGACAACATGGTTTGCGTCCGGGTTATTCTTGTGAAAGTCAAGTCACGACTGTATGTGAGGACACTGCAGATGATTTACATTGTAATAATTTAATTTTCCATATTCCACGATTTAGTTCCACTTGGGAGACTTCTCTGGAAACTTCCTGTCACACGCGTGAATGACTATGCTAGAAGTAGTATGCGAGAAAATAATAAAGTTCAGTTTAGCTACAAAATTTTACCCTCCAAATTTATGTGAACTAGAATCTTGTTAAACTGTATTGAACCTGCAAGTTGACAATGGTTCTTCAAGCGAGCAATAATAAGTAAAATCACATTGATCACGATAAGTCATAAAGAATAGATTTGACACACAACATTAATTACCTACAACATTAATATTTATTCGTATCATCTACACATCTAACATTAATTACCTACACATGGCCTAGCAAACTGCCCATGTATTAATATTGTAGCACTGATTCACGTTTGCGTATTTCTAATTTACAAAGCGAATCGAAACCAATTGTATCCAAGTCCTTGAAGTCCTTGCTTCCCTCCACCGATTCAATAATTATTAACTCACTATCTTGCACTAGTGAGTCATGTCAGTCTGATAAACACCTTACTCTTGGAAACAGAAAACTATCACGAAACAACGGGAAGGAAATATTTGCCTTAACGTGAGATTATTATGAATAGTAATTCGATACGATCAGCACAACATGCCTTATTTTCGCAATCGCAAATCTATAGCTGAAAATGAAAGTGTTCAATTTCCATTTAGTTGTCAAAATATTCGATTTTTCGAATCACAGAACTTGTTAACGACTCTCGACACCTTCACCTGTGATCGGTTCACGCACGCCGAAAAAAGGGCATTGAGAGTTGTTGATCGGAGAATAAAGAGACATTCTCCACTCCTGAGAACGAAGGTCTATGCTACTGATTCCTACGCCGCATTGAATAGCTAAGGAGATTGGCAGGGTAAACACCTAAAAGATATCAAACCCTTGCACAGACGAGGGCTTTCACAGAATATAGCGGGTAGTAGCGTTCCCTGGACAACACAATTGGAGGGCCAAATGGCAGTGGTGCGCGAAGGAGCACGCAAACTACAGAAGACAAAACGAGTCTGACATCAGAAAGAGGCCCATGCAACTGATACCGATGTTGAGAGACACAACGGAAGCAGATGTCAGACAACACGAATGAATCAACGCACGAAAGCACCAACTAAGCTTTGTTATTATTACAGGCAGTTTCCCCAACATGTTGCGTAAATGGTCTCGATGCTTTCGGAATTCCTGAAAAGCATTTTTCCTCTCGGCAAGTACACTGCGAAATGAATACTAGCAAAGACTAGAATACTAGCATCTTCCTTTGATGGTAAAAGAACAATGGATTTTTTTAATTTTCACTGATTTCTAGTCCATTGATGTGTAAAACAGTTCAAATAGGATAAGTAATAGAAAAGTGAACAACAATAAACATTGGACACTCCCATTTTTCCACATCTGTTTACATAACAACTTCTCCGAAGCAACTCTCAACTCTCTCCCGAGAGACTGTATTTAAGCAGAACTGCTTTTTATAACAAACAAAAAGACTGAAAGACAAGAAAAACGAAGAGATTATTCCCAACGCGCACAAGACTGTGCGCAAAATTCTTTAGCCGATAGAATGTTTTTTTTACTTTGGATGATTAGATCATACCAATAAAAATACAATTCTACGAAAATTACGATGATGATGATGTGCACAGAGCAGAGTTCTGAATGGATCCACTGATCTTTTAAATGAGAAGTTACATAAATAATAGGCTCCGTGGAAGGAACTCTTATTAATGAACAATCGGCCGTGAGCCTCGTCATCGGTCAAGCGATGGTCGCGACATCGCCAGAGGAGGATGTCAGACGGCCCGTTGTCCACAATGCGTGTTGCATACGGAGATATATTTTGTGAATTTGTTTTATAAAATTTAGCAGTTACATGGTAAAATGCAGCGTTTTATAAAACTATTGGGAATGCGCGGCGTACCGAAACTTTTCCTCATTAGAGTGTAATTACTTAACAATTTGATTTTTCAAAAAGTGTATGACATGAATTAAAGATAGACGACAGAATGAATTGAAGTTGAAAAAATGCGAGACATAAGAATTTCGAGACAGCTATAAAATACATTGTAAAATGGCTTGGAAAGATGGGACATATTTTGAAATTTCGCCGACAGTGCACGCCGATAATCGCGTGTAAGATGTAGTTGTACATATTTATAATGCGGAAAATAGAAAACCCCCAAAAATATTATGTCATGTCGCTCAGAAGTAAGTCCCCAGGACTCATACAATTCTCGAACAATGCAATCACTATTCACTGAAACAAAGAGTTAACGCCTTTCTGAAAATGCCATGGATTTTCTCCACGAAGATCTGTGAACATACAGTAGGGAAATATGACAAAGAAATTCTCCTTCCTACCTACGTACTGCACCACAGAATTATAACCAGTGATTTTTTTCATGAAAGAACACTTGTCAGATAATTGCTAAACATTGCGTTTACATACACTCACAAATCTCTGCAGCTAAAACGCCCTATTAAACGGCACATAATTTTTAAAAGAAAATTGCCATTTATTACTAGGGTTTTGTGTTCTTTAATATTCTAAAATTAATGTTTCCGTTCTACCAATAGGAAAGCGAAAAATTAAGAAAATGACAAATAATGTAATTTTGGTGGTGATAGAAAAAGAGTTTGTGGCAGTTCCGAATAGCTACCGAAGACCCAAGGAAATAGAAAACTAATACGGGAAAGTCTGTGCCATTCTGTAGCACCACTAGTTTCACTACATTTTGGGGTTCATACTATTAAACCCGTTTATAACAGCAAGCGATAACACATCTGGAGCCCTCTACCTTTCACTTACAGAAAACGCACGAAATTTGGTTGAGAAGAAGCATTGATTACATCAGTATCATATCCAACGGCTTGAGATGTTCATCGGAGTTCGTTTTGATCACATTTTTTAGGTAATTTTACTTCGCTTTTGGGTTTATTAAAAAATTATAATAAACTTTAAGAGCATTTTATTAATAATTTTTGGCGATGATTTAGTTCATCAAAATCCGCCGCCTACTCATAAGAAACAACGCGCAGGCAGGCGCTTCGCCCACAGCGCGTCCGCCTGGCTGGCCGGCGTCCGGTGCAACGGTGGCGGCGGCGGTGACGGGCAGTGGTGGCGGCGGTGGGGGGAGGGGCGGTGGGGCGGCGGGCGGCGGCGGCGGGCGGCGGGCGGTGGCGGTGGCGGTGGCGGTGGCGGTGGCGGTGGCGGTGGCGGTGGCGGTGGCGGTGGCGGTGGCGGTGGCGGTGGGCGGTGGCGGTGGCGGTGGTGGCGGTGGCGGCGGTGCGGCGGTGGCGGCGGTGGCGGCGGCGGCGGCGGGCGGCAGGCGGTGGTGGCGGTGGGAGAGGAGCGGTGGGCGGCGGGCAGTGGCGGCGGGGCGGGCGGGCGGCGGGCAGCATTCCTGGTCGCTCGCGCTCAGCGCGAAAACATGTCCACCGCTTGAAAAGTAAATTGCCGATGATAGAGTTATAGATTGCCTGCGTTCTAATGTACAGAGCTGGCTCGAACGCCCCACCGACAAGGAGTTTCATTTCTTGAGGCTACTTGGCGAGTCACTAACCTCTGCACTCTCAAAAGAAAATTGTATGTAGTAGCCGTTACAGAATCTGGACAAAAAATGGAAACCAATCGAACACGATGACAATAACAAAGTAAATCTAACATGGAATTGAGAATCCAGAAATTATTTAGAGTAATTCAATACATGAATGCACAATATTTTCAGAAAATACTTTTGAAAACAAACAAATTTCAATGATATACAAAAGCAACTTGCCGATTGGGGCTAAAAACGAAAACACTAACAAATATTTTGGATATTCAAAAGGCATAGCATCTACAGAAGAAGCTTAATTCTTATCGAAAGATCGCCACAAGTTTCCATCAAATAACAGTTCTGCCCCTAGTATTGTTCATTTACCTAGTACAGCTCATTTAGACCTTAAACTCATGTGAACATGCAATTCTCGATTCACTTGCACACAAATGGGCGAAATGGCGATCCCCCCACGTCGAAGCTTCGGATGCTCTCCCCCCTCCACGATACCTAGAGCGAGCGTCGGAAGCACTGGAAGACGCGATCCCGACCCCGAAATGCTGTTTATTCAGCAGGCCTAATTCGCGGCCCCCGGGGAGACGTTCCATTCCGGAAGGCGGCCTTGCGTCACTCGAGCAATTGCCGTATTCCGGGTATTGTCATTCGCTTAAGCGCGCCCCCCTCGCGGCGCAGGGCAGCGCCGCGCAGTCGCTTTTCCGAAGCAAAGTAGCTGGTTTGGCGTTTCCTTTCTGTGCGGCGAGGCGGGGGCGGGGCGGGGGCGGGGGCCGGGGCGCCTGACTTATTGATGGTCGGCGCCGTTGAAAGGCCCGGTGGGCAGGCCAAGGGCGGGGCGGTGAAGGAGCGCGGCGAGGTGGGGGTGGTTGGGCGGGGCGGGGCACGGCGAGACAGAGCGGGGCGGGGCGGGGCGGGGCGGGGCGGGGCGGGAGGGGGTCGGGGAGGGGTCGGGGCGGGGCGGGGAGGACCGGGCGAGGGAATGGGGGAGGCGGGGCGCGGGGCGTTCTGCCGCTGGGTCCCCAAGAGAGCGCGGGAATGGCCCGCAAATCGATGTCCTTTATCGGTGGAAGTAAAATGTTTACAAAACCGCGCGTCTGAGGGCGGTGCAGGCCGGAGGGGCCGAGGGAGTGACGTCGCCAGCGCGACCCGTCGGCGCGCCGGGGAGATCCGCTGCGACGGGCGAGTGCGGAAGGCAGCACGAGCACCGTGGCCTTCCTCAGGGCGGAGATCCGTGCTCAACGCAAATGGTAGATACAAGTTAGTACTAGTTATACGTACAAATTTCCTCTATTCACTTTCTGTACTGCGCTCCCCGGGGAACAGCGTAGGTCCTGTTTAGGCTGTTCAGCCACTAGTCGTGCACCAGAATGGCACAGACCTTCTCTTACTAGTTACTTTTCTGATCTCTTTAGTCTGCTCCAGGTACTTAAGTTCAGCACGCCATACACGATCCCCATACACCAAGAGTCACATCGGCAAAGAAATCCTTCCCGATGCGTTAAAAACAAAGTTGTGCACTTGCATTTGCAATTTGCCAAAAATCATAGATTATTCATTGACATTATTTCAACATCTATTTTTGAAGAACAGATTTAAGAAAAGAAATCCATATCTTCAATACTATGTTTTAGGAGGATCGCGAACACATTTTAAACTTTAAAACCATTTTCTAAAATTTAGAGAGTTCAACGGACACTCTAACACGACCTTTTAAAAGCGTACTTTGCTCTATTCAAAATGAAATAAATAATAAAATAAAGAGAACATTTGAATTTCTTTTTTCTGGAAAAATTGAATGTTTTTTAAGCTTCGTTTAAAATACCTCCCAAAAATCAAAATATCCGTTTCAAATTGAAGGGGCCGGAATATCAGCTAAATCAATTTGGAAGTACTCACTTTGGCGAAAACCCTATGCGGTTCCGCTAGCGTTGTTCCCAGACATTTTGCGGTGCACCAACTTTCGCAATCAAGGATCCACAAAACGTGGATTCTCATTACACAACTTATTTGAAGGAAGTAATGAACACGTATAAAAGAAAGTTTTCGATATTAGGGACCCACAATATCTTTTTCGCTCGACAAAGAGCCCCCTTTCTCTCTAGCATTGCAATTTGTTCTCTTGTAAGAATAGGGAGAAAGTCCATAAAAGGCATTTTAAACAAATGAACTGATCATTGCACTTTATTGTCAGTGTCTCCCGACTGATATAAAATATTTTGACCATATTTTCGAAGAATAGATTTAGAAGTCAGATTTTCCACATATGACTGTTAACAATCTTATTAGGATAGGAATAATGTTTCCTCAAACTTCGTAATTTTGGAAACTTAAAAAATATTGTTAACAGTCGTATGCGCAATATTCGTATGCGCTGATTCATAAATCTGTTAGTGGAATAATGGCAGAAAAAGTGTTATAATTAATCAACTACTGCAGCATAATCTCTAAGCCAGTTAGGTCAAGCTATTGACAACAATTATTATAACGAATTTTAATAGGCAATTCCAATTAATTCCATGAATCATGAGAATGAAAAGTTTTGCTGTGTACTATTCTGGCATTGGTACCCTTTGCCTCGGTAAAATTGCAGTTCAGGAAGCAATGCTCACACGATGTACTGAAATGTTGAATTCAATACACTACATAATCACAGAAGAAATCTCGTTTAGCTGCGTTAGGACGAAACATTTCTGGTTGAAACCGGAGGCACGAACAAAGTGTCATATATGGCATACTTTAATTATGTTTATATCTGCATTTCCTGCGAGGGCACTTCAGCGCATATTCCATGCTTTGTACATACATGATTCACAAGATGAGCCTGCTTTGGAAAATTGGAATTATTTAACTGCGATCTTTGAAAACTACACACGATTCTTAATACTGCGAAGATTAGCAGGGGTTCACACAGTAGAACACTTTCTCGATGTATCGTGCATCTGACGATGCGATTGATTGATTCGTGATTCCGGGCGCGTCAACTACATAGGTCGTTAGTCCCGTAAGTGTACTGCGTGTTTTTCCTCGGGAGGTGGCGATGATCTTTTTTTCCCAGGTGGATGGCGCGATCTGGCGCCGACCTATACCATCGACTAGCGGGGCACCCGCCCCAGCCGGGACAAGCTTTAAGTTCTCGACCGGTCTCCCGGCATGTGTGGTAGTGTAGTGTATGTTAGTGTGTGTGTGTGTGTGTGTGTGTGTGTGTGTGTGTGTAAGGGGTGAGGATAGGACAAGGAAGAGGAAGGAAAGATCGCGCGCGGTTCGTGGCCCGTTTGTTAAGAGTACTGCTCCGGCATTCGCCTGGTGTTGATCGGAGAAACCACGGAAAACTCCCTATGAGAGCAGCCGGCCGCTACAATTCTCCTCTAGACAGCGACTGAATTCGACCTAGCTGACAAGCTACAGTCGACAATCCTGCCGCCGTCGGGAGAGAACCTCCCGGTCAGAGGGACTGCAGTGACATCAGGTTGATGCACTGAACCATCTCTCCCGGTCTGACGATGCGATGTGAGCTACCTACAAAAAAAAACAAACCACAATCGCAATTATTATTGACGCGAAGAACGTATTAATGCTTAGCACCCAACACAAGGCCATTTATCCCAAGCGCCATTCTGGAAGTCGGCGGGGTCCCCCTCCAAAGGGCTCCGGGCGAATCCTTCGGAGGCGAACCGCATTCTAATCGCCATCAGACGGAATGTCTAAGCGCTGCCTTTCACGACGATCGGTCTTAATGAAGCGCCCCACAGAAGACGCGATTCTCGTTCTCACGCTTTGATTCGGTCGGGAATAATGCAAGCCCGCCGCCTGGCGTCGCGCGCCACAAAGACGCGAGCGCCCGGATCAAGGCCGCCTGCGCTCGCCGGCTACTCGCGCGCCGGCTCGTCGCCGCTCAACGACTTCGATGAAGCTTTCATGGCGGCGGGCGCTTTCAATGAATAATACTTCCACCGAGACAGCTGCACTGCTCAAAGGAAACGTCCGAACGCGCGTGTGTTTGTGGGCGAGTGCGTGCGTGCGCGCGCGCGTCACAAAGAAAAGAGCGAAGTTTTTCGGCTGCGTTAGTCCTCGTTTCACAAAAAGTTGGCATTGTCCTTCGACATGGGTTGTCTTGTGTTGTCCTGCAACCCCGGGCGACTGTTTTGATCAAAGTTTCATTGCCAATGCTTTGCAATTCCATGAACACAATTTATCTCGTAAAATAGTCAAATGTTTCTTCCCAATATTTTCCAGTCCCCTGCCACGGTCCCAAAAACCATTTCAATGTACGTATTAATGATCCGTAATGCAATGTGACGAAGTATTATGGGCATTGGATGTTATTGTTCAAAACCTCCTCAGAGTATCATGCTACATTTAGCACTGCTCAACGACTTTCATCTTTTCTCTTCTGATTTCTGGATGAAAATACGTGAACCAGACGAAAAATAACAAGCTGATACAGATATTTATCTAGGTTTAACTACGTGCATAGTTTACGAGAATTCGTCAGTTTATGACACAAACAATTTGGGAAAACACGGACAAATTACAATTTCTTTTCATTTATTTGTGGTTATGCAAGAACGCCTTGGCTTTCTTCGTTTTGAATGACGAAGCTGATCCCTTACGCTAACTGAAAGTGATCTGCTATTATAGCTCAGTAGCATCTACCTCGGTAACGCTTTTCAATAGTCAAACATCTTGTTAGATTCGCGTCTCATATTCACCTCGCATGTCTCCCAAGTTGTCTGGAAGAGATCTATGTCGGAGGGCAAGAAATGGAGCCGAAGACATGGTTTATCTCTTCTAAGGCTAGATTATTATTTCCAGTCTTAACAGTTTTCTAAGAAACCAACCGTGGCAGCTTTAAAGCATTCAAAAGCACATTTTTTTCTTCCCTCTAAAATGCCTAAATCAATATCTCCCATCAACTACTCTCTCTGGGGAACAAAAAATATCCTCTTTGATTCTAGCTTCGGTAACTTCATTAAACATTTCTTTTAAAACTGAAAACCTCTGTAAATAACTCGATAGATTTTTCATTATCCCTAGCTTGATGTTCAAGAGGTAAATATGAGGAAGTAGAAAATAAGCTTCTCAACTTTTATTTCCCCGTGCAGCCAACTTGCAATGCAGCATCGACAACAGCGAAAGTATTCGGCATCGAAAACATGCACGCATGATTTGCACGGGACGTGCGCACGAGATGGCGATCCTGGAGTGGTCACAGAAATCGCGGTGGGGCGGGTAGTGAGGGCTACGCCCACAAACGTGCGAAGCTTTGGGTTTGACTCGGTTTTTACATGGCTTTTTTTGTACATTTGCTGATGTTATTGAATACCAAACGGATCAAATAATTATAATTATTAAAAGCATTCTTCACGAACTGCCAGGACCAAACGAATATGTTGTTCTACATAGAATACCATAAGGGAATGCCTTAAACAGTTCATATGACAAACTTTATAATACGTCTGATACTGATGACTGCAATGAAGACGAATATACGTAAGAAAGTGTTTGTGTCAATGCTTCAGAAGAGAGTATCTTCTTTATGAATGTTTAAACATCAGAGGAACTGCATGCATGTAATGCCATTTTCATACTTTCGAGAAAAATCAGTTTTATGGACCTTAAACCTATTAGCATAAACAACTCCTGCCATTTATAATCACCCCGCAACAGTATCAAGATATGCGTCTGGACTTTGGTTCTTATTTACGTTATACGGATTCATTCATTCATTCATTATTCTTCTGGTAAAAACGTAAATTTAACAGAAATAGCAGTAACATCCTTTTTTTAATTTCAAGTCTTCATATTATGATTTTGTTGTCAGAGCTGGAGTGTTCGCTCGTTCCTAAACTTCTCCCATTGCGAGCTGAGTAATTCCACAATAACACAGACACACTTGAGAGAGTGTTTAAAAAATAGTGCTCTTTTCTGTGCCTGAACCAGAGACGCACACATCCACACTTACAGTGCGATTTTTCTAACTCTGCCCCTCCAGCCCCTAAGGCCACGATGGAATATCACACGGCATTTCGCGTCTTTCTCCGTCATGCCGCTAGAACTCGCGTGATCGCAAGCATTGCTTGATACGGACGCGACCATGTGATACCTGGCATTACGACTGAGAACGTCGCGAAATACCGTGACATATTCCATCCTAACGATGGGCCTTCAGGAGCAAAGTTAGAAAAATTCCAGTTGTGGCGTCGTGGCAACGTTTCCAAGCGAGTGGCATGCCTGAGCCGCATGCTGTAGTGAAAGGGCGCATCTGAGCTAAAAATAAAGGGGCGACCGACAGGATGTGACTGCTCCAGGAAACATCCCACGCAAACTAAGTGTTGAGAAAGGCTAGTGGCGAGTCTTGGACGATTGTGCAAGACCCCTGGAATTGGCTAGCCATCGAGCCTGGGGACGCCGACAGCATGACGCCGGGTGGGGGAGACGGGGGTGTATATAAGGCGGGCGCTTTCTGCGCTCGCGAAGTTCAGATAGATTCGTCGAGCTTGTTGTTAGCCGAGATGCAGGGTGGGATTTCCAGTGCACTCCAGCACGTGGTTTCCGGGACGGAGACCGGTTTTGGCGTCAGGCCATGTAGGTACGTGAATACTGGGGACTTAACGTCCGATTGCATCGCATCATGCGTTGTACCTGCTTTCGAGCAGTGGCACCGGGCTGTTGGGCCTAGGGACGGTCGCGGAGTTTTCACGGCTAAGGGGAAGAAAAATATTGCCCGCTTTTAAGTAGTATTTGTAAAAATTTCTTTAACTGTTAAGTTCTTGTAAATAAATATAAATATTGTTATTTTCAACGCAGTGTCTGTGTCATTCACTCCAGTACGTCACAGTACATAATATTGCTGGAAACTACTCCGTAAGTGAGACATCACCATTTAATTTTAAATCAGTTTTTTGTTTAACTCTTGCTCTGCACTTCGACGTACCGAAGTATGAATTTTTGCGACTTTGAGAAGCTCCAGAGCTTCATTACTCACGGATGTTTTCGAAGACGAGAGCAGTGGGGGATCCAGGGTCGCAGTATACTCGCACCTACATACAATAACAATCAGACGCTAGCCGTAAGATAAACGCAACGCTCAACAGCACCACAAAGTACAGCGCCAGGCGAAGAAGGCAGCGGCGCCCTTCGCAGAAGGACCAAACGCGGCGGGCGCCCCCAGCCCCGCCCATCTGTCGCGCAGGATAAGCAGCGAGGTCTGGCGGCGCGGGGCGGGGTGGAGCGGGCGCCGGTTTCCGCCGCGTAACAAAGTTTAGGCCTCCGCTAACGAGTTGACAAAGGGTGTCGCGGTTGAAAGCGCCGGCAATGAAGCAGCAGCGTAACAGTCTCAGCCCGAGAGCCAAAAGCACCTCTAATCAGCGCAAGCTCCCGACATCATCTCGTTACCACAGTTCGTCTGTAAACTCTCCTTGCGGCACGGCACCCTAACAACATTGCAGCCACACGTAACCATATTATTAGCTCTCATTAGCGGCGAAGGCGACGAGGGCAGCCCGCTGGGTGCAGCTCTCGGCGGCGCTCGCGACCCGACCCGACCAAGCCCGCGCCCCTCCCCCCACGGCCACCCCCGCTCGTTCTTAGCGTAGCGTCGTGGCGCGCTTAAACACGGACGCAAGCACGTGGCCGACGCCGGGCGTCGCCGGATGTTTAACAAAGGCTGTAGCTAATCGGCGATGACGCACCGGGACTTACCGTTCTGTGTGGACGCGACGGTAGGGCGGAGGCAATGAGGGCGGCGGGTAGCGCCGAAGGGCCTATATAAGGCCACGAGAACAATGCCTCGATCTTCTTGGTTGCCAGCAGCGTCGGCGGCAGGTTGAGCGCGAGTTTGTGCTAGTGGTGCACGAGGGCAAGGGGCCGGCAATTCATTGTCGTAACTAGCGAGACATGTAGTCGGTCTCAGGGTAGAGCGGTGCTCCGCACAGGGGAATTTTTGTCGTATGTTGCGGTGTGGAAGCCGTTCGGTAAATATCTCTCCTAGCAGTGGGTTCTATTCATTTAGTTTATTGTAAGAAGAGTAATTAGTTATTTGTGACCACGGCCTAGTTTATGAATAAACGTACTGTTCTTACAACCCACTCTCGTCTGTGTTCTGTTTACACCTGTATCACGCCACAGTAGCACAGCTTTCCCACGTCAAGACGTACTGTCTACCCGGTAACAGTTGATTGATCGTTTCGTGGTTCCGGTAGCGTCAACTGCTCAAGTCGTTAGTCTCGTCAGTGTAAAGCATGATTACTTATCGCGCGAAGTGGCCGTAGTAATCTTCCCTCGCTGCTTGGCGAGATCAGGCGCCGACCTACGCCGAGTAGCAGGGCTTTCCTCAACCAGACAGCAGAGCACCGCCCCAGTCCGGACAAGTTCTCAGCCCCCGATCGGTCTCCCGGCATGCGTGGTTGTGTTTTGCATGTTTGTTTGTATAAGGGGTGAGGATGGGACAAGGAAGAGGATGGAAAGATCGCGCGCGGTCCGTGACCCGTTTGTTAGAGTACTGCTCCGCCATGTTGGTGTTGATCGGAGAAACAACGAAAAACTACCGATCAGAGCAGCCGGCCGCTAGAATTCTCCTCTAGTCAGCGACAGAATTCGACCTAGCTGACGAGTAATGTCGAAACTCCTGCCGCCGTCGGGAGTGGCCCCACGACCACCCTGTCAAATGCACTACAGGGGCATCAGCTGAAGCCCTGAGAAACCTAAGTCAGTCCCCAGCCACAGAAAGAGAATGAATAAAATAAAATCATCTTGATTACCTTAACACCTGAAGGTACCTACGATAAAATAACACGTCCGTTATAACTTCATCAGCTTCAACAATGGGTAATGCAGGCATCAAAGGAGCATCCTTTCAAATCGTCTGTTAACAGCAATTCGAGTTTTGGTATTTGACATTTCTTTTCGCCAAACTCAAATTCGAACACTCTTATAATTCAACATATACAAGATAACCTTCTGATGAATGTTCAAAGTTAAAAATGTAATAAGGCTTTTTGTTTATTATCACAATTAAAACAAGAATACAGAATTGCGTCAACGGTTTGTGTAATCGAACAGGTGAAGAGCAGTATATTTCCATCTAACATTGAAGGTATTGGACAAGCAACGCAATATTCTAGACGATAGTCAGAAAGGAGAGAGTAACAGCGTGAGTGGTACAAACACTATAGTGCTACAACAGTACGTACTTTCTCTCACTGTGCCAACGACTCGGCCGCCATTCTGCCTCCTTGCATTCTGCCTGAGGCGTTCCGAGTAAGTCTCCCTGACAGACAAATAGTTACAAATTTCGAAACGTTTTTGAGAATGTCTTGTATTTTGTATGTCCTCCACTTCAGGCAAAAATTATGCCGAAACCTAATAGTTTTTTTTCCCAAAATATTGTAGACGATTTTTTAAAACAATCCAACGACAAAGAAATCAACAGTCAATATAATTGTTTTGCAGTGTCAATTGTGATCCTCAAAAACACAGAGCATACCGAAAGTGGAACCTCCGACATTTTTAAAGCGTATTTTGATCTATTCCAGGAAAATTAAAGAAAAAATTGGAAACGTTTTTGACAATAATTTTTTCAAAATCGCCATTATTTCACACAAAAAGTGCACGTAAACTATCCATATACTCGAAAAATTATACGAGCATATTTAAAGATTTATCATTACAGAAATGATGTCATTAAACATTAATTCTAAAATATTGAAGAAAATATCTTCTTCAATACTCTCTTGTAGGAAGACGCTAAAAGAAATCTGAAATGTTGCGACTTTTGAATACGCAGAGAGTTCAATGAGTACGAGTACTGTGACATTTTTGAAGCGCTCTTTTCTCTAATCGAGAAAAAATCCAAGCACCACGAGAAGTTTATGAGACATTTTTTTGAAAATGTTCAAGCTTATGAGAGCATACTCAAAAATCAAAATATGAGTGTCAAATTCGCAAGCCCTCAAGGGCAGCCAGATCGATCGGGGATGTCAATATTGGAGAAAATCAGACTGCCAGGGATGTGGCGTAAATCAAATTGTCGCTGTCAAAGACCCACAAAACAAGGTTTTTGATTATGTGTTAGAGGAAGTATTTTATTACATAGAAGCAAAATTTATAAACTTTTTTGATAACAGGGACCCACAATACTAGTTTTTCTGTCAAAAATCGCAACTTTCCGCAGTAGCATTTTAATAGTTTATCTCTACTAGGCAAGTACGTAGTCGAAAAGAAAGTACAAACAGACAAGTTTCGGTTGCGGGACAGCGCCAGTCTGCCAGGATCGGAATTGGGGGGGGGGGGGGGCGACAAAAATGTAAAAAATCTTTGCATTGGGATAAGGTTTATTTGACTAGTCTCACGAAGAACTTTCTAGTTAATAAACTAAACGTAGTTAAATTGAGACAATGTTTGCGCATTGTTCCCTTTGCTGATTTTAATAATGGCACTTTCATGTCAAGAAATGCATGCGTATCACATTTAATTGTAACTTTCCAATATGCAATAACCTGCTGCTCAACATTAAAATAACAAGATAATCAATCTAAATGCATCTATGTTTCCAAATAATAATTTTTACATGAATCTCAAATCATGCTGGGGACAAATACGTGCCATGTTTACGCACCACTTGATATTTTGTGAGGTAGAGAGGACAAAAAGATGGTAATCTCAGATCGATGTTAGAAGGACTCAAGAACAGAACTAAGAAAACCTACCTAATTTATCACATCGATTTATCATAAAATTATCGTAAGAGACAACCAATGTCAAATTTTGTTTGTTATTAAACCTACGTAAGTAAACAGGATTGCAATTTCTGACAATTACCAGCAATAACAAGTCTTGAAACTGCTCCGATGATCTTGCGAGTGTTTTATTAATGGTACTGTCACTTCCTGAGACGATTCGACTTCGAAATAAGCTTTTAAATAACCAAAACAAAAAGGTCTGAAAATGAGAATGGTATCGGATTAATCGTAAGTTTGGTCCCTATTGTTTAAATACACATTTTTAGGCACTGCAGTTACTGTAATATCCTGAAGTCATGAAAGGTATTTAATTAATGTCAAGTGTCTACGTCAAAACTATAAAAAACACACATGCCTAGAAATCTCTACATATGTTATCAAGCTTATTGCTTCCAGCGTGCTGTTTAATATTTACTCTTCCATTACAAGTCCTCTCCATGCAATAATTGGCGGATGAATTCCTGTCCGATGCGACTTAAGTACCAAAACTCGTTCGGCAGAATCAGCTGGCCGCTCGTGCACGAAACTTTCTTCGGGGGACCATATCCTAATGTTTTGGCTGCTTCTGTTGGTGTGCAATTGGCATCCTCGTGTTTACGATCACTTTCTTGTGTACTACAACAATGATAGTCTTGGTAGATAGGTTGTTGGCTCCGTATCATGCATAACACTCTTCTTTTCCCATGTTAAATGATTACATTAGTACACATAACATAAATTTGTACACATCACATCATGCACTTGCAGAAATCGCACGATTTGGGGAAGCAATCAGAGGTAGAAAGGAAATGACTTGAAGTGCCAAATAAAAAGAGTACAATAACAATTATTTATATCAGCATGAACATGGATTCATTTTAAAAGACAAAATGCCACAGAGCTATTAAGCCCGTCTGCCATTCAAGAAACAAAGAATACGAAGGTTTGAGTTCTGAGCAGGTGGCTCGTTCGTCATGCCGATCTGCAGAAAAAAATGGAATTAAATTGCAAAATTAGTACACGTAATTTCCCATTCCACTTCGTTACAGCTTGACGCTCTCGCTGCAGGAATCCAGTCTTACGAATGATGAGCTTTTGTACTCGTCCGCGGTCCCGCCTCTTCCGAGGGAAAGCTCCTTGCTGCGAGACCGCACGCAATTCAGGATCCTCGTAATTAGGAGTGAAGCAAACGGTTGTAAACGAAACATGCATAATGACAGGAGACGAATAAGTCAGTTGATTGCGTGATCAGTTAGTTCGAAATATTTACAAATAAAATCGTACATGATGAGTAGAGACCGGATTTTTATGCAATTACATATATTTTGTCTTTCTACTCACCGTTTTCAAAATTGTAATCTTGGCGAATCATCGCTTTCCTAACACAATATCAAATTTTTTGTTACATATTTTTACATATTTAGTACTATATTACATATTTTACATAATTTGCAGTTTTCACAATATATTTTCTTATTCTATAAATTTTCATCAATTTTATTACAATTTTTTAATGAAAATAAGTATTTTCAAAAATTTCAGCATTTTCCCCTACATTATTGGTGAAATCTAGGTGTCAAAATTAACAATGACACTGCGTTTTATGACCTATAAGTTTAAATTCAGAGAAAATTTTGCAAAGTCCTGGATTCCAAGAGATGAAGCTTTTACTACTGACGAGAAAGTTGTATGATGCAAAGTGTGCATTCACTTGTGCTTTCCAAAATGTTTTTAAAACGTTTGTATTCATTTTAAAACTTATTTAAGAACATTTTTTCTCAATGTAATTTCGTGCTATGTAAAAGTTCTTTTTAATTAGAAAATTATAATATTACATATTACACCCGATTTTACATATTTATTACATATTCTTATTGTTTTCATTACATATTTATGTACATATTTTGACTTTAATACTACATATTTTTCCGGTCTCTAATCATGAGTTTTGAGAAATGTCATCGCTTGTACATTCATTGTACCAATTCCCAATCCGCACAACCACTGTTTAACTTACAAACGTGTACGAGTACCAATCAAAAAAAAATTGGTTAACCAAAACCAAAACCTTTGCATTCTCAATCGTTTGTAGTTGCCACTCGAAAGAAATGCGGAACATAGGAAACGAACAAAGGCAGGAAAACTTATTTCACAGCGCGTGGAAACGCGTATTCGCCTACGTTTGCACCGCGCACAACAAGTGTTCCCAGGTGTGTAACTACACAAAGCGCGTTTTGAGGAAAATAATGAAGTTAACAGTAAAAGGCAGTGTTACATCGCAGAAAATCAGAAGCAGACTCGGAGTCCACTCCTTACTCTCCGAACAAATGAAGGTTTAATTACTCCGGTGCTCACGTGAGCTGAACTAACAGCGACCCTTCCTCGAAACGAGGAGCCCCTCGGAAACCGCTTTTATCCGGAATCTTCATCAAACACAGCCGCGAGCTCATATAAATGGTACCAATTACGTCCAGACAGCCGCAAATGGGCGCTGGCTTTCATAAAACATTTTCCCAGGAGCCTCGCTGTATTAAGATACCACGAGATCCGCGTGCCAGCCGGACGCGGGCGGAGGGGGAGGGGGGGAGGGGGAGGCGGGCGGCGAAGTGTCCGGGGAAGTGAGAATAAACGGGGCCGGCGAGGAGGGCTGGGAGAGAGCCGTGCAAGGAGATCACGTCCGCCACCAAAGCGACAAATAGGCGGGGAAAATGCTTAAGAGCAAGCGCACACAAAATATTAAAATGACGGAGAGATAGACTAAACAGGGTGAGAAGCACGGAAAACACAAAAGGAAACTCGAGGCAGATTCGACACACAACCAACAAGCACAGAAGAAATAGTCACAAAATTAACACCCAAGGCCCAAAAGGTCCGGAGGGGCAACAGAGCGAAAATTGGTTGCTTGTTAATGATTCCGGGCCCGTCAACTGCTAAGGTTATTAGTCCCGTAAGTGCATAGGGCATGCTTTTTCTTCGAGAGGGATCTTTTCCCCGCTGGATGGCGAGATCCGGCGCCGACCTATCGTCGGCTAGCGGGGTTTCCTTCCATCACCGGGGCAGCGCCCGAGCCGGGCCAAGCCGCGAGTTCCCGATCGGTCTCCCGGCATGTGTGGTAGTGTAGTGCATGTTAGTGTGTGTGTATAAGAGGTGAGGATAGAACAAGGAATGGGAAGGAAAGATCGCGCTCGGTCCGTGGCCCGTTTGTTATGGTACTGCTCCGGCATTCGCCTGGTGTAGATCGGAGAAACCGCGGAAAACTCCCGATCTGAGCAGCCGGCCGCTAGAATTCTCCTCGAGACAGCGAGTGAATTCGACCTACCTGACAAGCTAGTGTCGAAAATCTTAGCACCCGTCGGGACTTGAAGCTAGGATCTCCCGGTCAGAGGCACTGCAGTGACATGAGCTGAGCCAACTCTCCGGCTAAAAAGCGTGGAAAATATGACAGGAAACTTGAAGCAGGGTCGACAAGCAATGGGACAACAGACCACCACAAGTAAAACAGTCAGAAAAGAAACACCGAAGGCTGAAGAGACCGTGTGGAACGGCAGAGCGAAGAGCTGCAGGCAAGACGCGAGTGGCGAATGGCGAGAGGTGAGTGGCGAAAGGCGAGAGGCGACAGCCGAGTGTCGAGAGGCGAGTGGCGAAAGGTGAGAGGCGAAAAGCGAAAGACGAGTGGCGAGTGGCAAGAGGCGAGTGGCGAGTGGCGAGAGGTGAGGCGAGAAGGGAGTGGCGAGAGGTGAGAAGGGAAAGGAGAGTGGCGAGGGGCCAGGCGAGAGGCGGGAAGGGAGGGCGAAAAGTGAGAGGCGAGAAGCGAAAGGCGAGTGGCAAGAGGCGAGTGGCGAGAGGCGAGTGGCGAGAGGCGAGAGGGGAGTGGCGAGTTGCGAGAGGCGAGGCGAGAAGCGAGTGGTGAGAAGGGAAAGGCGAGTGGCGAGTGGCGAGTGGCGAGGCGAGAAGCGAGTGGCGAGAGGTGAGAAGGGAAAGGCGAGTGGCGAGAGGCGAGAGGCGAGTGGCGAGAGGCGAGTAGCGAGAGGCGAGGCGACAAGCGAGTGGCGAGAGGTGAGAAGGGAGAGGCGAGTGCGAGAGGCGGGAAGGGAGAGACGCGGGAGAGACGGGGGAGGAGGAGCAGCGGGGCGAGGCGTCGCGGCGGCTGGGAGCGGAATGCAGCGGCGCGGCGATCGGCGCCGCCGTTATCGCGCTTGTAAATGGTTACAGAGGATTTGTAGCGAGGCGGCCTCCCAATTACCGCGCGGCGCCCGCCGTGTTTGTCTTGTCGGAGCCGCGCGTCATGTCTTCATTAGTCGGCGGCGCCAGGCAAAGAAGCCGCCGCGGCCGACCCGCTCCCCCCACAACCCCACACACACTCTCACCTCTCCGCCGCGACATCAAACGGCGACCGCAGGCGACGACCTGCGCCGGGCACACCGTTCGATGCTATTGTTCTTGAGCTCAACGATATCCTACAATGCAAATGCGTAAGCGCGAGCAACGACGACAGTGTCAACACACGGACGCGTGTGAATGACAGGAAGAACACCTTTCGGCGGCAGAATAGTCCTCCCATTGTTATACTTTCTCGCCTTACGAATACTTCGTAAGAAAAGAAAGTTATGGAATCGTGCGCCGGAAAACGGCTAATTTTCGCCAGAAAATCTCTTATAGCTGGAGTCTGGTGAGGAAAAATTCGATAAAACCTGTTGTTAAAATTATGGGGGAAATCCTCTACCTCGTGGTGTAGTCAAATCCATGTTTTGTTGCTTCTTGATACTGTAAAATCCACTGACGGCTAAACGTCCGTCCGGGCTGTCACCGTTCGTCCGTCCGGGCTGTCCGTCCGGCCTACACCGTTCAGCCGATTTTCTTCAAAATTGATATTCCGCAATCGTTTTTACTAGTGTCAAGGCTCTTGGAATATGAAACCGACATTTTAATTTTTAGGGGTGCTTTACATGAACCCCGTCCAAGATTTTCGAAGTTAGAAGAAAATGGCTGGAATTTTTTTGATTAAATTTTGTAGTTGAATAGTGCGAAGAACGTTTAAGGGAATGATGTAGGTATCATTTTCGTTGACATCCCCAATTTTTAAACTATGTAAATACTACTACCTCCTTTTGTCATGACCGAAAACATCGAGATAGATCTCTTATTACTGACAATCAGTGCTTGATTTATACAATTGTAGGTTCCGGAACGCACCCCCAATCACTTATCATACTGCGATTTTCTAACTCTGCCCCTCAAGCTCTTACGGCCACGATGGAATACCACACGGCATTTCGCGTCTTCCTCGGTCTTGCCGGTAGAAGTCGCATGATCGCAAGCACTGCTTGATACGGTCCCGATCATGCGAAATCTAGCGGCACGACTGAGAAAGATGCGAAATACCGTGACATATTCCGTCGCGAAGACGGGCCTTGAGGGGCCAAGTTAGAAAAATCGCAGTATAATTTAATAGAAATAATGATAATTTATACGAATGATTAAATAATTACTCCGGAAGTACCGGAACGCTGTTTGGTCGCGTTCCGCCAGAAATCAAGTCCTGCTTACAATCATTTGGGAATGTCACGTTTTTTCTTTGACACTGAGGTAACAAAAATCAAATGGGAGGAGGAGTTTGCGGTCGGTCGTTTTCAAACACAGTTCGGAGCTCCGTTATGCACATAAATCAAAGCTGAAAGAAATTTCGGACAAGTGTGAAGACCAATCATATATTGCAGCGCAAAAACTTCAAAGCAAAACATTAATAATGTTTACAGTAAACCCGAAGCTTCAAGAAAACGTACATTTAAATATTTCAATTAATAAAATAAGACTAAATGTGAAAATGAAAACGCAACATCGATATTTTTATAGGCAACAACCAGTCAAAGGGCGAGTTATTTAAAGAATTAACAAAAAAAAATCTCGTGATGCTACAACAGCACATATTTCCTCGCATTATTTTAACGACGACGCAATATTATACGACTATATGGACCTGCAAAAGTGTTCCCAATCAGCAAACATTTTTTTCTCCGCGCCGAGATTCCAATTTAGATCCTTTGGATCAAAGGACCAAGCAATCGCTCGGGAATGCTCGCTTTTTCCGACGCTAAAAAAGCAATGGTCTCTCCCAATATTCCTAACTTACAGAATTTTCGAAAATTCAGAATGTTCAGTGAAAATGAGACCTGCACCATTTTTAAGCATCATTTCTCTATCCCAGTAAAAAAGGTAAAGAAAAATCTTGGAGCTCTTTTTGAGATTAAAAAAATCATTAACTTTAAGCAGAAATTACAAGAAAAGGCGAGGGTGGGACGAAAGGCGAGTTTCCGGCGCCTTAAAACGGGAACTCGGAGCTAAGGGAAGGAAAACCCTGACAGAAAACCAAGGGGGGAGGGGGGCCTCCGTAGGTGTGGTGAAACCAACCTTCCTAAGGGATGAAAAACCCTGACAAAAAATCATCTGCCTCCAGGATTGGACATGGGGGTTGGACGCAGGGCTAACACCCCGGCTCCGTAAAAGAAAGTTTGTTCAAAGCGATTTAAATATGCCTCGGACCGGACCAAAATCAAATTTACGACAAAGGCTACGAAAACGGACAATGAACATTGGTACGTGGAATATACAAGGCCTGGGAACAAAACAGAGGGAGGTCATCTCAGAAATTGAAAAACTGAATCTGGACATAATTATTCTTACGGAAACGAAGAAAAAAGGGACAGGGGAAGAAGTTTTGAATGAATATCTTCACGTTTGGAGTGGTGTGCCAAAGATTTTAGAGCCAGAAGTGGAGTCTCTTCCTTATTAAACGTAAATGGACAAAATTCATTAAACAAATAGAACATATTAGTGACAGGGTACTTAAAATAGACATGAACATTTTTCGTCATCAGTTAACTATTTTAGGGGTATATGCGGTAAATGACAATGCACTTGTGGATGAAAAAAATAAGTTTTTTCAAGATCTCAGTGAAATTATAGCAAGTATTCCACATCAAAATGAAATTCTATTAATTGGGGATTTTAATAGCAGAGTAGGTAACAGAGAACGAGAAGTAGTAGGTCAGTTTGGAGAGGAAACTGTTAATGACAATGGGAAAAGATTAATAAACCTTTGTAAGGAGCATGCGCTATGTGTAGGGAACACCATTTTCAGTCATAAAAACATCCACAAATATACCAGAATAGATCCAGCAAGAAATATTCAATCAGTAATTGATTTAGTTGTGGTAAAGAAAGAAAGAAGAGTAAAACTTAATGATGTGAGAGTATACCGCCAACCAGAGTGTGGAACTGATCATCATATGGTAGTGAGCAAACATGTATTTCCTTTAGAAGTAAACGAAGATCTATTGAAAAAGATACCGATATTTTAATTGAACAAAATGACATAAATTTTAAAACAGACCTTTTAAAAACAATACAGCGTTGAAATGCTCTACCAAAACAGAATTAACCTTAAACTAGGAAACTCCGAAGATAAAAGTCCCGAAGAAATGTATTATCACCTAAAAGATGTTGTTTTTGAAGCAGCTAAGGAAGCCCTAGGAGAAGAACAAGAAAAAAGGAAGTTCGTTGAGAAATTCAGTGAAAATTTAGAAAGCTTGATTAAGGAAAAGAAAACATTGTACCTGTCGTGGATTTCAAATAGGAATGCCCAAACACGAAAGGAATATGTACAAAAAAGAAAAGAAGTTAAAGAATTAGTAAAAATTGAAAAAAATGAACACTGGGAGAGATTGTGTAGGGATATAGATAATACAATAGGATATAATAGGTCAACCCAAGCGTGGAAAACGATTAAAAATATGAGAAAAAAATGTTACAAAAGTAAAGTACAAATAATAACTTCTACAAAATGGATTGATCACTACGAACAATTATTACAAGAAAGTAGAGTTGAATACCAAAACAATTTGGAATGCATGCATTGGCAAGCATGGGAACCTGAAATCAGTTGGTTTGATGTAAAAAGAGCTTGTCGAAAGCTAAAAACAATAAAGCTCCAGGACCAGGTAACCTTAGAATGGAACTTTTAAAATACGGAGGTTATAATGTAACTGAATATCTCAAAAATCTTTTTAACAAAATTGAAGTTAGTGGCGATATTCCTCAGGAATGGAATATGTCATATATCAGCTCTATACACAAGAACGGTGACAAAACCCTTTGTGAAAACTACAGAGGAATTAGTGTCATCCCATCAATAGCTAGGCTATTCGCTAGTATTCTAAAGGAAAAAATACAGAAGGGAATAACATTTAGTGAAGAACAAAGTGGGTTTAGAAGTGGGAGGTCATGTTTAGATAACATCCATTGCTTACGCCAAATAATTGAGAAAAATGGAATATACAATATAGACACACATATGACATTTATTGACCTGGAAAAGGCCTATGACAGTGTTCCTAGATGCAAAATATGGTCAGCAATGAGAAGACTGAATGTTCCGAGAAAAATGGATTAATTTGGTTAAAAAAATGTACCAGAATACTGAAGCGTGTATTAAAATGGGGAGGAAAATTACCCAAAGTATTAAAACTAACAAAGGGTTAAAACAAGGATGTAGTTTATCGCCACTTCTCTTTAATATATATATGGAACAAGTTTTGGAAACTTGGTACAAGAAATGCTCGCAAATGGGAGTTCTCATAAATGATAGGTGCTTACATTCTCTACTTTTTGCAGATGATCAGGTCATTTTGGCATCAGATCGGGAAGATATGGAGTTTATGCTTAGGAAATTAAAAGAAGAATACGAAAAGTGGGGACTTAAAATTAACCTTAAAAAGACCGAATATTTATGCATTGGAGGAGATACCTCTAATATAAAAATTGATGATGACGAAATAACTAACTGTTCAAAATTTAAATATCTGGGGACTATAATTACTGACGATGGGAAAGTTGATGAAGATATTACCACTAGACTTGCAAAGGGCAGAAATGCAATCAAAGCTCTACATAGCCTTATATGGAATAATGTGCTACGACAAGACACAAAGAGAAGAATATTCCACAGTGTAGTGGAAAATATTATATTATATGGTGCAGAAATGTGGGCCTTTAACAAAACGCCGTAGAGACAGAATACGGTCAGTAGAGCTCGACTTCATGAGAGATCTTTACAGATAACAAAGCTGGACAAGATAAGAAACGAAGTGGTAAGGGAAAGAGCTGGGGTTCAAACAACCATAACCAGAAGACTAGAAAATAAAGCTCTTCAATGGTACGGACATGTCCAGAGGATGCAAAATGAGAGATGGCCAATTCAAATTTTAAACTGGATACCTGAAAGGAGGCGTAGAAGAGGTAGACCTGTTTTGGCCTGGAAGACGTATATACAGGAAGTAATGAATGAGAAAGGACTAGAAGAAGGTCAATGGAATGACCGAAAAATATGGAAATCGAAAACGGCAAACTCTTAGGGGTAGAACCGACGAAGAAGAAGATTACAAGAAAAAATACTAAGAAAGAAAATTGAAGATTTATTCGGAAGTTTAAGAAAAAAATTTCATTTAAGATAAAAATCGCTATTTTCAATATTGTACTTTTGCTATGTTAAAGTTTTTTGCAATTTTTGAAAATAAAGATCGTTGAAAATGGGACCAGCAACACCTTGTTTAACCGTCCTTCGAAACAAACGAGGAGAAAATTTAAAAGAAAAAAAATTGAAAGCCGTATTTGAGAAAATAATTGCTCTAAATTTTATTCAAAAAAATATGAAAACAGTTTTCACATTTTCCAAAAATGAGCATGACCTTATTTCAAGATCTGTTCTCGAACAAAAGATTTCATTCAAGAAAGAAAAAAAAAAACATTTAAATTTTCGAATTATTCCCCTGATTTTTTCGGTTTTAGAGGGCCCCAAAGCTGTGTTTCCGTTGAAATCTGTTTCCGCGATTTTACCTAAGTTTCTCTATAGTACATATCGGCATCTTCGTGGGCATCTACGTATAAGAAAGTAACATTTGCAAACATGACATCCAAGATATTGTACAAAGATTCCAATAAACGAATACCGAATGGCTAATTTCAAACTACGTTTTTGTATTCTTCGTTCTAGTATTTTATATTTCTTCATAAAGAATGAGTTACATTCGCACTAGCGATGGATCAAACACTATTACTCGCGAGCGTAAACTCGCAAACGTCGAATCACCGTAATCGATTGACAGTGCATTCGTTTTCCCGCTCGAACACAGCTCGTCCACACCGGCCCCATTGACGCGAGACAAGCTCCTCTAGCGCCGAGAAACCGCCCGCTCTCTGGAAATGCAACCATCGACGAAGGCGCCGACTCACGCAGTGAAATTGAGCGGACGGCAGTAACCCGGAAGCATCGGTAAAGGACGGCGGTGGAGCGCCAGGTTGTCGGCGGGGCAGATGGCACGCGACGCGGGGAAGCGGTGGCGGCGGCAACCGCGGCGAAGGGTGTGATTTGTCAGCGACCGCTGTGCACACAAAAGGCAACCGCACCGCGCGTACAATTTTAACAAGTCCCAGTCAACAGCACGTATTACGCCGGCCCCCGCGGCCAGACATTAGAGGGGCGCGGCGATATTTGAAATGCCTAGAGGCTCATGCGTAAGCAACAGCACAATCTGGCGGAAAAGAGCCACAAACCCCCAGTAGCAGCAGGCGGTAAAGGCGCTTCAAACACATCATTACCCCTAGGGAGGAAATTGGCCTACTTCCCGGTAAAAAGGGACCATCGCTGGTTACGGTCTGAACGAATGTGGGTGGGGATGGGTGGGGGGAGGCTTCGTAAGTACTGCACAACAAATGAAACGTAAGAAGCGGACACGTGAAGTTTCATGCTTGGTGGCTTTCATGATGGCCAGTGGTCAGTAGACGGAGGGCTGAGAAACGAAATTTCCTGTGAAGAGTAGTTGTTTGGGGCGGCGCCACCTCCTTCTCCCCGCCCCGCCCCGCCTGCTCGGGGCACGGCACGGGGGTTCCCCGGGCCGCCGCCTTGACAAAAGCTACATTTATGCGCATGTCGGCAGCGATGTCGATAAAAGCGACCGTTTGCCGCGGTGGCCGCCGTGCCGCGCCGCGCCGCACGAGACACGCGGCCGGGCCCCGCGGTCGGGCCGAACGGACGCCGCCGCCGGCACGACAGTTCCCGTGAAAAACGCACCGGAACGAGCACGGCAAGCGAGCAGGCACACGCGCCGTCACGGGCGGCCCCGCCCACGCCGCGCCGCGCCGCCTTGATCACAGCACGCCGATACTACCTCCCGTGTCCGCCTCGCCGTCGTTGTTGTAATCATCACTCGCATCTCGCCGCCACCGCCCCGCCCCGCCCCGCCCCGCCCCGCCCCGCCCCGCCCCTCCGCGCCGCGCCGCGCTCAATACGAATAATACAGAATAGCCTCCTAACCCAAATGTTTGCGTAGGCGGTGGCGGCCGGCGGAACCGATTGCCCGGTCAGGTACATTCGCCTTCACAACCATGCGTTCGTTTGCTGCATGTGGTTGAATTAAAAATCACTCTTCAGGTAATGTTTGATTACTTTTGTAGAATGTCATTTTAATTACTTCTGTTGTAGTACATTAATACCGGTTTAATCGTATTTGGTTGAACTAGATGTGAAAAATCAAGAAATGTAAAAAACAAATTGACCGAATTTTATTTGGCGAATCAAGGTATACAAAATATCTAATCTTCATTCTATAATTATCATACCACTTCTACATAAAAAATGAAAAGAACGAAAACGATGGAAAACGAATTCGTGACCGTATTTGATCCATCTCAGCAAGGTGGCGACGCTTGCCGGTCACTAGCTCTGTGCTGTTCACCTTCTAGACAACGACCGGAAAAGACGGATAAATATTGAGGAATGGAAGGTTAATAAAAATAAAATAATACGAAACGTAGGACATCCCAACTACAGGAATGATCGTTTAATACCACGACCATTGGTCGCCTGTAAAGGTAATGGAAGAGCGATCCAACCTCTTTCTGCGCTCGTATAACGCAGCAATTCCAAACTTTATTCTTTAATCGACCCCGTATTACAATAACTGTTTGCTCCCTCAACCCCTTCATGTTATTCTCTATAATATAAAGCATAGTATAATCGTAACACAGAATTGCACTTAAATGTCGCAAAGATAACTATTTCGTAAATATTTTCGTATTTACCTAGACTCTCATTCATCGATACTCTTCTGCTTCTGAATAGCTACGTTTCTAATCTTCATTGTTACGCAATGATTGCAAAATGTTGAGCGTAATAACTGACCATAATATTTCTCCAGTGCGTATTGGAAGGAATTTTCTTCCGCGATAGAGAATCGTTGAGTATATATAGTTATAATTTGCTGAGGGGTCTAAATATCCTAAGAAGTGGCCTTGCTAGTTTTTCGGATTTCCGGTGCAGAAACTATAGAAATGGGGCCCATATCTGTAACGAATGCACAATTAAGAGTTTTCCATCTAACTGGCATAAGAATATGGATGATGAAATGAAGAAAATAAGCATGGAGTGCGATTTACTTCATTCCCTGGCGATATCCGTCCGCGAGGATCCTTATCACGGACCCCCTTACGCTAGGTGACAGATTCGGTGCACCGCTGCCACCAGCCTCACAACGATCATATTCCAATCGACCCTTGACTCCGTGATTTTCACTGCCCTCCTTCAAAATTTCATCGACATCTGAGGCGTCGCCTCGGACCAAGTTGGGAACCCCTGGTATAACATATTCAAATTCGGGAATCATTCAAATACAATATTTAAATAGGAAATTTAAATTCTTACGGTAGTACAATTCATATCATTATTCTTGGGAAAGTTAAAGTTTGCAAATGCCTTCATAAATATTCAGCAATATTTGAGATGATATCACAATGAAATGGTTTCACGACTTCTACGTATTGGAGATGCACAACTTTGTAACACAACCTCACACTAATGAGAAAATGTTTTGAATTAGTATTCCAAATTATTCTTACTGGGAATTATTAGTATTCTGATTGGGTACAACCCTGTGATAGATATTTTGCTCTCATTGAGAAAAATAAAATACAACAACAGTACATACAATAGCACACACTTTCTCGCATTATTTATATCTGTTGTAGTTTCGTGAAATTCAGGAAGTTCAACAAAAACGAAACCTGCGAAACATTTTTAAGAGTTCTTTATTCGAGAAAAAAATTGCGTAGTTTCTGAGACTTTTAAAATAAATTGCATTAACTTCAAGCAGAAATTACGCGGAAACCACTTGTATTTTTTAATGTACAAGACCTTATAAAAAGATCTGACTGTTTACAGCAGATTTAAGAAACAAATGACTGTCATCAATATTCTTCTTTGGTCATGTGAATTTTTTGTAATTACCAAAAACAGAGTTCGCAGAATCTGGGAACTGCTGCAATTTTTTTACCTCCCTTGACACAGGACAAAAAATTGAAGCCATTTTGAGAAAATAAATGTTTAAAAATTGCATATATTTCACGCAAAATTGGAAAACGACTAATTTTCAAAAAATAGTATGCGACCTTATTTTAAAATGTTCTTGAATTCATGAAGAAAAAAGCTCTATTTCAATATTGTAGTTGTAGGAAAGCCCAAAAAGATTGAGCTTCTGCAATCGAGCATTTTTGAGAAAATTTTGAAAATGTTGAAATTTTATGTAAAGGGGCACCAAAAATCAAAATATTATTTCAAACTCGTAGATCCTTCAGACCGTTGGGATCAATCGAGGAATACCAATTATGGAGAAAGGCGTTTGAATGGTTTAGGCGATCGTGATGACCAGAGACGGAAGGACCGACAGACGTTTTGCCGCCAATCGACTTTTAGGTATCAAGGATCCACAGAACACAGACCCAACAACTACACAACGTGTTAGAGAAAGTAATTTACTATATACAGGAACAAGCTTTATTCATTTTTTCGTTACCAGAGCCTCAAAATTCACGTTTTTCATTCGGAAAATCGCCATTCTGCCAAAGCATTACAATGGCTTATATTTACGACAAAGTTAAAACATGTGTGCTGGACCATCCTAAACAATTACTGGAAGTCATTATCAAGTAAGTTCAATATTTTGTGCCTTTAATATAAATCATGATGTCTTAATCTACTTTATAGTTGTCATAAACTTTCTCAAAAAGCACCTTCAATTAAAAATAACTTCATGTTAGTGGATACAATTTTCAGAAGACGAACCCCATTAGTTCATACTAGGAAACGAACTTAATCCAGTTCTTCGTAGTTTACGTCATTAGAGACAATCGAAGAGGAAGACAAATGTCTTTTCCCTCTATTCTGCCCCACTTAATATCAATAAAGGAAACAAAGAAAGAAATGTGCTGAACGTGTGTAAATGTACCCCATTAAAACACCGAACGCTTTATGAACACATCTTTAATGACCGACAATCTTTGGCCCTATTCTGCCACAAGGTTGTTGGTTTTTGTTTTTTAATTGTTTTTATTTAAGGTCGCATCAACTACTAGATCATTAGAGACCACTATTGGATTTAACGTTATGGTACGAGGATGAAACGATATGGTGATGATAGAGGGTGAAAGGACGAACACATACAACCGTACCGAGGCGGGACTCTAACCCGCAACCCCACGGTCCGAGTTCACTACGGCTCTACTGGCTACACGGTCTCGATCACGGGGGGCGACATTTTTTTATTATATTGTGTTTTCGCGGGGTTAGGTTTGTAAGTAGTATGTTAATATGAAAAAGTTTCAATGTTGGTTAGATCACTATCCTTTTAGTCAGCTGTTTTCCGTAAACATTCGATTATTTACATTGAAAATACAATAAATATCGCCTAAAATATTAAATAAAATCTTCTGTTTATTATAAACCAACCCATATAAGTATAAACGTTTTGCTGCTAGTTGGTGATTTAACAGAAAATCTTTTTTGGCAGTTGTTTAAAGGTTTTCGCTGATTAGATCACTTTTCAGGGCAACTAATTTGGCAACTAATTTCAGGGCACTTAATTGTGGATTAGTGACATCGGCTTCGGGGTGAATTATGCGCAATCATCCCCCGTCCTGCCTCTGCGCCACTCTTCTAATGAGTATATTTTAGGCTATTACCCTTGTGAATGAACAATGCCAACTCCTTCACGCGAAGTTCACATAGCACGGCGCAGAAAATTAAAATGTAAACAGGAAATCTTGATACAACATATATTCATACAGTCGTTTCATACATCTTCAAACCTTATCATTTACGCTCATGCTGGCCACTGTAGCAGTTTCAATTCACACTGAAACTTGCTTAAATGAATCTGACCGACAACTCTGGTTCCAGAGTGCTTTAGGAACCCAGAAATGTGGTACTTCCTTCATATAATGACACCACCTGGTTTCCCCTCCATGTCAATTATAATAGCGCTGTGAAATTCCCACAGAGTCGAAAAAAACATTAATTTTAGTTGGCACTTGGCAAGAGGTTTTATTTAAAGAAATTTACCACGGTGTTCTCTCGCAACGTTTTTATGCGCATTACTTAGCAAAATGTTTTGTTTTTTTTACTGCTAAAGGCGCGAAACCACTAACATTGTCGACTACGCCTCAAGTCGGTTTGTTTTAAAGGATGTAATTAGGCCCACGGCAAGGGGCCTGTTGTGTTAACTCACTGTGATGCTGTCCGCGTTTTTGTCAACACGAGGACGTACGCCATTGTTTGCTGATGGACAAAACATCAACGTTTCCGAGGCAGATTCTCCGCAGTCGTCGGAAACGTCCTCTGAAATCCCTACGTTTCTCCACGAACAAGGACGTCATTCCAAGACTGCAAGGCTTATTTTGTGAAGCTTCCATAATGGATATGCATGATGATTGGTTAGTTTTTCCACGACAAAAATAGTCAGCCTCTATACTGCGATTTTAGTAACTTTGGATGGCAACGAAACAGCTGATTCCTGTCAGGGACAATCAGGAGCTTATATTTCGCGACAGTGACGTCACAATGGTGACGTTCAAGCTCCCGATTGGATGAAACCGTCAGCAGCTGACTTCTGTCAGGGACAAAGTTACGAAAATCGCAGTATAATCCCATGACGAAGATGACGTTTCTTTCATAAAGTTCCAAATGAGTGGAACTATTGAAACAAGCACTCCTTTTCACAATCTTCGACTTTGATGCCTACTTCAAGGCAGTGTTGTCAAGGTCGATGCCACGAGCGGGTGTCCGTGGCACGAGTGCCACGACGAAATCGCCTCTCCACACAGTTTCATAAGCCCACCGCAAGAGACAACGCCATCCCTATTGTAAACCGGCGGGATTACTAAGTTTCCTCTCCCGACGCTAGTGACGCGCCGAAGCTCGTGGCATGACACGGTGCCGGGAGGCATGCCACTGCCACCATTAGGAGACCTTTACACCACTGACTTAAAAAGTTTGTTGCAGAATAGAGGTGGACAAGAAACTAACAAGAAAGTGCAGCTTCTAATATCAGGCAACGAGGGGACTCCAGGGAAGGTTGTGCGGTTGGCCTGGGGGGAGGGGGGGGCGCATCCTCCCCGTTCGCTCGAGCCAACCAGAGCGAACAAGCCGCATAAGCAACGGCGGGAGCGGGCCGCTGGGACTGGGCTGGGAGCAGGCTTCAGACGGCCAACACTTGGAGGCGGGAGGCCAGAGCCCCCGCCCCGCCCCGCCGCGCCACGCCGCGCCGCGCCGCGCCGGTGGCGGGATTTAGCCGTGTGGCCACGTTCACTTACAGTGATGAATTATTCACGTGACCCGTTAGAGGCGCCACCGCCGCCGCCGCCGCCGCCGCCGCCGCCGCCGCCGCCGCCGCCGCCGCCGCCGCCGCCTCCCATTAGCGACGTCTGCGGCCGCATAACTTACGTGGCCGCTCATGGCAGGCGTCAGTTACCGAGTGAGACTCCCGACGGGCAGCGGCGGCGCACAGCAACTAAATGATTCGCAGAGATATCTGCGCGTCAGGTGTTGGCAACAGCACCGGTACACGATGAATACAGTGTAAAGGCATTTCAATATCGATGGTCATTTGCGCCCGTCAAAATATCGGAAGATCATATGTACACTGTGACAAAGTCAGTATATATTTTTCAAGCAAAAGTAAAATAAGACGAAAAGAAAACCAACGCTCAAATACATGGAGAAATGAAGGATCTGTCCGAAAAAGTGCCACGTGAACACTTAAATAGTGGACAAATAATATTCACGTTAATTAGAATAATGTTCCTCTCTCAGAATAAGCTCTAGATATCAGTTTCACGAACGAAGCTAAAAAGCTTATTCAGAGAGGATTCGTCATTACGAAGGATCTTTCCCCCAGGCGATGCCTTCGGCGACTGCCTCTTACCTTACCACAGTGCATCACAGCACGCTCCGCGTCGAGATTTGTTCTGCATCAATCGCAGGTGACAGTGACGCGCAACGTGACAACACGCACAAGTGACAGTGACTCCAGGGCGTGTACAAAAGAACTTGCAGCACGAGGAAGCCAAAAGTGTTATAAAGTTTTTGATTCTCGTGAACATAAAATGCGAGTTCTGTCTCTCGCCCACGAACTGAGAATTCAACGTTTGGTGGACTGATTCATATCCTCCGTACGCACTGTTAGACTAGAGTCCCCAGATACAGAGAGTAACGCATTCCATTGTTCCACCGATCCCGCCAATTTATGCCCAGTTGTCAGGAGAATTCGAAATGGGTGGTATTCTGTGTGTTGATAACCATGAATCTATCCCAAACCAATATTAATCTTCTTTAAAAATCTCAGTTACGTTGCCACTTCTGTTCAACTTCTGAATTCTGCTTCATGGGGCTATCGGGTGGGATGATATTAAATGGCTGTACCTAGGGACTCTATTTTAGACCAGATTTACGCGCTCCATATGGCGAACGATTTCGAAAGATTTAGAGTACGCGCAAAATAAATATCTAAGAAAAGCATTGAAAGCACCCTGGTTCATAAGAAATTATCAACCGAACTCAGTATTCTACCTCTAAAATCCTGGATCCTTTGTCTCTGAGACAAATTCTATACGTCCCTTACTTCTTCTCCTGCTTATACATCTTTTCAACTTGGGAAACCAGCTAATCCTTTTCCCAGAATTAAATCACGTTATTCAAAAGATCTATTACATCCTCCATAGTGTCTATTATTTATTGTATAAATTTCATATATTCTGTACTATTTATCACTAATGTTTATTTTTTTCCATTGTCTCATCAAAATCAAAAATACCTATGTCAATAGTATGTTAGAGGTTACTTTGTAAGTTTCTCCTCATATTCTTTTCAATGTTATATAATGTTCGCACACTTGAAAGACAAATATTTTGTCGAACAAGTATCAATATATATATATATATATATATATAATATATATATATATATATATATATTAAAAAACAAGAGTACGCGCACGTGCGTAGTGAGGCGCGTGCGTAGTGCGTAGTGAGGCGCGTGCGTAGTGCGTAGTGCTCGTTCGCTAAATCTCCCGAAAGTGTTCGCCGAAGGACCTGTGAAAAGCAGGTGTAAGGATGTCTATCTCTGGTTTCCTCCTAGCCAATCTTGCTGCCTGGTCAGCTATTTTGTTTCTTGTTTTTCCCACGAGATCAAGGACCCAACAGAAAACTAAGTTACAGTAGGACGTCCATTATCCGAACTAATTGGGACCAGGTAGAGTTCGGATATTCGATAATTCGTATAACCGAACATAATCCCTACGTGGTCAACCGTTGGACTAAAAGGCAGTATTTTTTTTTTTTTCAACAAAGAACATTCCGAGGGAGTGACAGCTGTTAAGCATTTACGATCGGTTGTTTGACAATGAACCGTTAGATCTCTTCCACTTAAAGATGGTGAAAAGAGTTTTTCCTTTGATAGTAAACATTCCGAGTTCTTAAGCATTATTGCAGGATTTGTCGAAGTTCACTGAAGTCAGATGATTGACTATAGTATAGTATGTCGTTAATATTTTATCAATCACATCGGGGATCATTCTAAATAGTCAGTATTACCAAAAAACAACGAATACCTTTAGTACACGGTACATAATTCAAAAAATAATTATTTAGAGAAAATTAGTTCAGATATTTGACGTTTCGAATGATTGATGTTCCACTGTAATATGATGCAGCATTAGACAATAAATTCGGTGTCCGAGTGAATTTCGTGTAAGGGGGCCGCATGGGCAGAAGGCGGAGATGCATTAAAGAGCCCTTCAGGAATCGCAGCAAACTTCCTCTAACAACGCCGACTGAGCGAATTTTAGTGCAAACAATAGCACGTATTGCTAACAGTTTATACGCTGCACTGTTAGATTATTCAAAGGAGCGGGTGATCCTACGTCATTTGAAAGCACTTAGCTATTTTGGGAAGAACCTTCAATGTCGATGAAGTTGCCGTCCACATATGTGGACTTTCCCCACTGCAAGTGCTGAAGGTTGAGCTGTTGATTTTGGGGAGTTAGGTAATTGAATTGAATTAATTGCCTTATTTCACGTGGCGCATTTCGCTACGCTCCTTTCACCAACTAGCGGAGAAAGAAGGTATTACTTGGGCGACGAAACAGGCGATTTTCAATTTTGCTCAGAGGCGTCATTTAGTCTTGAGGGTCTTTTACATGCAGTAAATCTACTACCATGGGACAGCCGGCTTTACTTCCCCTCCGAAGGAAGGCGTACGAAAATGATTTTTTCGCCCCTAAAAATCCACGGCTTCGATTGGGTTTGAACATGCGAACTTGGGTATAACAGTCCGATACGCTAACCGTTACACCATCGCCGTTACACTGTCTATAATGCATAGTTTTCGAAGTTCCCAAGGGAAATAGGACTCCGCGAGGATCAGAGTCGCTCAGTAGGAGACGATTCGAATGAACTCATTGAAGGAACGAATGTGCGAACCTGGGCTGAAGCGGTTTGTAAAACATTTTCAATATTAAAGCTTTGCACGTATTCAATAAACATGGAAACAAACTTCAATTTGATTTCAATAGCCGAAATTTTAGATTTAATTGGGTATTTAAAGTTATTTAGAATGGAATTGTTGCCGAGTTAACTGGTTAAGGATTACACAGTTTTCAAGAGTAGACGACGAGGTAACAATATGCTAGAAAAATCATGTAAAAGAATGAACTAGAAGAAAGTATACATTACAAAATGACGTATTCCAGCAGCATGTTGAAAAAAATGTTTACACACAACTCATACGGATAGACAAATGCCCCGACAATATGCTAAAAGTTGCCGGAGAAGGAGCAAGAAAAATGAAGCGGCGGCGAGAAGCAGAGGATTCCGAAAAGGCAAATCAGAGTTGGGCGGGGGAGGGGGTGGGTGGGAGGGGCCAGGGCGCGTGAATGGCGAGGCGCCAGCGCGGCGACACGCTAAGCGAACGCTCGTTTCCATTTACCGCCCGCGGGCGATAACACGGCAGGGCTGGGCCGGTCCGGTCCGGGCCGGGCTGGGCAGCCCTTCGCCCCGCGGCGCGGAGGGAGGGAGGGAGGGAGGGAGGCACGAACGCCGGCCACGGGCCCTCACGCACGCCGCCCCGCCACTCGCAGCACTCTCCAAGGCCCCGGACGGTCTTCAGGCAGCATGTGAGTGGCCCCTGCAGGGCGGGGGGTCATGGCTGCGTAGGTGGTCACGACCTCTGGTGAAGAGTTGGAGACGATCACCCGGACCCTCAGTTTCACGGCGACACTCATGTCGTTAGCCTCAAGGTGGAGGCTGTGAGCAGGCGATGCTAAGCTCCTGGTTGGCGGTTCAACCCGGCAACCCACCAGTTGGGCCCCTGGCGCGTCGACCTTAAGGCAGGATTGGTTGAAGGAGTCCTAGGGTACTCTGGAATCCACAAATAGAAGTCCGGCGGGCCATTACCTACCGTCAGGTCGCCTTGGTGACGGTCCCACCCAGGTCGATAGCCTGAAGGTGCAAGCAGTGGGGAGACGGGATGGGGCCCCGAGCCGCCCGGACCTTAGTTCGGGTGGCTCCCAGTTGGGTTCTTGGCTTCGTCGTGGCAGTGGCCCGATACTCTGGGCATAGAGGAGGGACTTGGTGTTCCGGCGCATGTGAGTGGCGCGTCGTCATACAGGCGATATTGGGTCCGGTACTAGCCCGGATAACTAGTAGCTCTGAGCTGCCAGGGCGGCCTTAGATCCAGGCGTTGTATGGTGAGGGTGCCGTGAGGGCAAACTGCGTTCCGGCGGGATCCGGATATTGGTCCGAGGGGGTACTTGTACCCCGGAGGGAGGAGTAGGTTAGAGGCCACCGCCTAGGTAGTCACCCCGGGGCTTGCCTCCCAATGAAGTACAAGTGGGACGGGTACCATACTGGCATGCACATACATATATACAGCATGTGAGTGGTATCAACTGTCGCCACTTACTCCACCACTTCCTACCAACTCCCAGGTCGTTACACATAGCAGGCACGATAAATAGTTATTAGACACAATAACGCAGGCCCAACAATAGTATATTCTTAAACGAGCGTAGAATGACAGCTATTATTCACCAGTTGATGTTTACGACACTCGCTCCTACGTCGCTCGTGTCGGAATTTCTACGCCAGTAGAAGACTGTACTTTCTCTACGACTTTCAAATTGATAAATTTAAAAATATTCAATGGGTGCCTTAACCTCAACACCAACTCGCATTCTGTTTCGTGGTTCACCTGTCTTACGACAGTTGCGACCGGCCGCGGCAGAGCTCATAGCGCCTCTGTAGGCGACAGCGAGAACCCTCTGTTGTGGTATAATGAACTAAGACGAATGTGATTGGTCAACAGCCGTGTGAGAATAATATCCTCGCGCGGCTTGTGGAATCGCCATCATTACTGCATCCGAAAACGTGCAGAAATGTATACATTCCGGAGTAGTCGTAGAGAAAAAATATTAGCGCATTTTCTCGAATATATCGTGCCTCTCACCCCATTACTTACAAAGTTGAGAACAAAAACAACCTGGTTTTATTTTTCAAACAATGTTACAAATGAATATGTATTTTTACTGTCGACTTTCCGCCTGCAATTTTCTTAGGACCTGCTGACAATGAGAATTGCAGGGAACAGCAGTTTTTAAACATTACTGCGACGAATTAAACGAAGGACGTGACGAAGATTTCCGAAATGTTCATCCGATAAACTGAGGAAGGCATGTACGACACGAGGAGCTACATTCGAAAAAATATGGTATTGTTTCTTCTTCAACATTCTTTTACACATTTTCTTATAAGTTTAACAAAGAAAAATCTAATTTATTGTGTTTAGTTTGATCGTATGAGTCTAACAACACCAACAGGGAAATTTCACCGTACAACCACAACAAGAAAAGCAACAAAAACAAACAATAAATAAATAACAAAAGAAAATAAAAAAATCCTAAGTGTGCCCCAAAACTAACTGCAGATATGATAACTTGCGTGTTCACAGCGCATTCCTGCGGTTGGCATTTACCTGAATACAATTTGAAGAATAAAAAAAATTAAAGATTTAATATTGAGCAATACATTTCATTATGAAAAAATATCTTTAACTTTAACATTGAAAGTGATAAAACAAACTAAAACACATTACTGTAGATGTAGGGCCGAAATGTGTAGATTGGACCTAACATTTTATTCACCTTACGAAATTTTCGAAAATTCAGAGGTTTTAATGAAAACCACACCTGCGCCATATTTAGAAGTGCATTTTGTTGTATTGGAGGAAGAAAGAAGAGAGGAAAGAAACAGATTGGAGTCATATTTCAGAAATTCTGGAAAATGTTGCAAGATCGATCGTGGAATATCAACTTTCGAGGCAATTCTGTGAAGGGTTACACGCCAGTGTTGTCCTCAGGCATGTGGTCAAGCAGGCAAACATTTAAGACACAATTCTGTAAAACACAAGGTAAAAGTTCTTAAGTAAAAAATCTCAGTTTAGAGAAAACAAGGGATAGATTATTGAGTCACCGCTAGTTCCTACGGTAAACATTATTTCTTAATGCTTTTTCTTTTTCTCTCGTTAAGGAGGCAACATTTGAATACGGTCGTTTTACTAAAATAAAATATAGATACTTAACTTGTAGTTTCAGTATTTAACCCACTTTTGCCAAAAATTGACTTTAGAACTTTTACCTCGTGCCCACAGAATTGTTTTTCCGCATCAGGAACCCCCAGAATGTGAATTTCCGTCAAAATCTCGACATACTCAATTTTTTTTTTGCAACATTTCAATCCTTTATCTTGCACTACTCTCGTATTGGAGAGAGGTGAAAAAAAGTCCATTACGGCCGCGCCTCACCCGCAAGCCCGCCTTTCCGAGTTCTGCCGGTCGGCGGGGCGGGACGGGGCGGGGCGGGGCGGTCGAACGGCGCGGCGCGTACACGCCAATCCAAATCACGCAGGGGATAACGAGGCACAAAGCACACACACGCGCCGCGGCGAGTGCACGCGCGCACAAGGCTGCCAACAGCGACGGCTTCACATACGATCGGCGCGGGGCGCCCTCCCGCTACGGCCAAATCACAAGCAGGGTTCTCGTACTGGCACGTTCTTGCGTCACGTCGAAAACGTGGTACGGACGAACACTTGGATATTTTTTATTAAGCTGTTTCGAGTGAATAACTGGAAATAAATAGTACATAGCGTACATGACATGACATTGTGTATATAAACACAGTCTTGCTACAACACACACACACGAATACATTACTCTGAAATTGACTTCATGAAGGGTGTAGCTAACTTCTATCGATGCTTTATTATTCATTTTGAAATGAGCACAATTGCTTTCTTTAGTTGGAGAAGTTCACGCACAATTTCTCTTACTTGTACGCCAATAAAAGTATTTTGCCTGCAAACACTTTTCAAACGATAATCAGATTTTCATAGAATTCTCTATATTGATAAATCTTAGGAGTACACCAACGTGATACATTTATCTCGAAATTCAATAGTTTTGTGACAAAAACGCTTGTACATAGTGATTTAACGGTCTATTAGGCGGAGCATCGCGGAGTTGGAGGGAATGTACACAAAACCATTTCCATGTGAACTATTAATACTTTATTCTTTTTCACATGAAATAAACGCTTGAGGCAAATTTCCGGGCAACGCAGGTTACATTTAGACAGGTCCTAGTTCGAACCTACGGAAGTGGGCGTCTAGAATCACTCAGATCTAAACAGGTGATGTAAAATTGGTGGCCAAATGCGCAGAGACAACTGCCTCCAACAGCCAGAGGGGGAATGCGAGAAGAACGTGGTCTGGGAGGTAAGGCTTTAGCGTGTGGACACCCCTTCCCCCTTATCGTCTCATGCCTACTTCCACTTAGGGCTATCAAAATGAAAGAGTGACACATGCCATCTGTTATGGTGCAAAGTAGTGAAATTAAATTTCTTGGAAATCAAGACGTCAAGGTCGCTGAAATCAATAATAACTACTTATAACTAGAGACCGGATTTTTATGTAATTACATATTTGTTGTCTTTCTACTGACCGTGCTCAATATTGTAATCTTGGCGAATCATAGCCCTCCTAACACAATATCGAATTTTTTCGTTACATATTTTTACATATTTAGTACTATATTACATATTTCACATATTTTGGTGTATTCACAATATATTTTCTTATTTTATCTATTTTCTTCAATTTAATTTCATTTTTTTTTTATGAAAATATGTTGATTTTTAAATCAGCATTTTCCCTGCATTAATGGGCAAGCCTCCGTGTCTAGAATATAATTTACACTGCGTTTTGTGATCTGTAACCTTAATTTCTGAGAAAAATGAAGATGCTTCAGTGTTTGTTTGCTGGTCGTAGATCTGGCCAGTTAGTGCGATGGCTTCAATTGCGATTAGTCTGGCTACTAAACTGCGGTCCTGGATTATAATAGATTACGCTTTTACTACTGACGAAAAAGTGGTGTGACGTAAAGTGAGCAGTTTTTCTAAATAAGTTTGCTATATAAATGGTTTTTAATTAGAGAATTTTAATATTACATATTATATTGGATTTTACATATTTATTACATATTCTGACTGTTTTAATTACATGTTTATGTACATATTTTGACATTTTATACCACATATTTTTCCGGTCTCTACTTATAACAATTATTGCTCTCGAAGAAAGCAAGAATATCTAACTTTTTATCAACCCAAAATCTCTCCTTTGACAAGAATGCGTCACGCAGCACAAGAACGTTATGTTGAAATTCATTATATCGGCTCGTACGAACCAAACATAGTACAAATATCCCATTATTTGGTCCTACACATGAGTGTGAAAAAAATCATCTGAACAGTTTCAGAGGTACAGTTTACCAAAGCCGGAAGGACGAACAAATAAACAGACGTTTTGACGTAAACCAATATTTCGTGATCAAACACAAATCGAACGTGGATTCACACTACACAATATGTTTAAGGAAGTAATTTGCTACATATACAAAAACGATTAATCCACTTTTCGGTATCAGGGCCCCAAAATCGTCAATTTCCGAAGCAGCATTACAATAGTCTTTACTACAGAAGTACATAGAGTAAGACAAGAAAATAAAAAGAGGGTTAAGACCCACGAAATTAGTCTGATTTGCAGATTGTATTAGGGCTACAAAAAGTAAAATAGTCGTTTAATATTAAAAAAATATTTTAAAAAATTTAAAAAACACACGCAAACCGAAAATCATGTTCTCATTTATTACCACTGGTTTACTTTACCCTAGCTTAGGTACCCTCTGTTGCACGGGTATTTTTTAATGAGAACCATCTATCACTGGAAAAGGAAACTAGTGGTGCAATACTAGCACTTCTTTCATGCAAAATTACGCGAAAAGTATTCAAATTTTCGAAAACCTGTACATGAACTTATTTCAAAATCTATCTTCAAGGAACAGATTTTATAAAGGGAAATATGTCTCTATCTTCGTAATGCTAGTTATACGGTAGGGAGACTCCGAAAAAAGTTTGAATTTTGCAATTTTCTAAAAATCAGAGTTCAACGAAAATTAGATTAGAAATCTAGACGGACGGACGTTTGTTGTCATTCGATTTTTCGGTATTAAGGACCCACAAAACATGGATTCTGTCTACCCCACGTGTTAGAGGATTTATCTAATTTAGCAACTGGATTTACCTACTTTTTCGTTTCCAGGGCCCTGTAATAAGTGTGTTTCTGCCAAAAATTCGCCGTATTTTCGAGCAACCTTACATAACTTTCCCACCAGGTTCTACGTCACCTGCCCCGTCCTGCCGGGTTTGCTGTGTTCATCGTTGCCATCACAGTCTTTATTATGGTCATCTGAAAATAGGTGTATTGTTATATACTCGCTGGGAACTTCCAGTAACTATTTTCAACCTCAATTACTGAAAACCTAATTGGGATATCGAAATGGATCAAAATGCATTTTGTAGAATATTTTGTGGTCATATTTTAGCAAAGTTTCAATCAACTTCTGGCCCTCAAGAAAATGTGCGCAGATAAATTTCTTTCCCCACACGTCATATACAGTTTTTACTGTTTTTTTTTGACTAAATAAATAAATAAATAAAATATTAAATAAATAAAACTTTGGTCAATTTACTTACCACTTTCAAAATATTTGCAAAAAGAAAAGAAAAAAAACCTGGAAGACAGCACACTTCAATTTTCCTTTAGAGGATAGAAAATGGAAATAAAAATGTTTACGAAATATCATGCAATCAGTACCTTTTCTTTTTTTTAAGTATCGGAAAAAATGAAGATTTGCTTGAAAAAATAGTAACTCATTCTTTCATACATAACAGGAAATAATAATTAGAAGAAAAAGTCGACTTAGGTGAAGCATGACACTAAAAACCATATGCAAATCGGTACAGCTTTTCTAAATTACCCGGGTCAGACGAAAATCATCAAAACAATTGAAACGATTATTATATCATCAAAATAAACGAACAAGATTATCAAAAGATAGTTCTTTTGAAATCATAGACAGGTAAATCTTCATTTAAAATTTCTTTTGGATCATAGAAAATAAGCGAATTATAGAAGCAGACTGTTCCGAATATTCATCGAGTGAGGTAAAGAATTTTATTGGAGTCTGCCAAATTAACGTTTTTGTGAGTCCTTTTGAGAAAGCTTTAAGGATATCCGAGTAGGTTTATAGGTAAATAAGATAATATTCTAGTAAGTGTAGGCGATAGTATTCTGGTAAGTGTTGGTGAAAATGTTGCCTTAACCCTTAATTATCGGCAAACACCAAAATTTCACGCAAGTCTTCGGGATGTAGCAACGAGCAAAACTTCGGCGTGGGATTCCTGCTCTACGAACAATCGGAGCAGTCGGCGCGGTCGCAAGAGGGATCGTCCAAAGGGCGGCTTCCGCTGCGTGACTGCTCGTGGCGCGCATATTCGCCGCATGCAACGCGGGAGGCTTTAATTGGCCGCCCCGCTCCTTGCAGGGCAGCGACAACGGCACCGTCGCCGGGGCGGGGCGGGGTGCAATTATTGCTAGTCCAAATGGCCGCTGCGGAGGTTAATTACGGCGTCACCGGGAGCAACGTCCTCTGCCAGAAGCAACTTTCCAAAACAGACCGCGAGGAGATCTCGTGTGTGAGGACGAGTGACCGCTGGCTTCCCTCGCACAGTAGTCGCGTAGCGCATTCCCACAGAACACTCGCTCTTCAACACGACATTATAATTAAATTTGTTCAAAGAATCGGTCCCCTCGACCGAGACTCGAACCCGGGTCTGCTGGTTTACGCCCAGCTGCTCTAACCACTAAACTATCGAGACATCCATCCTTTGAACAGTTTTCACGAGCGTAATTGGACGGTGTTATGCATCAACCGGCTAAACGCCATTTTTGAAAAAAATAAGATATGGACGCCATCGGTTGCAATTGACCATGTTCTAAGTGCACGAAAAAGTTTGGCGCCAAATCTGTAAAAAAAAAGCCTCATAATTATGAAAAATGTATACGCTATCAGTCACATCAGGGATTTTATGTTTCGCAACAACCGGCTATAAACCTAATTATCAAATCTGCTGTTCTTAATTTCACATTATGCAGGTAAGCGCCAGATATTCAACTGATGTTTGTGTCGCTTGGCGCTTCAATGAATGAAATAATGAAATTACAGTTTTTAGAGCTGAAAATGTAATAAAAACTTTCAACATGATTATCTCAAAACTTGTATGATGTCGCAAAGTCGGTTCATGCATAACAGCGTCCAATTATCGCTCGTTGTATGAATACAATTGTCACCTTTCTCATCACCTTGGACGAAATTACTTTCGGGGAATATGTTCCGTAGTCGTAAAGAAATCCAAATTGTGACCATGTTACCGAGTAGAAATGCATTTTAATAATTAACTTTGTTCAAAGACGAAATTGCGTTCAAAAGGTGAACAGGAAGGTGACAATTATTGACATTATAATTTGGTTGTTACGTTTTCAAAACAACAAACAAATTAAGATATGATCCCTGTCCTTTTTCTTGGCTTAATTTATATAAATAAGGACAAACGTTGTTCACATTTTTATTTTATTCATTTCTTCCAGTTTTGACCATTTCTTTACATTGTCATCATCAGGTTCTGGATTTATATGCTACCGTACAATAAATTAAACAATTAGATATATTATTAAAGTTAAACCATAATAAATAATCGTTAAGCAATTAAGTAAGAATTTTTAGTAATCTTAAAATTATTATCCTTAATTGAATTAAAACTACCGTATTCTAACATTCAGATGCAATATTGGTGTACGTCACTACCACAATTGTATAAAAACAACTCAAGTGGGATGAAGCTCATCTCTGAAATCAAGCATGTTTATTTTCTTATTATAAACGAAAGGTTGGCCAACAATAAAATGTTGAAACCAATGAAATGCCGCTAGAAAATCTTTACCCTTTGCCCTTTTAATAATTTTCTAGTTATTTATAATCGAAATTGCGAAAAAATGTTTTAAACCAAAGACGTGCATTTAACCAACTACAGGGGTTAACCGCTTTGTCTGATGCAATGGAATTCGATGAATTCCCCTTTCAGAGCGTGGGGAAAAACAGCGAGGCACACGACTAGAGATCGATCGGTGCATTTCAGAAGACGCTGTCGCAACGATGCAACACATTAGTCGTCATAGTTAGTCAACGACATAACACACCACACTGCCAGATCGATGAATTGATATAGTATTTGGAAATAAAATTAAAATTCACTTTCAATCTAGTAACAGGTTTCCCAGATTCCCAATAATAAAAACAATTTAATTTCACAACGATCATGTTTTTTCCTACAGCGAAAGTGAATAATGATTGATTGATTACCGATTCCGGTGCGTCATCTGCTAAGGTCGTTAGTCCCGTGTGCGTATTGCTTGTTCTAACGCGGGAAGTGACGATGATCTTTCTGAGCTGAAGAGCGAGATCCGGCGCCGAACTACACGTCGGTTTGCGCGGGGGGAGGGGGGGCAACCAGGTATCTCCCACCAGCGGGGCACCACCCCGGCCGTGACAAGCTTCAGGCTCTCGACTGGTCTCCCGGCATGCGGTAGTGTAGGGCGTGCGTGCGGTAATATACGACGTGTAAGTATAAGAAAGGATAGGACAAGGAAGAGGAAGGAAAGATGTATGTTAGGGTACTGCTACAGCACTCACGTGGTACTGATCTTAGAAACCACGGAAATCTATCGATGAGAGCAGCCGGCCACTATACATTTTTTAAAAAAATATTTAATACGCCTGTAACAAGTAATGTACTTCAGCTTCCGGGTTAATGACCCCATCTCGATCAGGTTTTTGTCCAGTTTACCTGATCCATTAAGCAAATGCTGAGATGGCCCCATGTTTTGCTTCTGGACGTAAATGTAGCTTCACTGTGCGCACGTTTTGTTGAGCATTCCTTTTGCTTCTAGTGGTAACAGTAGAACTGATGTTCGTTACTATTTTGTTAGCAATGCATAAAAATCAAATTAGCAGTTCCTTTACCGTTGAAATTGTTTTTCTATAGTTCGGAAACAAAAATTTTTCTAATTTTTATTTTTCTAAATTGTTGTCATAGTTTTTCAAATGTTGCAAATTTCGTTTTTTTTTTATTTTTTTTATTTATTCTGGGCCTCAAGAAAATGTGCTCAGATAATCTCTTTCCCCATACGTCATATACAGTTTTTACTGTTTTTTTTGGCCAAATAAATAAATAAATAGAATTCTGCTCCAGACTGCGACTGAATTGTACCTAGTTATGTAGTTAATCCTGACACCATCGGAGTGGGGTCCTAGACACTGCAGCGCCATCAGCTGATGCCCTGAGCCACCTTTGTCGGGAAGCAGCGCGTCGCGGACACTGCGCGGCGGGGGCGGGGGCAGGGGGCGGTGAGGTGAATTACCCAGAACGCTGTGGAGGAGGAGGAGCGGGCGGAGGGGCCCTGAGAACCCAGGGGGTCGCGGGCGCAGATGGCAGACACCGGCGCGGCGCGGCGCGGCGCGGCGCGCTGCGCTGCACTGCCGAAGAGAGCGGAGGAGCAGGGCGGCGCGGCGGGGGCGTTCACCCGTGCGTCAGCGCGCGCCGTCCTCCCACGGCGCAGGGGGCGCACGCGCCGGCGAAATGTTGGACAATACTCGGTGCGGCTGAGCGGCCCGGCGCGGCCCCGCCCCGCCCCTCGGCGGTGACGAGCGTTTAACAAGTGGGAAAGGAGGCGCGCCTTCGTGTACTACACGCACTCGCCTTTTGACGGTAACGACGAAGCGCCCGGCACGGAAGCCTCTGTACCGGCCTGCGTGCGGGTGAATGCCCTACGTAGGACAATGCACGAAATACTTCTTACACACAAACACACACGGCCTCAATTAGTTGGAATGGGAAAATGCACAAGGGACGCCTCAACCAGAAACAAGCAGTCAAAACTGTTTGTGAAAATTAAACTGCTTAACTTTAACATGTCGGTAAGAAGTCTATTGTTTAAAAACGTTTTTTTACTCCAAGGGTATAATGCTGTTATTTGATGGCTGCAACCAGCTGCATTAATGATACTCAGTCATTACGATACAGATTTTATTAATATACAGGTTCTTGACCAATCACAGAGCAGCTTACAAACCAAGTATTGACAATTAATCATTGAGAATCGTTCCAGTAAATGTTTCGTTCGATTGTCTACATTAAAACTGCACTTTGTATTATATCATGCTTGTCAGTTTAATTTCTTTTATTATTAATGTTTCGTGGAATATTATTTAAAATAATTTGAATCGTAAATTAACTTTGAACCTATTTCACTAGGACAGTACTCCCTCGCAGGCGGACTGGTAACCACAGCCAACCTGCGGCAACATACGAGGGCAGGGTTAGGAAGCTGTCCGCTAGGTGGGCTTGCCTGACTTCTGCATGTCAACTGTCACGAAACGATTCAACGAAAAAGTTTAACTTAAAAAGTCGTAGAAAAAGTACTGTATGAAACTCCATGTAATGGGTATTAATACTCGTGTGAATACCTTGCTCGTATCGTAATATTAGACTCGAGTATTAATACCCATCATTACATGATCGTTTTAAAATGTACTATTTGCCAATTTTGCAAGAAAAACAGCAGCGCGTCTGATGCTACGCCGCACAAAAATTCAAATCAAAATCTTTTCCACTGGGAGCATCAATATTTTAAGTTCCTCATAGCAAGCTCCTATTCCATTTTTTATGATCTCCAGCACATTAATTACAGCTGAACAGCGGTAAAAGAAAGCAGTGCACTGCATAAAACACTGAATGACAGCCGCGCAGCCACCGCCCCCGCCCTCTACATTCCCCTCTGTCGTTCCACGAGATGTCGCTAGAGGCTCGTCTGTGTTCCATGCGAACAGCGCCAATCGAGTGGCATCGTCTTCCCGCTGCGAAGGCGAAAAGGCTCTTGCATCCGCCCACCATTCAACTCGCATCCCTAAAGCAAGATCCCCCACTCCCTCACAACTCAACACCCTAGCGCTTAACTTTTGGTTAATTTGGGTCAACAAAAATTGTGGTGCTTCAGAGGGGTTGGTTTTCTAATCCGTAGGGGTTGGTCCTTCCGTAGGGGTTGATTTTCTAATCTCGTGAGTCTTTTAGGTTTTGCTCAACCTTCTTTCCAGCTGCCGTCCACAGCGGGCTAAGGGACATTTGTTCACACAAACAATAAAGTATCAAAAACGACCGTAAACGTAAGTATTAACGACGACAGTTATATTTTTAAAAAATGCGTTTTTGTAATTTTTTAAAAATCAAAAGAACATAGCAAATGGTGTTAATCAAGTATTTTGTTCAGTGACGACGTTATTCCGTGCATTTCGCACTCAATATCCGTATGAAAATATATTTTTTTTAAAAACTGGAGCCGTTTTTGAGAAAATAGCGTTTGATCGTTTCTAAATATGCGCAATTCTAAGCTTATTTTCACAGAAAACTTTTGGATTATCCAGAAACTTTATAATAGATTATTTTAAGCACTTCACTCATAATGTAACGAAGTGTACAAACCGAAGTAAATATTAATAACATGAGAGAATAAAAAAAATTGTAAAAATGTTTGTAATTTATTGAAAAACGAAAGAATACAGAAAAATGGCATTATGTCATGCTGTGCACTGATCACCCCACAAAGAAAAAAAATTGCAGCCGACAGATCGAATTCGAACTAATGTCTTCAGGTCTAAAATTAGCCAATGGCGGGAATTGAACCCTAGAACCTCCTGGCCAACGAGGCTGTAGAAGAAACGATGTCCTCGCTTCAATAGGCAGCGCATAAAATGACTAAGGGTCTGAGAGTAAAATAACTAAGGATCTAAAAAAATTCCTTACAGACTGAAAACACCAGTGTTCTTCGACACAAAATTATATGAAGAGAATCAGGCTCCACGTTTAACCTTGAAACCATTCTCCTCGTCACTTATGATCTCTCATTCCCTGTGAAGTACGACGTTAATGACAACATTAGATGCACTATTCGAAAAAGCAACTAGTACCTTCTTGAAACCCTTGACAGATTACACGACGTTTGCTGTGCAAAATTAACTGGGAAGACATTCATCCATTTGTCCCAGGTGGAATCACCGAAGGGTCGTTCATAATGAAATGAAAGTTATGGAAGACAATCGGACAATTTTTGCATGAAAACAGTTTATTTATTTATTTATTTTGAAGGAATTCAGGAAATGAGCACTACAAAATTCGCTTTTGAAATAAATATTATTTTCAGCAATTGGTCTTTGGTCGAAAGTCAGACAGCTGCAAGTTTAACTGAATGCGTGAAGTAAAACTGCAAGTGCTCTTGGAGATTCGGCGTCCGCGCGCGGTTCCTTTACTTTCTTTCTTTGAACACTTGATTCACAAATATTCTCACCTTCTTTTCGCCATTATTTCCATAAATTCTTACAATATTTTTGTAGCGACATGAGAACAACGTAAATCATTTCTAATTGCGTGAACTGAAGAGAAACTTGGTCGCTAATCATCTGGCTGGTGGATGATTGTTTGGCGGAAGATGCGGTTTTCAGCGATGTGTTCTAGAACATGTAAAAAAATCTGCCACTGGCATAAAACGACTATACCTTGGGACCCAGACGTCACTGACATTTAGTCACAACATTTACTTAAAATAAAAATAAAATTGAACTGATGCAGAAAAAAATCAATTAACGAAGATCCGTTTAAAAATAGCAATGTCCATTTTTTTTTGAAAGCTTTTCTCACATCAACATCTATGTGGTCGCCACGTCGTTGGTAATAGCGCATAGCGTCTTGGCAAACATCTTAAATGGTAACACAGCAGTGTTCTTTAACTTCGCTGTGTCGTGAGAGTTATTTTGTTCTCACGACCGTTAGCTATAAAGAACAGTGTACATTTCCGTTAAGTACTCAGTGTTAAATTTTGTGGTGGCAGAAGAGATCTTGTGGAACTCCATGACGAAATTTCACGGATAAAGAGGTATCAACTACAATAGCAGACATAAAAGTATTTACTTTGCATAAAATTCACCCATACACGTGTTTCGGGATGTGTTTTCCCCATCATCAGTGGCTCTACAGTATTAAAAATTTAGTTAACACGTTAGCACATGAATAATTACAGAAGTACATAAACTAATTCAACATTAAAATTATTATTACTTACCAAGTAACACAGATTAAACAAACATTAAGTACACATAGTGTTCCGAAATTTCACTCTGGGTTTACTCAGATCTTTTACTTTCATCTTTTATTCAGCCAATTAAGTACAGAATAAAAACTGAAAATAAAAGAATTGAGTAAACCTTTTCTACCAATAAAGTTGACACAAAAGTACAACTGTGGCGGTAACAAAAATAGCCAAAAAATATATCGTATGTATTGCGTCCCAAAAGTAAGTTTAATAAAACCGTCAAGAACAATTTATTGAAAATAAAAATATAAATAGTTTAGGGGGATATGATGCAACAAACAATGCTTCAATAAATAGTTTTTCGAAAGAATCTGCAATCCATTAAAATGTTCATATTAATATGGATTTCGCTGTTTGATGTAAAACACCATTAACATAGAAGCTACGAATATATTTTGAAGGTACAACACCAAGACTCAACAAATGGTTAACGATAAGTAACGGGCGTAGGTTATTAAGTAATCACCCCGTACCCATTGCGAAGACGCGCAACCACTACACCGCTTCACTCGAATCAGATTTACAGAATACTTCACCAACATGCATAACGTTTCGGTTTAACGAATACGACGAACAATGGGGGACATGAATATATAAATGAATTCTATTTACTTCAGAAACTCAATTACGCATAAAGGGGGAAATCTCTTCTTTTTTAATTGAGAAGTTAGCATAAGTTCGCCTTACTACACACAACAAACAACGCCCGAAAGAAAATTGAGCCAGGCCGATGTCCGTCACCTACCTTTCACGGCAGAATCGTGGAGTGATCGTCGATTCAGCACAGCGTTCTCGTAGCGCAGTTGCAAAGCCGTGGCAGCCGACTGGACCGACGACCGCTGGAACAGCGCGAGTGAACCCCATTCGCATTAGAAATGGATTAAATCACGTAAATAATAATAATAATAATAATAATAATAATAATAATAATAATAATAATAGTAAAGAACTCTGGAAAGACTTGTCATAAATCAATAGCAGTTCAAATCAAAGTCAAAAAAAATAATAAAGATAAATTTGAATTTTTGATGGTCTAACACATGATGTTAATTAATTAAATATTCACAAAATATTAATTGTAGTATAAAATTCTTTTACACATGCTAACGTAAGAATTTCATTTCATTCTAAATCGCGTTTACTGTCAATGAAAATTCGTAAAACTAGCTTTCCTTACCTCGGGAAATTCGGAGGAATGAATGGCTTGGCTCAATTTCTTCAAACAGTTGTCCATTTTCTCTTCTTGTAATCTGTGGGAACAAAAACAATTATGTACATACATGCACAAGGATATTCTTTACTTGCAATCAAAATGTATCATTATTTCTCAAATCCTAGATTGTTTATTTTATTTCCTATTACAAAAGCTATTGACGTGCCTTTTACAATTTAAAGATAATCCAAAATTGAATATAATGTACAAGTAATATTATTTACTGCTAATCCAATACATTTCAATATCTTTTATGATTATATCATTCTACCGTCATTATTCTATTCCAATCGAGTACATTACACTATTTAATTTTATTACACATATACTATAGCTAACATTTCGATATTTGATTATTGTTAAATTCTTGTCTTTGAGTGAATACTTGTATATCGCCATCTTACATTCTCCTCTCCCCTCCTTTTTACAGATTATTTTTAAATATCAAGTTTTTCCCTGTTTTGTTTTTCCTTTCTTTGACGTCAATCATTCTCTCACCCTTTTTTAAACTCTTGCCCGTATAAATTATATACTAAAATATCACTTAAACTATACGTGACCGTCATGTTGTCGCTTATTGCCCTTTCAATTTACGCGCTACGGTTCGAATTGCGCATTCCAATCGATGGTCCCCACTCCCAGAATGAGTCTCATCCCCACCCTCCACCCATTTTCGCCTTCGCACCCAAGTTGCTGTCCTCGCGCACGGCTCCTGAGGTCAGTGAAAACGCTGCGCAGGCCTCATTTCAACCACCGCTTGGCTCACCTGATGCGCCTGTCCTGCAGCAGCTGCACGAAGTCTGCCTCGGCGGGCAGCAGGAAGAGCAGCGCGGCGCCCGCCGCGCCCACGCGCGCGGTGCGCCCCACGCGGTGCACGTAGTCGGGCACGCTGCCCGGCGCCGTCCACTGCACGATCCAGTCCACGCGCGGCAGGTCCAGCCCGCGCGCCGCCACGTCCTGCGCACACGCACACACACACCACACTCGTCACTACACTGCCATTTTTCTAACTTTGCCCCTCGAGGCCCGTCTTCACGATGGAATATGTCACGGTATTTCGCGACGTTCTCAGTCGTGCCGCCAGGTATCGCACGATCGTGACCGTATCAAGCAGTGCTTGCGATCAGGCGACTTGTACCGGCAAGACCGAGGAAGACGCGAAATGACGTGTGGTATTCCATTGGGAAGTAGGGGCTTCAGAGGCAAGTTATAAAAATCGCACTATAGGGAGAGGACTTTTATGCGCTAAAAAATCTTCACATATGCATTTACGAGCTAACAATTTTTAGACAAGCACTCTAATATGCAATTACAAGTCTGCCCCGTGGCCGCGATCGCTAAGACAGTGGTGCCGGGGCGATCTCGAGCCGTAGGGTCGCGGGTTCGAGTCCCGCCTCACACATGGATGTATTTGTGTTTCGATGCGTGTGTCGTTCTCGCACCCTTCATAATCATCATACATACCCCCAGGGCTGAACAATCCTGGGGTGTAAAAATGGACTCAGCAGAAATGCTCATCCTTCCCCCCCCCCAAACAATGTCCTACGTGCATAAATGGACGTTCGCGTGATCCATAGAGGCCGATTCGCGGGGGGGGGGGGGGAAATGCAATTACAATTAACAATACTTCATTTCCTGTATATATCTTTCTTGATAATTCAGGACAAGCGTGCTTGGAATGAAGAGATTCTTTGTGCAAGCATAATATAACCGAGCTTACTTCTCGATTATGGAAATTATTGAAGTAAATATGCACCTTAGTGAAGTGCGTTGCATGTCTTCTTTCATTTTTTCTGCCTGGTTTACAAAAATATAATATCAACAAATATCCCACATTTGCACAAGTATTTTATTATCTATAGAAACAAAAAAAATCCAAAACAGTGACAAGCTCGTTGTAATCAATGAACGCTCACAAATAAATAGATTCTATGTAAACACGGAACGTTTTAGAGAAACGTCTCTGTTTTAACGAAATATGCAAAATACGCTTCTACAGTACATGCACCAACAGGAACAATGGGCAAAATATGCACAATCACATTAATCTACAAAGCATCCCATTCTAACCAAATGTAAGGAAATCTCACTTAAGTGAGAGCGTAGGCTTCCGCGGCCGGAGTCAATATTAAGTTGGCTGTCCGGGTGACGCCGCGTCCATGGCAAAGGTGCCGACGTTTCGGTCGCCATTCTGCGACCCTTCCTCAGGGCGTAATGCATTACGCATTAAATCATATAGCAACCTGCTCCCTACTCATCACTGTGCAACACAGATCCCGGAAGGCGGCAGTGTTCTGCCTCCCAGTGCTGCGTCGCACCCCGCGCCGACCTACAAGCGGTTAGATTGATTGATAATTCCCGCGAGAGGGAGTGGTGATCTTCCCCCGCTGAATGGCGAGGTAGAGCGACGACCTACGTCGGCTTTCGGGGTTTTCCCCAACCAGGTATCTCCAACCAGCTTGGCACCGCAACAACCGGGTAGAGACGGCGGTCGGGACGGGTCGGGAGGGGTCGGGTCGAATCGGGTCAGGTTGTATTGGCCTGGCCGGGCCGGGCCGGGCCGGGCCGGGCCGGGCCGGGCCGCGCCGGGCTGGGCTGGGCTGGGCTGGGCTGGGCTGGGCTGGGCTGGGCTGGGCTGGGCTGGGCTGGGCTGGGCTGGGCTGGGCTGGGCTGGGCTGGGCTGGGCTGGGCTGGCCTGGGCTGGGCTCGGCTGGGCGGGGCTGTGCAGGGCGGGGCCGGCCGGGACGGGCAGGATGGGGCGGGGCAGGGCAGGGCAGGGCTGGGCGGGGCAGGGCAGGGCGGGGCAGGGCAGGGCGGGGCAGGGCAGGGCTGGGCAGGGCTGGGCGGGGGCGGGGCTCGCCAGGGCGGCGGAGGTCTGGTCGGGCGGGGCCCCCCGCGAGTTGACCGGCGTCCACGTGGCGGCCGGCGGGGGGCCGCGCGGGTCGGCCCCCTGCGGTCGGCGGAATGCTGCTGCTCCCTCCCGCCCAAAGCACCCTCCCTTCCACTCGCTTTTTATTCATGTAATTCTATCGGGGCAATTCCAGTTATTTATCCCCTTCTACGCAACGTTACTACCGCGGCTTCAAAGTAAGCACAATTTATTTCGAGCGCGCCTCCGTTTACTTCAAATAAATACGGCATCCATTGCGAGTGGCGAGTGACGCCGCGCGGGCCGGAGGCAGGCCGCGCGTCGCGGAGCGCCGTCGCCACTTGCGCCTCGGGAGAGCCAAGTGCGGAGCCGCCAATGGAAACGAAGATAGCCCAGCAGGCCAGCGAGCAGGGGCGTAGCTTCAGTTAGTGTCACCCCCCACATAAATTAAATATAAACAACTATTAATGAAAAGTTTATACATTATTTAATAAAATATATTTGGATATAACATTTATTTATAATATATTAAAACACAGCATTCATTCAGAATAATTGAAATTTAATTTTTAAATCAATAATCTAAAACGAAGTATAACTAATTAACAAGTGCATGTTTTATAAAAAATGATTTTTAAATAAATCATTAAAATTATAATAATAATAAACAATTTTTATAATTCCAATTATAAAATTTTATTTTATTATTTTATAATTCCAATTATAAAATAATGGTGTCCCTCGGGGCGGACCGCCCCCTCCCGCCCCCACGTCTCTACGCCGCTGCCAGCGAGCGAACATATACACGCCAAATTATTTTCAAGATGAGTATTCGTCGGCCCGTGGCCGAGATCGCTGAGGCAGTAGTGCCGTAGTGATCTTGGACCTTCGCGTCGCAGGTTCGAGTCCCGCCTCGGCCATTGTTGTGTTTGTGCTTTCACCCCCTATCATCGTTTCATCCTCATACGAGAACGCTACATCCAACAGTGGTCGCCAAGGACCTAGTAGTTGATTCAACCTTAAAAAATGTGAGTATTCGCTTAAAACGCGTTGGTAATTATGCGTTGGACTCAAGTTGGACGCGTGCCACAATTCCGTGGGAAAACGTCTGACTCAAGGAAGGAACTGCCGAATCAAACTCGAACCCAATGTAAATGACTTACGCCTCGGGAGAGCTTGTGCATTCCCGTCGCTCGACTTCGTATACCAGTGTTGTCAAGGTCGATGGCACGAGAGCCACGACGAAATCCTCCCTCCACGCAGTTCATCATCCCGCCGCCAGAGACAACGCCATCCCCATTGTAAAACGGCGGGGTTACTACTAATAGTTCCCTTTCCCGACGCTACTTGCGCAGAGAAGCACGTGGCAAGCTACGGTGCCATGACGCGTGCCACTGCCACGAGTAGAAGACCTTGCCACCACTGCCGTGTACGTTACTTGCGGAATTCCGATGCTTCGCCACGCGTGTCCAAGTGGAGCACGAGGCTCAGGCCTTCAGCCCTCGCGTTCACATAAAACATCCTTGGGTATTACCAACGCATCTTATACGAATACTCACCTTAAAAATCTTTTGGCATGTACAGGGTGTCCGGGGAGAAAACGTCAAACTTCGAAAATAAGTTCTTAAGACAATGCAAAGCAAATTTTGTCTAATAAACTACGTGGATATTCCGAATGGTGGAGCCGCAATAAGCACTCAAAAGTTGGTTTGAAAAATTGATTTCTAGGCAAAAATTTGCATTATGGAAGCATAGAATCACTCCAGAAACATGTAAATTGTTCATTATTTACAAAAGAAATTAATATATTTGCTCAGACAGAAAAATTAAGCGAGAAATAAAAAAGGTAAATTGGGCGCTGTTTTATTTCTCGCTTAATTCTTCTTTAGGAACAAATATATTAATTTCTTTTGTAAATAATAAACAATTTACATGTTTCTGGAGTGATTCTATGCTTCCATAATGCAAATTTTTACCCAGACATCATTTTTTCAAACCAATTTTTGAGTGCTTATAGCGGCTTACCCATTCGGAATACCCACGTAGTTTATTCGACAAAATATGCTTAGAATTGTGTTAAGAACGTAATTTCGAAGTTTCCACGTTTCCCCCCCGGACGTCCCTGTACACGTTCGCTCGCTGGCCTGCTCGGCGATCGTCGTTCGTACATTCGTTCGCATTTCGCTCCCCCGAGACACGAGTGCTGACGTCGGCGCCGCCTAGCGTCCGTGACCCGCAATTACACGGGGGTGGGGTGGGGTGGGCGGGGGCGATTTCACACCGGCCGCGGCGGCAGCGCCTCGAATCGCGTCGAATGGCGCGCGGCGCGTCCTCGATCGAGGAATCGATCAAAAACGCCGCTGCCGAACGGCGCCGCGAGTGGCGAGCCCGAGCTCCCCTTCGGTTTCACACTTGTCCGCGCCCGAAACGCCGTGGTTTCCGCCCGATAAACGTGAAATGTGTCCTTTACCTGCATGAGAAATGGTCTGCCGAGAACAATAGGAAGACAAAACCCACCCCGGGCCTGCGCAACGGGCACAATGCTTGGCGGTAAAAAGTTCACTCGGGTTCGGGACTTCGGATATTTGACTTTCTTCTTTTACACTGTCGGATGTAAAGGGACCAAGTAAATTCACTATTCCAGGAAGCGACCTTCGGTAGGCAAACGAATTCAAATTGGTTTGTCAGTTTCTGTGAAGGGACACTGAATATTTCCACATGGTTATTGCTTTAAATTATTTAAGGTAATTACGCTTATTAAATAGAGTTGTTAATACTTCGACTTGTCTATCCGAACCAAATGAAAATTGGCTAGCTGAACAACTTTAAAGTAGGAACCGAAATATGACAAAACGATGGACTGAAGATGTGCAAAGGCGGTCTCCTGTTATCGATTTCGACGAGATAAAGTTAAAATTGCATAAGTGACATTCTGTACAAAAGGCATGGAATAGGTTCCTTCACTTTCAGCGGTTTCGGTGGTTTGTAGGTCAAGTTCTGGTATACCGGAAGGGGAAGGTTTTCATGCATGCTTTGCAGTTGAAATAAGAATGATTGAGCGTGTCGATTATTTGAAAAGCTTAAAGCCGGAAAGGACAGTGCACCTTAATAAAGCAATCCACCGAAGGACTAAACGCTCGCTGAATTATTAAGATGAAAAATATTTTTACAAAAACTATATTTGAAGATTAGTAAACTTGCCTGGAACTTTTTTAAATATTATTGGAAATGATTTCTTTTTCATATTTTTCTTTCTTTCCTTGGTCTTAACTATTTGGTGGACCATGTGTGCTCTTACCTCTAATATAACTACAAAATATTCACATATTTTTTGCAAGAAGGTGTCAACTCACAAAGTTGACATGAGGAGACATGAGCACACTGCAGGAAGGTGTTAACTCCACTCGGGGAATATTTTCTGATGGAAAGTAATCAGAAAACGGTACTTATTTTAAAAGTGAAGAGCTTAGTGCATTAAGAAGTTCACTCAATTTTCAGTTTTGCCACCAAAAGTACTTTTCTAAGAGTTTCCTATTAGTTGCTTTGCTACTTTTGATGAAAATCACAATATCATAAAAACACAACAAAACAACACTCAGAATTTGCCGATAGCGCACATGCTCTTCGAACAAGAACTAACAGGAAAGTGAACTCCGAAATCGCTGTTTCCGGCGACGCCACCAACTCAGTGGAGCAAACTCGTGCACCGCTTCACGGTGAAAAAAAGTGCCAACCGTTAACACCGTCTTGCTTATAAACTCTGAGATAACACCTTGCATACACCGTTTCTTAAGTGAAATGAGTTGACACGTTCTTCACATCAAATATTTCGAAAAATATTGTGATTTTTAGAAATACTAGTAAAGCAACTAATAGGTAACTCCCAGAAAAGTTGTTCTGACGATAAAAGTAAAAATCACAAAATTTTGAGTTAACACCTTCTTGCACTAAGCCCTTCATTTTTACACTTATTTATGGTGAAAACGGTCACTTCCTTCCTTTTTCGTTGGTGGTGCCACGGCATTACTTTATAAGCCGCTACTGGAAGAAATGATAATGCAATACGACGCAAATATTGTCGAGAAACAAAAGAATGCGACTAGCGCACTCCGTGAGCAATCAAAGGTTAAATTAAATCTAGGAAAATTAACTTTCATAAGAGGTAAAACTATTTTTTGTAAACATAGTATTTAATTATTTAGAAAAGATTTTAATTCTTAAATTACTAGCATTCTATTAGACGGACACATAATAGTAGTTTATGCAATTAGTTTAAAATGTTAAGCTTTATTGTATGAGTACATGTTTTGAAAACGAGTTGCACATGGCGTTGTTTTGGATAACAGCAATATATAGCATTATAAACTTATAAGAGAATCAAACTTAATTCTGCGGAACTTTCTCGTGATGCCTCGGGTATTTGACGTGTCTGTGCGAAAAAACGGTGGTTGGCTGCCCGTTTACCTTTACCTTCCCAAGATTCTCTCGCTGCGATTGGTTGAGTATGTATGTAATGATGCAATCATTCGCGCCGTAAAATACTAATACGTCATCATTTGTGCCGTAAAATGCCCGATTATAAACGATTTCTTGTAAAAGAAAAAGTCGTTTATAATGCTGATATATACGAGTATTCTTTAAAATTCACATGTTTGTACCTAACCTACACAGTTTGTCATGTTAAATTACTCCCAGAACGAAGATCGAAAAGGTATAAGAAGAGGTAAAGGAATATTGCCTTCAAGGTCTACATTTCGCTGCGAGGAGAAGTTACGCAAAGAAACAAACCCGCCATTCGTACGCTTAATATGTTGCTGCACCAAGAAGCATTAATTATGCATGTCTGAAGAGTAACACGGCGGCAATCTACGCCGACGAGGGACGCGGTTCGGCAAATTCGCTAGCGCGTGCTGTGCGTAACAGCGTCGCACGCAGCGACGTCCAGTCGGAGGGGGGAGGCGATGAGGAGAGGGAGAAAAGAAGGACAGGGGAAGGGGAGGAGGAGGAGGAGAAGGAGGAGGATGGGGAATAGTGGAGGAGGAGGTGGAGGAGGATGGGGAATAGTGAAGGAGGAGGAGGAAAGAAGGAGGATGGGGAATAGTGGAGGGGGAGGAGGATGGAGAGTAGGAGGAGGAGTAGGAGTAGGAGGAGGATGGGGAAAAGTGGAGGAGGAGGAGAAGAAGGAGGAGGATCGGGAATGGGAATAGTGGTGGAGGAGGAGAAGAAGAAGGAGGAGGAGGAGGAACAGTGGAGGAGGAGGAGAAGGAGGAGGATGGGGAATAGTGAAGGAGGAGGAGGATACGGAATAGTGGAGGAGTAGGAGGAGAAGGAGGAGGATGGGGAATAGTGGAGAAGGAGGAGGAGGAGGAAGAGGATGGGGGAATAAGAGGGAAGGAATGGGGAGGAAAGGAGTACAGGGAGGAAGAGGAGGAAGAGAAAGGGATGATTAGGAGGAACGGGATGGGAGGAGGATGCGGAGAAAATGAAGATAAGACGGGGCGAAGGAGGAGGAGGAGATGGAAGAAGGGGACGGGGTAGGGGAAGGGGAAGGGGAGTGGGGAGAAGAAAGAGGGGGAGGAGGAGATGAGAGAGCGGAGTGGGTGGAGGAGCAATGATGCGTGGGCCGCGCCGGCCGACCTGACAGGGCTGCGCGCGGGGCATTAGCAAGGCCGCGGGGCGCGCAGCAGCACAGGGCGCGCCGGCAGCCGCCGCTGACGGATGCTTCCCCTGCGCCACCGCACCACTCCCAAGTCGCTGACGAATCTGTCTGCTCTCTCAGTCTTACTAATGTTATTATTTGTAAACATGAATGTCCGTGAGACTTCAATGTACTACGTAATGTAAAAATATAACAATGTTTTTTCTGAGTTTGCAGGGTACTTGGTTGTTACTGATTCTGGTACCAAAATGAGGGACAGCTGAGCGTATTGTACTGCTACAGAAGTGTTATGATGTATTATTACAATATGACAATAAACTGTTACTTGTTGGAAATTACGCTCAAGTATTGAATTAATCATAACAACTAATACACCCTTTTCAACTAATAGGAGGCCATGCAGTAGGGTAGGAGTACTTCTTGTAGTTGAAGGGAGTCTTAAATGTGACAGGTGCTACCGGCTAGAGGAGACAATGTGCGCCTGCAGCTAAATTAGTTCGGGCACTCGTGGGTTCATGAAACGAAGCGGCAAAATCCCCAGCAACGGATACGAAGTTTACTCCCAAAATTATCGCAATTGTCACCTTGATGTACACATAAATAAATCATGCGTGGCTCTTATAAGTAAACACACCGTCAGAAGAAGTGAATGTACTACACTGAAACAATATTGCCAGTGTCACTAAATTTCCAAAAACAAGTAAATTAACATGTTGAGATTTCAATGACGTCTCATAAAAACACGATTTTCCAAAACTCCGTAAATTAACCTACACCAACGAAAATTGACTGACCGAAACGCAGGAAAAATCTGCCTCAATTCCACCAAGACAAGATAGCAATCTGACGAGGGAGACGGGCTTCCCAGTCACCCTGTGGCCAACGCAGGAATGCCTCGCCTTTCAAGCAGACAGACACACACACACACACACACACACACACACACACACACACACACACACACACACACACACACACACAGATACGCACGGAAAGAGAGACGGATACACTAAACTCCCATTGTTTGTTATTTATTAATTGTCTGCGCGGGGCGGGGCGGGCCGCGGCCGGAGCGGAGTCCCTCGCCGGGATTTAAGAGGCAACAGCTGTAACTGTTTAAATTACAAAACGCTCTTAACAGTTGGAGACTATAGTTGGGCGGATCAAATATTTTTCTCCCCCCCCCCCCCCGATACAAATGCGGCCGCCGCCGCCGCCGGGCGACCCGCTGGGCGGGCGGGCAGTGACGTACGGGCGGTCGCCGAAGCGCCCGCGACCGCCCGCGCGCCGCCGCCCCACATTAATTAAGCGCATACTTATCGGCATGGGGCGAGCGGCGGGAGGGCGCGCCCCCGCACGCGACCGCGTGGGCGGGAGGGGCAGGAGCGCCGGCGCGGCGCCGCGGGGCGGGCAATGTCACAAACACCAGGCGGACAGGAACCGCGGTACAAGAAAGGCCAGGGGGCATACGCCGGCAATGTGTGAACGAAGAACGTAATTGGCAGAATGTAGCCAGAAAGAAAGGGATCGAGTGATAGAAAAGCAGGGTTTTGTTAAGAGATTTTAGAGCTTTCTTTTAGATTTTTATAGCGTTCTAGAGCTTTTTGCTTAGAGCTTTTTGTAAAGCAGATCACCCTTAGAAAGTGAAATAAATATACATGGTTATTAGCAGAACTGTTGGTGGTGTGGATACCTTTTTTAATAAAGAATGAAAGACGAACTTCGTTTCAGAGGGGGCAAGATAGCTCTGAGGATGATAGCCATGCTGTCGAAAAGATGTTAAGTACAATACATATTTGATGCAACACCCGTCTTTCATTCAAATATAAATGGTTTAAAAATAAGCTGGTTTAAAAATAACGTTGTCATACGGATGGGCACCGGCGCGGGGCGGAGAGCAACCACGATAGAAGGAAAGCAAAGTCAGGTCGACTGGCTGCTAAGTGTGAACCAAAAACGTAATTGGCAGAATGTAACGAGAAAGGAAGGGATCTAGTGACTAGAAAAGCAGCGTTTTCTAAAGAGCTTTATACGATTTTTAGAGCGGTTTTAGGAGTTATTTTGGACGTTTTGTAGAGTAAATCACCGTCAGAAAGTGATATAAATATATGTATGGGTTGTGTTGACGTGTATGGGTTGTGGTACATCGTTTGGTTGTCAAAATGTCAGAAGCATGGCTTAAAATAACGTTAATCATATGTAAAACAGATTATCATTGCATAATTGATAAAAACAGGTATAATTGAGTCTTATATAATTATTACTGCTTTTACTGCGGCTTCGAAACATAAAGAATTTCGTACAGGTGGATTTGCCAATGTTAGCTTCTTCACTGGTCCGATTTTTAGCAGGTGATAAAAGTGCAAAAAACGGAATTGAAGGAAAACACCTTATCTTACGAGCGATCGTAAAATCAAACCTCGTTCTGCTCCAAGACGGGATCTTAACGACAGTAACACTGACGATTTCGTACCCATTGCTGGGAAAGAAGATGCGATGGCTCCGATGTTCGATTCCATTTTTACTGATTTGAGTCAGTGGGGCCCCATTGTTTTCTTTATCCAGAAATACTAGTCTGATTACCTCTATTTAGAATTTAGTGCGACACATGAATGTTAAACTCTAGCATCTTTAATTTATTTGTACAACGCCGGCCTTAAATCCAGGTTCTGCCATCATATTGTATTTCACGTTTGACTTGAGTCCGGATGAGCACAAATAGTACATCGCTTCAACAAAACAGATCTTATTTTTTTCTTCGCAACAGTACGAATCGTTTCCGGTATCTTCGAGCGCCAGTGCTGCTCTGCTGCGATGTTTAAGAAAAGCGATTCTTTAAGATACTTTTTCAAAAGCATATTTTAACTGTCGTTCACGATCCCCCGACAGCTTTCGTTTCTGGGCCCCGCTTCGTTGAATCCTTGGGTCTGCATGTTTGTCTATTGGGTGCGACACGATGACAAAGTGTACAATTTCAACGTCTGTCTACTCCAAATGCAGTCGACTCCGTTTGTAGTGAACTCGGATATAGAGAACTCTCGGTTATTGTGAAATTGAAGTCACCCGTCCCGTTTTACTTTCCCGCCTTACGAATACTTCGTAAGAAGAGAAAGTTATGTAATCGTGCGCCGGAAAACGGTGAATTTTTTTGGATTGCCTTTGTGTCAGGTTCCCTGAACGCCCAGTCTGCGCTGTAGTTCGATCATGAAATGATCTATAGCTGTACCGTCCGAAAAAAAAAAAATCATGGCGGACGTATCTTTGGTGAAGCCTGAGAGGCTTCCCCCACCCTGCGGCAGCTGAGATTTCCCCTCTCGACGATAAGGAAGCGCGGAGGCGACAAAGAGAGGCGACTGAGAGACGCAGCGATCGCACTGGCTCGTTATCACTACCCTCAGCGTCAGAAGAGGAACTCGCACTGCCAGGAGTGTCCACAGAAATGACTAACTAATCAATGTGTTGGTCCATCACATTATCCTATTACAGAAACCCATTTTCAAGACACGGCTTATTTTCTGTTGATCATTTGAACAACCCCTTCTGCAGAACCAGGTAAGCTGTCTTTCGTCTAATCCTTCTCACTCATCAGTTTGTTATAGCCACACCCGCAGTGTTGAATTACCGCGCAACCCACAGGGAAAGACAGAGAGGGAGCTATGTTGAGACAAAGAGAGCAAGCAGGCGGGGTAATATTTGTAGCTTTGGAGGGGGAGGCCACGTTCGGGCATGCGCAGTGGAAGGTTTTTCTGACTCTGGGAGACCTATAGCTCCACAATCTCAAGTCGACGAATGGGGATACGAAGGGCGACAGAATGCTTCGAATAGTATTGACACCTTACCGCAAAGCTCGCATGTGGTAGTGCCCAGCGGGTAGAGCAAGAAACTGGGAGATGTGGCTCAGCGCATCAACTAATGTCACTCGAGTGCCTCTGACCGGGAGGTTTTGAGATTCGAGTCCTGACGTTGGTAGGATTTTCAACACTACTCCGGTAGCTGGAGCGAGTTCTGTGGAGAATTCTAGCGGCCGGCTGCTCTGATCGGTAGTTTTCCATGGTTTCTCTGATCGACCAGGCGAATGCAGAAACAGTACCCTAACAAGCGAGTTAAGGACCGCACGCGATCTTTCCTTCCTCTTCCTTGTCCTATCCTCATCCTTTACCTGCACTACACTACCACACATACGAAGAGACCAGTTGGGAGATTTGAGCTTGCCCCAAATCGGACGGTGCCCGCTGATGGGAGAGAGAGCTGATTGGAGGAAAACCCCGCCAGCCGATGGTATGTCGGCGCCGGATCTCGCCAACCACCGGAGCACTTACGAGGCTAATGACCGTGGCAGTAGACGCGCCCGGAATCACTAGTAATCAATCACGAGAGCGAGAACCATCGCGTGTGGCGGGTCACCGGCACGAGCCGAAGAATTCGAGAAGGAAAATAAAAGGCTGCGCCTGGATTCGCATTAGCGCAAAAATAATCGTGTGTCCTGGAACAAGGAGCGCTGCGCCCGCATTCCGCCGACGCCACGCCCCTCCTTTATTAGTGGACGCCCCGCCACGCCCCGATTTATGCGCTGCCTCAGTGGCGCCGCCGCCGCCGCCACGCCACGCCACTCACTGGCGCAGATTGGTTTGGAAGCGCAAATCAATTACCTTTGAGTTTAATAGTAATTTAACGCTTAATGCACACGAAAATATTTCACTTTATTTCAGTTATTCAGTTTACTTCCATCCGAAATAAATTTAGTATTTAAAATATTTTAAGAAGAGCTGACATATTCATACACAACATCGATTTAATGACAATCATTTGATGTACTGAACGTATACTAAGGACAAACATTTAAAAATTAACAATGCATTATTAATATATAATGAATTATTACCACAAATATCTGATACACAATTCTACGTATCAGTGTATACTTTAATTGAAAAATACTGAAAAAGTAATTATTGTCCAGGATAAACGTTACCACGATTGTAGAGGGATAGAAAATAATCACTGTTTGCCATGAATAAGTGATGAGAACTATAACGTGACCATTTGAAAGGGCACCTCCGATTGGTAGGCAAATCCTCTTCCATTTGAGGTTCGCACGAACATAAACTCTCAGACCGATAGCTCTGAGCCCAGTCGCAATGACAATACCTCTTACTTTCTAGAATGCATGGTACGTATATTCGGAGTAATATACTGCATAGAGTAGAAAGAATTACGTAAGGCTACGGAAAATCGATTTGGAGATTTCACCGGAAATACACATTTTAGGGTCCCCTATACCGATTTTTTTTTCTTTTCTTTTTTCCCCTTCAGTAGGTGGCTGTCTGTCCCCCCGCCTTGAACACTAGCGCCAAACTATTAGCAGATTTTTTTTTCAAAATGAATGTTACCTGGTAGAATTGGACAGTTTCGATGTTCTGCGATTTTATAAAACATTCTTTAAATTTTGGGGGGTACTTTACTTGAAGCATCTAGGACCTTCCCAAATTTTCTCAAAAACGGCTCTAATTTGTTTGTTTCTATATGGCGAAAACTAGATGCACTGAACAACAGATAAACGGTATTTTGATGTATTATTCCGATATTTGAAAAATTACTCAAATGAAACTTATCTGAAATATCACTTTCTTTGTTCATATTCACATTACTTGCGTTTTGCAAACCCATTATTGCATTTGTAAGTACACAGAGTACAAGATTTCTTACTAAGTTTCTTGAAAACTCAAACATTTCCTCTAAAAATGAGATTAAAATTGTGTTTTTCAGAAATGTACTGACGATATTTTCCCCAAAACGGCTCCAAATGTTTCAATGAATATGTGCACTTAGAACCCGTTTTCATTTGTTGTAATATTCCTAAATTCACCATTCAAATTGTACTATTGGGAGTCAGAAAAATTAACAAAATGTGAAAATAAAGTCTTTTAAAACCAACAGATGGCACTTGGTAACAGTGCGGGGTAAAACCCAAAAGCTAGGCCAGACTGAATAGATAAAGAAACTTACTAGTCCGAGAAAGTCTCTGCCATTCTGTAGCATCAATAGTTACTTTCTCGCACACTATTCACGTGCGGCCCAAACCGTGATTTTTCGCCAGAAAAATCATATTGCGGAGTCTTGATTTCGAAATGTGGAAAAATCTTATTCTAATTTGTTGTTAATTACTTCCTCTAACGTGCTGTGAATTCAGATCCCCCTTTTGTGAGGTGAGAAAAATTGGAATACAGCAAAGGGTCTGCCTGTCCGCTTGTGATGAGCGCTGAGCCGTTGGCAGGATTTCCCCCTACAATTGATATTCTCGAATTCCTACACAGCATTTCCCCCAACAATTGATCATGCCAATGATCTGGCTGACGTTGCGGCCCCTTGAATGTCAAACGGATATTTCGATTTTTTGACGGATGCTTTACGTGACGCCACATTTTCAAAATTTTCCTAAATTGCTCCAGTGGTTTAAATTTTTTACCCCGATGTAACAAAAAATGCGTTTACAAATGGCATGTGCCTAATTTTCGTTGAAATATTATTTTGAATTTTCGAAAATTGCAGAAGTTCAATATATTTTTAGCGTCCTCCTACAACTATGATACTGAAGAAACAGATTTTGTCTTATTGGGGTCTACTCTTTAAAGTTGGATCTTCACAATGTACAATTTTTCGTAAATCTGAGTAGTTTTCGTGGAGTTCTGAATGGAATTTAAGCAATTTTAGAAACTATTTTATCAAAAACGGCTTCAAATTCTTTCTTCAACACTTTTGCTGCCAGATCTAAATTCATCAATTCTTTAAGAAGACCAGAGCTGTACTGTAGGTTGGTGTAATTATTATACTACACGTAGCCTGTGAGATTAAGTTTACAAATCAATTTCTCTCCTAGCCATGTGTAATATATACATCCTCTAGAAGCACTTTCTCGCAATATTTATTTTTAATTAAAATTTTCTCAATACTCTCAGAAGGAACTAGAACTCTCAACTCTGCCCCAAACCTCGAATCGGCATGATAGTAAACAAAGAAAACTTTCAAAATCCAAGTGCCACGCTATCTGTGAGAGAACTCGCAAAACCTAGAGGATTATTTCAGGAGGCCAAGAAATCGTAATTATCCACTAGTTTCCAAAGGAACTGCGTATCACTGTATCCACGCTGTCCGTGTGAATTAGACGGACGGGTACAAAGGAAACCCCGAGGATCATTTTGACGCACTTGGCGGCTAAAACGCGCACATAAATGGAGAAGAGCCATTTTCGGTGACGGCCTAGAAATTTCAAAAATGTACATTGCTAAATTGCAATATTAATGTTCGAGATTGTTTACCTAACGGAATCTCTTCTTCAAAATTAGATCTTCAAATAAGACCCTGTACGATTCTTTGAAAATACGAGTCGTTTCGCGCAATTTTCGCAAATCCTGCAAATTGAAAATTCGAATTACCTCCGCTTCTTTTTCTGCAGAGAATCCTTCATAACACATCAAGTTGCAATATGGATCCATCGCGTCACAGAGGTTTAAAACTCCTTGAATTCTCATTTTTGGGCGATATTTCTCGCTGAATGGAACGCACTTTTGGATTGTCGATTTTGTGTCGATGAATTAAAAGATGAACTAATGCGGGAAAGTACGGGATGTAGTTCGGAAATATTATATGATAAATATTTTCCTTTCGACTGCATACTTCAGTTGTACTGACGTATGCAGGCGTCAGGCGAGTTGACAGTCACTGAAGTAAACCCTGCTGAAAAATTTCAGTAAATCTCATACGTAAAACCCAAAAGTATCATTGATCCGAATCATCACCAAAAATAACATAACACTTCGTTTTCTAAAATGCAACACAAATGATTAACAATGCATAAATCGAAAACTTACCAATACAATGTTCACAAATACGTGGACATTATGATACAAACAAATCTTGGAATATCGGAACGAAGTGATTGAGGGAAGTTAATGACAGAGTGTCTCTGAAATGGCTTTCTAGAAAATCTTAATGACCTCAGTGTACGGAACAAGAACAGGCATTCCCTCGTTACTCTTAGGATATATCGTACACTGAAATGCATATTGAGCAGTCGAGTAAACATGCAAAATTCATGAAGTTTTTACAATTCGTACATAATGCTCGACCTGTAATGGCTACGCTCTGAGACGTTACAAACAGAAATGATAGGCTCTGCATTAACCTTCCGACTCAGAGGGCACTTACAGGACACTCTACATAGTTTTCATAGATAATTACATCTCACGATCAACATTTTCTCGACGGAGAGTATCGCCTGGAACATTTGATTCAAAAGTTGTAACGATAGACTCTATCAATTCTGGCGTTTATTACTAAACACAAGAGAGTCCTTCACGAGTAAAACGATAACGAGCTGTAGCAACAGGGAAATGCTGGTAAAACATTTTGCTGGGATCCCGAGACTATTGCTTGCCGAGGTTGACGATGTAAAAATCCTATTTTATCGGCATCAATTCTAAACACTACTTCCGTCATTACCATTACTATGCTCTCATACAGGAACGAGGAATCAATAGTTGCTGATGAAATGCCCGCTTCCCAAGGAAGCCATTAACAGGAATATGCCACTTCCTGGGAGAATTTGTTTGAGAACGTAAAAACTAGCATGTAACTTCAGAAATATTATTAATTATTCACACTTAAAACCAAGAGTTAGTGCGTGTGCTTGAGAAAACTCAGAGATACTATAAAATACTATTTCATTAAAATCAATCATAAAAAACACAATGTTCTATAATATAATTTTCTCAATCTTAAAGCGTGCGATACTTCGCTTGAGCAATTGAAACAAAACAGCAATTATCAATAATAATAATAATAATTATTATTATTATTATTAAAATAATTATAATAGCCAGCCCCGTGGCGCAGATGGTAGCGTCAGCCATCGTCTGCGACGAAGAGGCTGCTGGTTCGGGTCCTGCGTAGGGATGGTCGTATTCGTGATTGTCCCATCACCTCTCATCAACATCATTTCACCTCATAATTCACAATTCTAGGCGTAAGAACTTTGTCCTAACAAGGGATACAGCCGAAAAGCTGATCTCCATTGTGTCACACGTTAATCGTATAGCTTGGTCAGAAATGGCCGATACGCAATAATAGTAACAATCATTTACGTGGGGAAGGGGAAGAATGAAGCCACAATCGGAAGCCCTTGTATCTCAAGATCAGGCCTTGAGAACTCGACATTATGACGAAGCGGTTCTCAAAATTTCCCAAAATGATAAATGCCGCATTCGCCAGAAACAAGTACTTGAAAAGACACGAGGGTGTGTAGTTACCTCCACTGGCAGATCTGTACCGCCCTCGAAGTTCCAAACACATGCCCCAAGTGGTACGAACACTCACCAAAACTGGTGACGTCTGTTGGACTGTGTTACTTGTACGACCAACAAATTCAAACTGATCGCACGATAGGGGCAAACAAACCGGATATTGTTATCCAGGATTTTGGAGAAAAAATCGTGTCTACTAGATGTCGCTGTGCAATGTGTTCAAAACGTCGTGACCAAGGAGGCAGAAAAATGTCTTAAATGCAAGAGTTTGGAAATAGAGATCAGCGGAATGTGGGGCGTAAAAGCACAGGTCGTCCCGATACTTATCGGACCTCTGGGATTTGTTCCGCAAAATTTGTGTAAGAAATTAGCTAAACTTCCAAGTCATTCAAATGACTGGGGAGTGCAACAAATTGCTTGCCCACATTTTGCGCAAATATTGTAGAGGCACTGATAGTTCCTAGATCTACTCCTTAGGAAGCTGGTTGCAACCAGGAGTAGACTATTTAGCGAGCCAATTCATAACATCTTTAGTCATGAATTAGAGGAATAATAATGTGTTAATTAATAATATTAATACCTAAATACAATTTAATAATAATAAGTATTAATAACAACTAGCATACGGAGCCTCGCTGTTGAGGAGAAATAAGAAAGTACAGAATGCCCATGATTCGTTATATAAAAATTCGCCGTTTTCCGATGCACGAACTTTCTCTTCTTAAGAAGTATTCTCAAGGCGAGAGAGTAAAAAACGGACTCATAGTTTGGAGCCAAGTCAAACGTTCTATCCGTTGTTACTCGAGATGTTACGTTTATCCATCAACTACTACCACATGGCAGCCTTATCAGTGCAGAAATCTGTTCCCTGGCTTCAAATTGATGAAACAAGTGAGTTTCGAAAAATGTATAATTTTCTGTAGCTCTCGTTCAGCAATTGAAAACATCAGCAATAATACCACAACCTTGAAAAGGCATCATAAATGAACTGCACCAACTTCCTGTGAAAATAGGAAAGTCAGTTGTGGTTAAATGGATTCCAGAAGATGCAGGACTTCTTTGACGTGAAACTGCAAAATTCGAGATTTGAACAGACTACTGAAGAAAACTCCAATGGAATTATTAAAACCTCCAGTATATACATCGATTCTAGGAAAAATATTGAGATCTTAATGAAAGACAGGAGGAACAACAAATGACCCCTACTCAAAGTCAATAACTACACTGAACAAATAATAAATTTCATAAACTTAAACACAAATGCTAAAATAAATAGAAAAGAACAAATAGTAATTTCTAGAGTCCTGAACTGGCCACTGGAAAATTGAACCATACACATTTATTTAACTAAAGTCCCCTCCCGTCCGAGAATACTGTAACAACTCCACGCTACTTAACATACACCATACAATTAACCAATGCTTATATTACAGTATTCACCAACCGGAGTTTGTAGGAAAATATAAAAGTTAATTTTGGAATCCCCTGATTATCCGAAAAACAACATGAGTTTATAAATAATCCGAAATATTAATGATATCTATTCATTTCCGCCACGGACAAGTGATTCCCACAGATACAAAACGTCAGTTGCCCCGATGACCACAGCCGTACCTACACAAATAATGAAAGGGGCACTGGACTGACAGGGGTTTCCCCGAGCACATCCACGCAAAGAACACCGGCGTCTTTCCAATTAAGAGCCGACTCTTTCTTCCGTCGGAACGGGACGTTCGGAACTGAAGGCGTGAAGAAGGCGGTGAGTGGGAACGGAGAATCGCACGGCGGAATGCACTGGAAGGCCACACACAGCGGGGAGAGGTGATTTGCAAGCCATCACTCGTCCAATCGGCCAGTGGCGAAGACAGCGCCTTCTCGCCCCGCGCAGCTTCCCCTCGCCCACCCACCCAAGCACGCACGCTCCCACGCACGCTCCCTGACGCTCCCGCCCGCCCTCCGCGCACGGAGTATAATACTAGCCCTCCGGCGGGCGCGTCCCATCATTTCCCACCAGCAGGCACGTGCGGCACTCCTTGCCGCATTTTTCAACTTCGATAACGAATAGTTATTACGTTTGTTATTGAATGTGAAGGAAATATTCTTTATTATGTTTTTATACACTTATTTCACGATAACTAACTAAATAGCATACGAAATAACAATATTCAATAAGGGTCTAATCCATCACTCGCTCCCTCCGTTTGTCTTGGTAAGTGTTACATGAAGGGGAATGAATACGGTACAAACGTGCCTTCTAACGTTTCGTCGGAAACAACGCATTTACATTGAATTAGTAGTTAGTACTCCAAAATCTGTGTCATAAAGCTCAACAACAAACCAGCCGTAAGACTTTCTAATGGATAAAATACGCAAATATTATACTTACATGACAAAGTGCATGCGGTACGGGGTGCCGCAACCGTTGGAGAGTTCGAATTTCTAATGAATAATAGTCGATCGGCAGTGTCTAAAATCGTGATTTGAAGTGTCATTCGGTTGAAAATATAATGAACGAAAAATAACTATGAACTCAATAGTAAGACATCCAATTATTTACTCGAAATCAACAAATGCTTACATAAATTATGCATACCTATTCCCTGTGGCTGAACAGAAAATGCTGGCTGGTGACACCGTACTTCCAAAAGATCACTAATTTTTGGATGTGTTCTAAAACTAATAGCAAGTACTGCCATTGTGGTACATTATATACTCATGTGCATGACAAAGACCACAACTTTTAGAAACACCCTATACTAGACAAAAAGTGTATACTAGAGTATATACTAGAAGTCTAAAAACATACATTTCTCACGTCTCAAAGTAAATTCCAACGAATTAACAAATGATTAATGAAAAACCATGTATAAAGTGAAAAAAAAAATAAAATAAAATAAACGTTCACGTCGTGTTTTTTTTTGTTTTTGTTTTTTTTTGTTGTTGTTGTTGTTGTTGTTGAAATTTCGTCTTAATCTGAAAACCTGCCCTAATTCGCCCATGTTTTGACGCATTTCCGCCCATTGAGCGGTATTCCGCGAAGTCAATTTTTGTCCCGTGCGAGAGCCGTTTTGCAGCGCCAAAACCGAAATTCCGCCCATTCTGGATGCGCCTGCTGGCTTCTGGAGACACACAGGGATGTTTCTAGAAGTCGTAGTGTCTTTGTCATGCACACGAGTATATAATATTCCACAATGGCAGCACGTGGAGTTAATTTTAGAACACATCCACAAATTAGTCATCTTTTGGAAGTATGGTGTCTCAGCCAGCGACTCGAACCCTAGGGAATGTGTTGTACGTACAAATTAGCTACATTTTCTCGCCAAATAAAAAAGCTCTCAAAAATGAAGTCGCTGTAACATTTTTTAAGGATTAATATCAAGATTTATAACTGATCTCAAACTTTTCCCTAATTTCCAATTACTCTTCTCCAAATTTCCTTAATTTTCCCCGACTTTTCAAGAGCAATGACAATCTCTGATTTTTTCCGAGTTTTGCATGTGTTCCGGAAAGTGTCCACTGTGTAACTCCTGCACTAGAGCGCACTTGAGCGCCGCGTTGGCCGACTCGACGCCGAGCGCCGCGCGACGGCGGCGGCGCCCACGCAGCGGTCGCGGCCCGCTGGCGCTGACAGGCGGCGGCGTCGCGGCGCGGGGCGGCGTCGCGGCGCGGGGCGACGCGGGCGCAATCTGGAGCCCATTTCATGGCGGCGGCGCCTGAATGTTAACTCCGCTCCGTTCCGCTCCTCGCCCAGCCCCGCCGCCAGCTCTTTTCTCGCGTTCGCCGGATTTTGTCCGATGCAAATCCGAGAGGGGCGGCCGGCCGGCCCTCCCCCCCGTCTTTCTCTTTTTCTCCCTGCGGGCATTCCTTCGGGGCGGCGGAAGGAGCGGCGCGAGCGGAGAGGCTGACGCGGGAGCCCACACGCGCGCCGAATAATGGCGGACGGAGAGAAATGCGATATTAAGAAGGGGAAAGAATCGCGGCGTGGGGCGGCGGGGCAGCAGCAGGCAGCAGCGAGGCGGGGGACGGGAAGAGACGGACCGAGGCGGGACGGGGCGGGGCAGGCGGGTTGGGACGAGTGGGACGGTTGGGGCGGGGCTGGGGAGCGCGAATGGGGACGCGAGGGGGGCGAGGGGCAGGGGGAGGGGGAGACGCGAGGCAAAGCGGGATGGAGTGACGCGGGGCTGGGCGGGGAAGGGCGGAGCGGGGCAGGCGAGTTGGGACGAGCGGGACGGTTAGGGAGGGGTGTGGCGGAAGGGGGCACGGGGCGGGGCGTAAAGCAGCGGGTTGGCGCGGGGCAAAGCGGGATGTAGCGGGGCGGGGCGCGTCAAGAGGCGCGGGTGGAGCGGGATGGGAAGGGGCGCAACGGGACGAAGCGGGACGGGGCGTAGAGGGGCGGGGCGGAGCGCTCGCACGGATAACGCGCACTGGAGACGTCACGGCCAACACCGGGCTCAGAGTGCGAATGCCAGAAAATTGGCAACACGCAAGACCCGTGTGCTCCACGCGTCTCCTTTGACGGTCCACATGGCATCGTTACTCACTTCACACAAGACAAACTAACAGGCTCACAGATTTCATACACAAATTCGTTTAATGTATTTCATTAACTCATCCATTCAACAATGTTTCCTCCTCCCCTCAGTTGCCAATGAATTATCAAGGAATCTAAATAACTCAGAGTTAGGCGAAATAATGAACGTTTATACTACATTATGGAATACAAGAATTACTTTCGCTTTCCAACACCAAATCACATCTACGACTTACGTGAACTCTAACCCCGCGATTCTAATGCAGATAGTGGAGTAGCTAGCTGCACAATTCAAATCGAATCACAATTCACATGCGTTAGAATTTATGTTCTACAATGAGCGTAAATGAAATGGCAATAAAAATATGATGAACTCAATTTAGGAATAACTATGCAGAAAAATTAAGCATTACTCCAGCATTCTATCTCAATACGTAAATTGTTCATCAACGCTTTTATCTAAGTTTCCGTCCCTCTATTATATAATTGAACTGAATTGATGCTTTATTTTATGTAGGCGAGACTCGGGCCATGAGGCCCGCTCTTCCGTCTGACCACGCAAATTTCGCTACGCTTCTTTCACCAACTAGCGGAGAAAGAAGGATTTCTTGGGCGACGAAACAGGAGATTTGAATTTAGGCTCGTAAGGCTTCATTTACGCTTGAGGATTTTTTCATGCAGTTAATCTACATGGTACAACCGACTTTACTTCACGAAGGATTTTTCGTCCTTAAAAATCCGACCGACTTTTCGGCGTACGAAGGATTTTTCGACCTTAAAAGTCCACGGCTTCGATCGGGATTCAACCCAGGAACACGGGTATAACGGTCCGATACGCTAACCGTTACATCATCGACGCAGCTATAACTAAAGTCACAATATTCTCTCAAGAACGACGATGAGTAACATATATTTCCTATTTGCAATTCACACTGATGTAAGAAGGAATGTTGAGAAATTGAAAACCAACTCGGCCAACTTGAAAACAATACACATACCAGGTAATAGGTCATTCACATTTGGGACTTAATATGTAGGCACTGTAACTAAGGAGGAGCGCATGTGCGATGGTATACGATAGAGTAGTAACCAAGAAAGTACGATAAAAATGTTATATCAGACTCTGTGGATATTCTCGAAGGGTTTGTTCTGGGGTCCTGAGGCATTCTCGAGATCAGGATTATTTTCCAATAAAGCCGCAACGCTCGTGCTAAAATTCAAAATGATTTTTATTCCTGGCACTAACATGTTTGTTCATTTGGGGTTCTTAAATCTAACAATATATGTAAATTATCACTTCCTAGAAATCGTTACTCTGGCTACGAATTAAAATATAACTTGCTGGAATATATGTCTCTCCGCTGTACATATTCGTACGTATTTGTGGGTTTCCGACTGGCGACTCATGCTTAATAATAGGAAGAAATCAGGTAACCACCGTAAACACAGGCGTTTGAAACCCGGAGAGACAACTCGTACAAGTTAACGATCGCATTCTGGAACCTTTCAGAGACTTCGTTTCCAGCGCGTCAGAAATGCGACGTAATGAATTACTGATTACTTCCGTAACGGTCCACGTTACCTGAAGCTGAGGACGGCATTATCTACGGTTCTTGCTCCCGGCGATTACCGATACGATACGCCACTACTGCGTCACAGTTTTTCCTCGAGGAAGAGGTGGAGCAAAGGCTAGCTGTTCGCTGCGGGATGAACTGGACGATTTGGTAAACAAGAACGCAAGGGAGGGTAAAAGCGTGACACGACGAGCCAGGGCCGTTTTAACAGCATTGGGGGCCCTTGGGCCGAGGTGACTTTGGGGGCCCCCATTCCTACTCTAACCCCCCCCCCCAATGTCGATGCTGAACTATAAAGAAAATCATATCAATTTACATTGGTTTTTGTATTTTTTTTAATATTTTGAAAATATTTCTTAGTGTTTCAATTTAACTTTATTCAATGTTGAAAACTTCGTGCACATGAATGAACATAAATTATTCAAAATAGTAATTAAATACTCGAATTTAATAAAAAATATTTCAATATTTAGCATTCTGCATTACATATATATATATATATATATATATATATATATATATATATATATATATTACCAGCAACATTCCATATTATAAATATTATCCAATGATTTGCGACACCACGGCGCCAATTTTTTGTGTGTATTTTAATCATACTCCACTTTTTTTACACGGTTTTTTTATTTGTTTTTTGAAAAAATTAGTTTTAAATTATTTTTTTAATTATCGGGGGCCCTGGGCCCGGCCCCCGCAGGCCCGCGCGTTAAGGACGGCACTGCGACGAGCTACTGGGCCCGCCATGTGGCCCTAGGCCAGGGGCGCTCTTGGAAACGCATCTTCTCCATTCCGGCAGGGAACTCTTTCTTGGAAACGCATTTTCTTTATTCGGAACTACGAGTTAGAATATAATACGTAGAGTGGTAATCCTTATGGTTTCAGCGCTCTTGGTGGACGCTCGCAGAACTAGGGGCCCGCCATGTTTTTTTTGCAGTCAAAACATGAGTGGTGCCTGGAGGTGGAGTGCAGAACTGATACACTGAATGGACGTGTTCTTTGTATCAGATAAGCCGTTGATAACAAAAGTAATGTAAGTCAAAGAAACATACTTTCCGGAAAATGACGTGTACACAAAAACGCTGTAAAACAAGAATGCTCAGATACAAATGACCTAAAATGTTATGAACGTGGTAAGGAGACATTCTTTTAACTTACTACATATATTGTGAACTGAAACATTGCTCATTAAAGAAGTAATTAATTACAATGATGTTTGTGAAAATTGCAACACCAAGGAGACATACTATTAGAATGAAAAATGTATACCACCGATTAGGAATATCACAATATACAAATGATTAGAATAACAGAACTGTATCAGCATTTTGACCTTGAAAATTTAATACGGTGTGAAGCCTCCAGCGTCCTTATGTAGCGGTTGCTGCATAAGGAAGGCCCTCAATACGTATGAGGCAAGATTACACATTGTAGCCAATGACGCCCCAAACCATCGCTCTTGGCGTTCGTCTGCTATTGCGAGGATCAGTGCAGGCTCGCAGATTGCGATCACCACGGCGGCGTCGAACACGTACGCGGCCATCGCTGAACACAAATTGAAGCGGGACTCCTCCGAAAACACATTTTACCATTCGGCACGCCAGTGAACACGTTCACGTGCCCATTGCTGTCGGAGGCCTCAAATGTATTTCTATGACGCAAACATCGTAAACTCCGCACCATTTCCTACCATTTCTCACGACTGCTTTTTCAAGCTGCAAAGTCGACTTGAAATCTGTTTGACTCTGTTTTTCTTTCGAGAAGTTCTATTCTTCCGTACTGATCTCCTGAAGAGAGTCTGTCTCCGTATCTAGTACGAATCAAAATGGCGGCATCCTTGGACTGAGCGCTATGTATACTTAATGTGTGTTTGATCTGTGTTACTTGGAGGCATTGATGATGGGGAAAAATTCCAGAAACACTCGTATGGCTGAATTTTCTACAAAGTAAAATTTTTAAACGCCTACAATTATGGTTGATATCTCTTTTATCTCGAAATTTAATAAAATTACATTCGCCCCAATGTGACAACGCTGCGAGAGAGAATCTCACGCATTTTAAGAATAACATAGAAGAGTAAAAGCTCGTCCTATAGGCCAATATTAATTTTAAAATTTCGAACAGTTTTCGCGAAAATGCCGTTTGAGAGTTTCCAAATACGCACAATTTGAAGCTCATTTCCACAGACAACTTTCGGATTTTCGAGACTCTTCATAAGAAATAATTTGAAGCACTTGTGCCCACAAATGGAATGTATAAAAAAACTTCCGCGTTATAAAATATTCACAAATATAAGGTTGAGTACTATGCCAGAAATGTCAGCGAACCGGACTATAGGACCTCGCAAATACAAGTGAGCCCCATTAACTGGCTTTGCCCTTTCCGCGCGGCATTCAACGAAACAAGGGGCGTGGTTTGGGACACGCGTGCCCCGTCGTCGCCGCTCCGATGCAATCTTCGTCGGGTCGGCGGCCCTTCCTGCGGTGTCGCTCAGCCGCCGGCCACAATGGCGCGACCTCGCGCCGGGAACAATTCAGACGCAAATGGCAATAAAATTGCTGCCAGCCGCTGACGTTACAAAGGAAACGCTGCGGCGTTTGAAACCACAACGCTCCCCGGCCCGCTCCGCCCGGCCAAGGTCCTCGATTGGTTCAAGATGGAACCGCGGGCGCATATCGGGTATTCGGGATTCCCTCCGCAATCAGGGGGGCTAGCCGTGGCCACGCAACGAGCGTAGGAAGGACGGACGCAAGGAAATGAGAAACGGTATTTAAATTCTCTTCGTTTCGGATCTGGATCCCACGGGAAATTAATGATGATCTTGGATGCGGGCACCTCGAAAATTAGGTTTTAGGCTTTAAAAATCGGCAAAGTAGTTCCTTGAAACTTGAGCTTACAAGTACCCTTCAAGTACCGAAGCAACTTACCCTCCCGTGTTATAATATAATTTCAAAGTCTCTTTAAGAAAACGCGTTATCCCATTTATATGAGCTACTGTACTAAAGAACACGTTTCTGTAGTGACATATCACATTTTCTTTCACTAAAGGACGTACGTCAGGATTTGATAAAGTCATTTTATGATGTCATTTTCCTCCATTAGGGAAATATTATTTCGGGTCTGGAAGCATAATTTCTCCTAAATAGTTTTCTAATATTTGTAGGCAACAGTCATAAGGAGTAAGAATTCCGTGACCTTTTGTATAATGCATCAGAACATTGAATTATTTTTACATTGTTCGATTTTAGACAACTTTAATTGAGCTTTTCGTGTAAATCTTCGTGTGGGCCTCCGAAAGGAAGAGGTCATATCTCTCAAACTAAGAGATATCTCGATATCTCTCATATCTAACAATTATGAAGTGAATATTATCACGATTTATACAGGTTCTAAAGTACATTTACTATAACTGGTACAGAAAAAACCATCGAAATCTTTCAGAGTAGTCAAAAGATATTTCTCTCGGAATAAGAGTCCCAAAAGTCCTTACTCACCGTGCAGAGCAGGACGCCACAGTCCGCAGCCCGAAAAGTCTGGAACACCAGGGTCCGCTCCTAGAAACACCAAGAAGCATCACTCTCGGGGCCCTGGACCTCCGGGCTCCGTGCGACAAAGAGACCAGAGCTGCTACAGAATAGCAAGACTTTTTCTTGTTAGTTTCCTAATCTCTTCATGTTCTAGGCTACCTTTCCGGTTTGACCCTCTATCCCCACGGTCACCCCGCTCCATTTTCCCCACATTTTCTCAATTTTTTGGTGCCCTAATAGTATAACTGAAATATGATTTTAACTATAATACTGGATAGTAAAACCTCGTCCTTTAGGCCAATATTAATTAAAATGTTTGGAACAGTTTTTACGAAAATGCCGTTTGAGAGTTTCCAAAAATGCACAATTTGAAGCTCATTTCCACACACAAATTTCGGATTTTCGAGACTATTTATAAGAAATAATTTGAAGAACTTAAGCCCACAAATGGAATGTATAAAAAAACTTCCGTATTATAAAATATTCCCAAATATATGTTCAGTACTATCCCAGATACGTCAGCAAACTGGATCGCACATGCCTTGGAGCGCCTGGTCAGACGAGGGCTTGAAATATGAAGTACGTGAATATATGTCTTCGTTTTTTGCAGTTTAAACAATGTCAGGTGTACAACTTCTCAAATTCGATTTTGGAAAACCCCTAAGTTGGGGGTACTTTACTCGAAGCCTTTAGAGATTTTCAAAATTTTCTTAAAATAGCTTCAAATTGTTTCTTTAAATTTCTTGAAAGAATAGCCTGCAATACAATTATAAAGATGACAGGCTCGATTCCATTGTTGACCATGAATTTTCGAAAGAAAAATGTCAAACCGCCTTTTACGTCGTAACTTTTAATGCATTAATTTTTGTGCCCAATGCGCTACATTTGGTAATGAATTATGAAATTATGTCTGTGATGCGTTGATGGACAGAAATTACAGAATTACTATTTTACGTAAACATTCCTGACGCGAGAAAGTATGTGCCGATGTAGCATCATTACTTATAGTATTTATTCAAAATGAAATGGATTTTATTTTTGAAACAAACATTTTTCAAGCAAATTTTTCTCTTCCCCGAGATTGGCACTGAATATTGGTTCCGGGCCCGCCTCTTAGAATCACTTACAAGTGAATATTGCAGTTAATTTACATTTCGAGCAATCTATCGCTAGTACCTCTTCACGCTCACGCAGCCCCACCCTAAAAAAGGACCCTGAACAAGTCCATGATTTGGTTCTAGGTGGATCAGGTATTGTTGTTAATGCAAAATGTAATCGCATTCATGAGTTGGAAACACAAATCCATGGGCAAAAATAACATTTTATTTCTGCACTTACAATACTGATACGCGAACTAACATTTTCAGCTTTTTCTGAGTTCAAGGGATGTTAATGTTCTAAGTTACATAATAAAAATCCCCCACAGAAATATTCTAACAAAGCCTTATAATTTAATGTCCAAAATGTTTGTAGACGCCTACACGGACTCTCCCAGATCCCTGGGCACTTGCAAGTCCCCATGACGAACTCCCGATCCAGCACCGTGGCGCCATCCGGCGAGTTGCACCGCAACCTTGGTGGAGTAGCCACTGCTGAAGCCAATTATGCACTCTTTCTTGTCCGGAGAGGCAGAAAAGGACGAAGCGCAGGCGGTTTATAAGCAAAACATTATGTTTACTCAATAAGCGTAATTTGTAATGTTCAAAACGTAACTGGCACTAGTTGCTACAAAATAATACACATTATCAAAGTGTAACGAAGAATGGAGAGAACGGGCATGTAATATTTTTTGCAACTTCTTTTTCGTTTCGAATCTCTTTCTATGGCCAGTTAGGGAGGGTTGACAAATTTATTAATGATTTGAGAATGAATACGAATTACCGTAAATGGAATAACTCCGAAGAAACGACCAAGACTTTCAAATTTGTACTGCTGAGGAGTTACTTGAGAAACCTCTGAGCTACGAATCGCATCTTCATTTCTATGACTAATTTACACGACAGTAGGGTTGCCGGTGGTCTGATGCATGTTTCGAAAACTAAAATTGCAAATATTTATATTTCTAATTCTCAACAATTTCATAATATAAAATTAAAAGAGAATTAATAACTGCTTTTACTTTTTCTACGCACCAGAATTAAAATAAAACAACACTTTCTTTTAGAGAAAGTTATTTGTTTGTTTAGAAAAAAGATGTAATCTAACAATGTTAATTTTTTATTTTAACAACAAAGTAAATGTTAAGGCTATTTTTCAATCGAACGCGTTACAAATGAAAGAAATGTTCAAAAGCCGTTAGTAAATTATTCATTCGCCAAAGTTTAAAAAAATAGATTCCATTGTATTGCCTCTGACTTTTACACTCACTTTACGTTCTCGTATACACACGTAGATACGGAGTAATATAAACGTAAATAGAATAGAAAAAGTTATGAAAACTGCGGAAAATCGATTTCGAGATTTCAATGGATATACATGTTTTAAGGTCCTCAGATACCGAAAAGTGTTGTTTTTTTACTCCGTCCATCTGTAAACAACACTATTCGATAAACTACTAGTAGGAATTTTGTGAAAATGAATATTTCTCAGTCAGACTCAACAGGCTTAAAGACCTATTTTTGGTACCTTTGGAGTACTTCATATTAAGCCCTTGGGACATTTTCAAATTTTCTCAAAAATTGCTCCAATTTTTTCATTAAATTTCTTGTAACAAAAGAGTGAAATATATAGAAAAGAGGGGAACTTACAAAGAAGGCATAGGTTCGATTTTCACAGTTAACTTACACAAGTTTAACTTTTTTCGGGGTCTTCCTAAAACTACACAATCGAAGATAGAGATTTTTTCTTCAAATAAAATTTCTTCTCCCCAATTAGTTCTTCAATTAGTATCTTGTTCGTTGATTAAAAAGTATCAGTAGTTTTCGCGCAATTTTGAGTGAAATATAGGCAATATTTAAAAAAGTATTAAAAGTAAGTTTCTCAAGAACACCTCCAAAAACAATTGTTGTGAAAATAAACTCAAAATTGCGCTTTTCCAGAAACGCTCAAACGAGTTTTTTTTTCGAAAACGACTCCAATTTTTTTTCAAAGACAGGTGTGACCTTCAATAATTTCCTTTAAGTTGTATTTCAGTTCTTCCTATTAAGGGAATGAAACACTGAGAGAAAGTGAAAAAATTGTATCTTAGGCGCCGGTAGATAACAGCTGGGAAGAGGCTGCAACAAATTGAAAAGCCAGCCAAGACTAAACAGAATAGGAAACTAACTAGTACGAGAAAGTCTGTGCCATTTTGTAACAGCACTAGTTTGTCATTAAATTATTTGTATCTGTTCTTCGGTTCATTTATCAGTCGTAATACCAAATTAAGTTTCATTTAATATACTAATAAGGCCATCCACTCACCTTCTGGTCCATTTGGCCGTGCAGGCGGAAGAAGTCGACGCCCACGTTGAAGGTGTCCTCGGGGTCGTCGTCTGCGTCGCTGCCCTCCTGCTCGTCCGTGTCCTTCCGGCTGAGCACCACCGTCAGCAGCTCCGTCAAGTAGTCCACCATGTCCTGCGTGGCGCAGAACAGCAGCATTTTGCGCTCGTCGCAGAACTGCAAGCAAAAGACACACGACGTCCGTACCAGGGGGAGTAACCGCATAATCAGCAAGTTAAGGTACGTTTTTTTTGTAGTTTCTATTAAAACGGCAAAAATATTTCAAGAAAATCTATTCAACCAGGATCACAGTAATACCAGTATGTTCACTCGCGGAAAATTCCATTGAAAAGTTTTTTCGATCACGTGACGTCCGCCATGTTCTTGGTATAACACCCAGCGCGCGAAATACATGATTACTACATTTAAAATGATTTTCTTACATTTATTTTATTCATTAGTTCAATTCATGTTATTATTCTATCCATTTTATTCAAATTCCACGTCCTCTGAAACAAATGAAATACATACACTCAGTTCTCATATCACACGGTGTATGATATCCGAATGCGTCTGCTCAAATTCTATTGGCTGACAACCAAGAACACGGCCGAGGGTCTACCCAGCGCAAAACTAGATTGTGGCGCAAGTGAACATACTGGTTACACTGTGCCAAGACGTCTTGATCCTCTCACCTTGCACTTCCACAAGATGAAGGCGGAGAGCGTGACGAGGCGCAGCTTGGCCGGCACCACCATGTAGCACTGCACGAGGCTGTCGGGGATGACGACGTCCTTGGCGTCCATCTCGGCGGCGGCGGCGGCGGCGGCGTCCACGAAGGCGGGCTCGTGCAGGGCCAGCCCGGCCAGCCGCTCCACGGCCGGCGTCAGCGTGGCCGACAGCAGCACCGTCTGGCGGCGCCGCTCCTTCGCCCGCGCCCCCGCCCCACCCTCACCCTCACCCACGCCCTCCGGCTCGCCCGCGCCCTCGTCCTCCGCCTCCCACACGGCCTCCTCCTTCCGGTACACACCCTCCTCCTCCTCGCTGGACTCGTCGCCCCACTTGTCGCCCTCCAGCTCCTCGGCGTCCACCACCTCGTCCGCGCGCTCCTCCGGGTCGTAGTCGCTCGTCTCGTCCTCCTCGCGCGCCGCCTTCCCCTCCGTCGTCTTCTTCACGTCTTCCTCGCTCGTCTCCTCTTCCTCTCCCGCTCCGCTGTCTTGAGACGTGTACCCGACTTTGTGATTCAGCTTCTCCTCGCTGCTTTCGTCGGCGGTCTGATTTTCCGGAAAGTACGTTTTCCTGTTCCATTCCAAAACTTCTTTGGAGAGAAGAGGTTGCGACTGAGAATCTAACTCTGCAACGATACTGGGAAAAAAAGGTTATTTGCTTTCATTAAAGAGTTCCAAGAGTTTACAGTTCATGCCCCGTCTCTCGTTTATACCTCAAAAACACTACGTAAGGATGATGACTAATAATCATCGCTGACATACAAGGGTAAAATAACCCTTAATGAATGCTATACTTGGGTTTCTCGTTCTTGGCACACCAAGGTCACGGACCAAAAATGGAGCTTAGGTCCCTATTGGAGAAAGCATTCCCTCTCCATTTTTCGTCAGTGACCTTGGTGCGCCAAGAATGAAAAACCCAAGTATGAAGCATGTGTTAATGAATAAGCTATAGCATCTATATTTTTATCGCTAACAGCTAGCACGAAAAACTACAATATACCATTGAAAGTTAATAGTATTTTCGAATGATATTCCGGAGTATACCTAGGCAGGTGCAACCCATGCACCGTCCTTAGGCCTCGAATAAGGTTACCATTTAAAGGGTTCCTGTTCAAAATATTTTGACGTGATTATTACGTGGGCACAAAGTAATTAGCATATCACACATCAATCGTGTATTTAAATATTATACACTACTACTTCAAATGCATATGAGAGAATTATTTTGAAACAAATAACATATTGGCGTGTCAGTGGTTGAGTAATGGTAATTCGGAGTGCATACACTTTAGACCGTGGCCCCTTTTGCTGGTAATTCGGCATTCACCTGGTGTTGATCGGGGAGAGCGATTTACATGAACGCTCAAATTTTTTCTCAAAACTGGTTCCAATTTTTTGGATTACACTTTATCCTCCGTCTGAATGTTTTCGCACGTATGTTTGTCAGCTCAGCAACTTAACCGACGCCTACACCCCGACCAAAAAAATAATGATCATTATTATAATTACATAAGCGCATTGACTGGTATCAAAATCCCTCACGTCCGCCGCGAACTGTAGGTGTAACATCTGGCTTAAGTTTTCGTTTGATGCTGAAACAGGTGAAATGTTACTCAGTTTTTTTTCCTTCTGAAAATTCGTGGGGAGCGGTTACAAGGCATTTGAGCACCAATCGATTCATTTATTCCAAGACATCCTGTGAAACGAGCGGCGAGGGACACCCACCTGACGACGTCCCTCCCGTGCATGCACCCAATGTCTGTACAACATACATTCATGTTATCAACAGTATCCGGACACGGAGGCGGTGCTGTTATTGTGTGGTCGGCACAGGCCTACGTTGATGTTTCAAACACCTTCTTGCTTCCCACTCTTGTATTCTGGGATGGCGATTACATCTTTCAACACGATCGAGCACCTGTTTTTACTGCACGGCCTGTGGAGGAGTGGTTATACGACAATAACATCCCTGTCATGGACTGGCCTGCACAGCGTCCTGGCTTGAATCCTATCGAACACCTTTGGGATGTTTTGGAACGCTGACTTCGTGCCAAGCCTCACCGACCTACATCGATACCTCTCCTCAGTGCAGCACTCCGTGAAGAATGGGCTGCCATTCCCCAAGAAACCTTCCAGCACCTGATTGAAAGTATGTCTCCGAGAGTGAAAGCTGTCATCACGTCTAAGGGTGGGCCAACACCCTATTGAATTCCAGCATTTCCGATGGAGGACGCCACGAACTGGTAAGTCATTTTCAGCCACGTGTCCGGCAGTAGCGTGACTCGCGCGTTTGGGGATGCTCAACAATAACGCGAACCGAAGACATCGTGATTCTTAATATTCTCTGGAATCTATGCTATTGAAAGAAATGTTACACTTCTTCAACATATTTATGTCAAAAGACTTCTTGAAAGCAAATTATGAAATAGCTCAACTTTAGTTCTCATGAGCGATTGACAATGAGATCACTTATGAATTGATATTGTGACGGTACCGAATAGTTGAAAAAAAAATGATTTTAAACGCACGACATTGTAGCCTGCCGCGTGCCTCCGCAGCGCCTCCTTTTGTGAGTGCGAGGGTAGGGCCAATTCGCGTCGGACACGTGCATAGGCAGAGGTCCCTTCGCGCATGCTTTGTCCGGCGGAGGGGCAGTGGGTACAAGAATTACGACCCGATCGGCGCCTCTCTGGCGCCGCCCCATCCCCAGGCGACCCGCCCCCCCCCGACGTTAGAGAGAGAGGGTTAAGTGGAATTTTTCCACTTAACTCGGCTAGAAAACGCTTCCGCACATTAGCCAAGATTAAACTGAGACGCAGTTGCCTTTTGCCAATAGAGAGGAACCTCTCAAAATTTAAACTAAAAATCTTTCCAGAACTTTCGGCAAATAAGTAAGGAGAGGGGGTTACAGAGGCTTCGCGAGAGGTGACCAAGTAAAAAGCCAGGAGAAGGGAAGCGACGGTTTTGAGAGTAGTTTCGGGGAGGAGCGAGGAGCGCGCGCCGCGGCGGTGCGTCGTCCGGGGTAAACGCCACTGGCGCGGATTATTCTAAGTTTTTGGCGCGCTGTGTGTAAAGCGGAACGTGGAATTGCTCCTGACGGACGTTCGCTATCACGTATGTGGTTTGTTTTTTGAATTGGCAAAGGACTTTAATTGTGACCAATTCGCGGGTACTTTGTTAGGCGCAGAGCAATCTCGTCCGGTCGCCTGAAAAAAGGATTATCGCTGATCGCGCGGTGCAACCGAGTGACGCACGCGAGTCAGAATTATTCAGTTCGACTCACGTCACTACGCCCACGACCGCTACGAGGTCATAGTTTTGCGAAGAGGTCTCCGCCTACCTCTTCCTGCCGACTTCGTGCACGAGTACCTGCCTCCCGCCCCCCGCCGGCGCGGACCTTGCCGACCAGCTGTGACCTACTGCCGGCCCTTTCATCGCCGAAGACGGAGCCGTGAGGACGCCGCCCCAAGGTCGGACATCGACCCTCCGAAGCCATCTGAAAATACGGTCTGTTGTCCCGCAGACTTTGGTGAATGACCCGATTCACAGACCTGTGCCTCATCATAAGCGAGCCGCGCTGTGGCTGTTGTTTTTTGAGGATAAACCTCTTAAATTGTATGTTGGTAAATTGTACTTTAATTTGTATTGTCTTCTAGTAAGTAAGGAAATTAGTTGATCTGGGAAAAGAAGGGGGGGTAAATTCAAACTATTTTTTGGGAGTTGCGGGATAAACCAGAAAAAGGGGAGGAATGTCTTTGGGTTTAAGAGGGAAAGGGTATTAGTAATAGGGTTTCTTTTTTTTGTGTAATTCTTCATTTTTTTTGTTAATTAAATTTTACTTGTTCCTCATAACCTCAGTGAATTTCATTTGGTAACAAGTAGCGTCCGTCCATGGGCTCCCATTTCTTATAGAGAGTCTCTGCGCCTGAGTTAGCCG